>SJYA01003257.1:718508-746332 GCA_006410615.1 Neotragus moschatus | reverse complement strand
TTTTTATTGCAGTATAATTGCTTTACAAGGTAAGTTTCTGCTGTACAATGAAGTGAATCAGCTATATGTATACATATAGCGCCTCTCTTTTGAAACTCCTTTCCTGCCCTGATCCCACCCATCTAGGTCATCACAGCACCGAGCTGAGCTTCCTATGCCATATAGCAGGTTCTCAGTCGCCATCTACTTACATATGGTAGCGTGTATATATATATGTATCAATCCCAATCTTCTATTTCATCCCACCATTCTCTTTTCCCTCTGTGTCCACATATTTGTTCTCTATGTCTGTGTCTCTATCCCTACCCTGGAAACAGGTACATCTGTACCACTTTTCTTGGGCTTCTCAGGTGGCACTAGTGGTAAGAACTCTTCTCCAAATGCAGGAGACATGAGAGACATGGGATCGATCCCTTGGTGAGAAAGATCCCCTGGAGAAAGATACGGCAATGCACTCCAGGATTCTTGCCAGGATAGCCCCATGGACAGAGGAGCCTGGCAGGCTATAGCCCTTGGGGTTGCAAAGAGTTGAACATGGCTGACCACATACCATTTTTCTAGATTCTACACATATGTGTTAATATATGATATTCTTTTTCCTCTTTCTAACTTGCTCCATACTGTATGACAGACTCTAGGTCCATCCACATCTAAAAATGGCCTAATTCTGTTACTTTTTATGGATGAGTAATATTCCATGGTATGTGTATAATACATCTTTATCTTTTCATTTGTCATTGGATATTTAGGTTATCCCCATTAGATGCTAGGCACTGTTCTTAGAGCAGGACATAAGAAATAATGAAGAAGACAGAGGGAGTCATTGTTTGCCTTTATCAAAAACTAAGTAGACACTGCCTTTTGTGGATTTCATTGAGACAAGACATTTGTAGACTTCATAAGACGTGAAGTTGCTCAGTTGTGTACAATTCTTTGCGATCCCATTGACTGATCCTCTGTCCATGGCATTTTCCAGTCAAGAGTACTGGAGTGGGTTGCCATTTCCTTCTCCAGGGGATCTTCCTGACCCGGGGATTGAACCCAGGTCTCCCACATTGCAGGCAGATGCTTTATGCTCTGAGCCACCAGGGAAGCCCTTTTCAGGCTTAGTCTACCTAGAAACAAAAGAGCATAGTCTCGAGTTAGATCTTAAGCCCTGGAACTACACCATGGAAGGTAAACTACTAATCTGGCATTCCTTAGAATTATATTCTTAAAAACTTATGCCTGATTTATAAGCAAAGAGTGCACTCTCAGGGACAGAGGGACACTTTCTACAGTGGAAGCCTGCTCCTGGCAGAACTTACTCACTCTTGTCCTGAATAATTCAGCACAGACTCGAAAACTGAATACCAACAACTTATTAAAAAAGAGAAATGTTATAATTAACCAGGATGACCTTCCTTTGATGTTCCTAATTATATTAAAACTCTTCACACATCTGGTTTAAATGTAATTTCATTATGATTGCATACTGTGTAGGGCAAGCATATGCAGTTTTGAATCACTGGACTGTACTTTATCTTCCATTTTCCTATCCAGAGTTCCCATAATTTTCTTAGCTTTTCCATTTTATTGGACATTTATGTAATCTCAGACATGTGCTCTCTCAACACTGGAAGCTCTCCTCCGCGCTTGAAAACATGAGAGACAACAAAATGAACTGAAGATAAAAAGGAGACACTCTGTATTTAAAGTTTGCCAGTAAGAGGCCAGTGAGTCGTTGGAGGCACTAAAGATATAGGGTTTATAAGGATAATTCTATAACATAAATTCCATTCAACAGATCCAGACCTATCCAGAGTTTGGCAGGACAAAATTATTACATCTGTAGTGAGTCAGGTCAGTTCAGGGTATGAGACCAGGATTAAGAAGGTAAGTTCCATTTTGAGACCAGCAAGTCTGGTAAGACAAACTCCGGAAAAGAGGACCACAGTTCTAGACACAGACTCCAAATAAAGTTCTCTGAACTACTTCTTCCAGTAATAACACCTTTTTTAAGATCTACGGTTTTAAATACTAATTGTGCTACTGTCATCTGCCACTATTGTAAGCATCAACTTAAGATGATGGTACTTTTTTAAGATCCTAAAATGTCAGTCACCATAAGACTCACATACCATATTCTATTCTTCTTAATCTGTAGAACTGGTTCACCAAATTTATATTATAATCTCAACTTTACAGAGAAAGAAACTTGTTTACTTTGTTTAATTGACTTCACATCATTCTGATTTTATCTCAAAATGGTAACAGCTTAGGCTTGAAGAAAATACATTCTTATATGGACACAATGGTATTGCCTCATGAACTGAATGTCTAATTTTCTATACAGTTTCCTCCACCACATGCATCAACGTCTGTCATATTATGTTTTTATTCATGGCAATAAGTATTTTATGAAATTATTTTTAAATTGTGGTCTACTTCTCCCACAAGAATCTTGTGTCCTTGAGGACAGAGAATATGTTTGATTTGTTGCTGCATGTCAGAGTCTAGACAGTGCTGGGCACATAGTTGACATTTAGGAAGTATTTGTTGAATGAATGAATAAAAGAATATATTGAATAATAATCTGGTAAGTGGTTAAGCCAAGATGCAAGCAAATTTAGGTTTCCTTGAGTGACCAATGCTTATTTGTCCTTTTATTTTCTTTCTACTACATATCGCATTTTACAGCCTCTTATGGTTATCAGGCGAAGACATTACTTTGGCAGCAAAAGTCCGTCTAGTCAAGGCTATGGTTTTTCCAGTGGTCATGTATGGATGTGAGAGTTGGACTGTGAAGAAAGCTAAGCACCAAAGAATTGATGCTTTTGAACTGTGGTGTTGGAGAAGACTCTTGAGAGTCCCTTGGACTGCAAGGAGATCCAACCAGTCCATTCTGAAGGAGATTGGCCCTAGGATTTCTTTGAAGGAATGATGCTAAAGCTGAGGCTCCAGTACTTTGGCCACCTCATGCGAAGAGTTGACTCATTGGAAAAGACTCTGATGCTGGGAGGGATTGGGGGCAGGAGGAGAAGGGGATGACAGAGGATGAGATGGCTGGATGGCATCACTGACTCAATGGGTGTGAGTCTAAGTGAACTCCAGGAGTTGGTGATGGACAGAGAGGCCTGGCGTGCTGCGATTCATGGGGTCACAAAGAGTCGGACACGGCTGAGCGACTGAACTGAACTGAACTGATGGTTATCAAGTTATACATATTGTGACATCAAAGACCCTGATAATTAAAGAGTTTTGTCTGTTTGAAACAAACCCAGCCCTCCATGTGTGAGAGGATTGCCATGAGTTTTCATGTCTATCACACAGTCATAACATCTGGATGGATTTGATTCTTGAAAGAAATGTATACCCTCTTTGAGATTTATTAGGGGCTTTCCCGGTGGCTCAGATGGTAAAGAATCTGCCTGCAGTGGACGAGACCTGGGTTCGATCCCTGGGTTGGGAAGATCCCCTGGAGAAAGGAATGTCTACCCACTTCAGTATTCTTGCCTGGAGAATTCCATGGATAGAGGAGCCTGGCAGGCTACAGATTCTGGGGTTGCAAAGAATTGGACATGACTGAGCAATTAACAGATTGTAACCCAGATTAAATAATGCTAGACTCACAGAGAGTATGTCAGTCTCCCCATCAGCATATCAATCACAATAGTTCTTGAGAACTCCAAAGTGGGAGCTGAATTCAACTACCAGAAAATATAACATGTGGTTTTAGTCAACTATGGCATTAATATCAAGTGAAATGGTTGAGCCATTTTAAATATAAATAACTTAAGTGTAGGTGGCATTAAATAATAATCTTTATGTGCCAGTGTTTTGAATTTATTACAGCTTGCAGAAACTATTTGAAATCAATGCATCCACTTACATGTTCATTCCTTTCATAAGTATTTATTGAGCACTTATTATGTACTTTTTACAACACTGAGAACAGTGTTCAGTTGCAAATGCCAAATGTCAGAGAGAATTCTAATTAATTCATATAATAGATTAATCAAACTATCCAAACAAATATTATTTAACTTTCTGCCTAATCTGGAAATAAAATCACCATCTATAGTCTGTGCTCCATATCCACAGATTCTGCATTTTATATGCAGTCTGTTGGTTGCATGGATATAGAACTTGGTATATGGAGGGCAGACTGTACTATGTCATTTTACAAGAGCAATTTAAACATCCCAGGATTTTGGTATCCATGGAGGTCTAGAACCATTTCCTTGTGGATACTGTGGGCCAACTGTATATTAATGTTATTCTTGCTCTGTGGATTTTGGCAGTTCTTAAGAGAAGGTATCATTTGTGTCTGATACACTAATTTTGTCCCATGACAATATCTACAAGACTTACCAAAGTTTCTCCACCTCAGATTTGCTTGCTTATACATTCTTCACTTCTTCACAAAGTAGGACTTAAAACAGATTGCCTATTTTCTAGGCTCAGGCTATGCAATTAAGTCATCACTGCTTGCTCAACTTCAGTAAGATCTTTTGTGTATAGAACAGACCTAGGAATGTAAATAAGAATTGGTAAACCTTGTTGATCTCTAAAGTCTTTATTATCCCCTTTCATCTACTCTTGAAAATGTATTCTCTGAGGTCTTCAATTATAGTGTCTCACCAATCTAGTTATTTGAGCTTGATCACAAGGTCATTTTTACTTCTACCCCCTCCAATAACCTTCATATTAAAAAATCTTTCATTAAAATTTATCTCAAGTCCTGTCCTTTATCAGCCTCCTGAATGCTCAATCATTCTTTCTAGGAATGTCCTGCAGTAAGGGATCCAAGAGTCTTCATGACCTGGCTCTAACTGAAATTTTCACTCTCCTCTTTTGGTACTTTCCTATGACTTCTCCTTCCAGGCCCCATCCCAGCGTTCACACACACACATGCACACACATACATGTGCACACACACACACACTTTGTCCTTCTCTTTGCATTCATTTTCCCATCTCCATAACTCCATGGCTATTTTTCTTTACTTAGGCTCTGTCTGATGAATTCCTGTTCATGCCCTTAGCCTGGTACCCTGATATAGGTGCTGATTCTCATGAGACATTTTCTAAAATAAGAGGCTTTGTGCCAATCTATGTATTTGCCTATTACAATAGTTGCCACATTTATTGTAATCATCTTTTCCCTTTTGCCTCTTTTATGACACAGACAATGTGATTTTCTTCATTGTGACACTATAATACTTAGAAGGACTTGTGTATATCTGATAAATAGCTCATGACTGAATTAGACTGTAATAGCAAGATGCTGTAATTCCCTCGAATAAATATTCTCTTCAGGTAATTAAATGTGAAATTCATTTTAATTTTAGTGCTATCACAAAAAAACAATGAAGATATGCTATAATTTTCTGCATGTGGCTTATTTTTTATTTCTTATTAGTATGCCAGGGTGAAAATGAAAGTATTTTAGGGAGTCTTTTACTACAGAAATATCAATTTTGTTAACAAGGATGAAACTTAACCTTCTGATTACCTTGTTACTTACTTAGACGTTAAGTGCCTAAGGAGTGCTTACTTCCAGGTGCAATATACTATTTTAAAATCTCTGTGATAATCATGTAAAGAGAAATTTTAGTTCTGGGAAGGTCAGATGAATCAGATCAATGGATAGAGTCACACTACATGCCATAAGAATTTTATGGGCTTGAATTTGCAATTCCAATATGCAAAGTATTGTAAAATTGTAAATTAATAAAGGATCCTAGATGAAATATCAAAGAAACTAGGAGTGATTTTGAGTTCCAGGAATATTGTGAATTTATGTTCTTTAGTTTATGTGCATATAACTCACTAGAGAGATATAACAGGTTTGACTCCACAGTCCGCATATTTTGTGTGCCAAATGACGTTTGGACGTTGAGTGTAACAACAGCAGTTGCCATTGCCTACTGTTAAATCCATGGCAGGTCTGCGTTCCCTCACATAAAAATGAATCCTGTTACTCTCCTGATTGCAACTGTTCAATGTATCCTAAGACATAAATGAAAACTCCTCAGGTGGTTTAGGAGGCTTTTCAAAAACCAGTTCCCGTTAAATATCCTGGCACTCTCCACCTCAGCCATATTCTGCTGCTTGCAGCGCCACAGTTAGCTGTGATTGCAGACCTCCATTTGTTTACACGCTGTTATACCTGCCTGACCTTGCTTGTCTGCTCAGCAAATCAAATCTCATTCTGAAGTCTACTCCCTGACATCACCTATGCTATTGAATTTATGGAGAAGGACATGGCAACCCACTCTAGTACTGCTACCTGGAAGATCCCATGGACAGAGGAGCCTGGTGAGCTACTATCCCTAGGGTCACACAGAGTCAGACATGACTGAAGCAACTTAGCATGCACTCAGGCATTGTGCTTATTTTAAAATTCCATTGTAATGGTAACCATTATCTTTCATTTGAATATTACATTTTTAACAAGCACATACTACATGCTGCCTGCTACCCTCGAAACAAGGGATAGAGTGATGAACAAAAGCATTTGTCATCTCTACCTCTGAATGGATGGAGATGAGTGTGAAAGTCAATCAGTATGAAAGCAATGATACTACAGATGCTCCTGGACTTACTATGTTTCAGCTTACAATTTTTTTGATTTAACAGTGGTGCAAAAGTGATACACATTCAGTAGAAACTGAACTTCAAATTTTGAGCTTTCCTCAGGTTAGTAATGTATGGTACAATGTTCTCTGGTGATGCTTAATAGCAATAGGAGCCTCACCTCTCAGTCAGCCACGGAAACAACTGATACACATATTCTGTACCCATTTGGCCCTTCTGTTTTTCACTTTCAGTACCGTATTCAATAAGTGATATGAGATATTCAATACTTTATTATAAAATCGGCTTGGATGATCATCGGGTTAGATGATCTTTCCCAACTGTAGTTAATGCAATTGCTCTGAGAATGTTTTAAGATAGGCTCTGCTAAGTTTTGCTGTTCAGTAGGCTAGATGTATTAAATATATTTTTGACTCACAGCATTCTTAACCTTCAATAGATTTATCAGGATATAACATCATTACAAGTTGAAGAAAATCTGTTAATACAACAGAGGAGGTTGATATGAGATTATAAAGCAAGGAAACTAAATCAAATGAGAGATTAAAGTCTTCTCTATGAAAATGATGTTTAAGTTGAGACCTGAAGTTAAAGTAACTCATATAGAGACTTGAATTAATGAATAAAATACCGTTTTTCTCAATATACTATGTATTTCCTGATATTTGTGAAACAAACTAGTATTGTATATCTATTAAAATTTACCTCTTAATGAAAAATTGAAAAGTATGTTTTTAACCTTGAGGATTTATGGTCTCAGAAAGATAATTCAGCTTTACTGGTGGTTGGATGTGGGCCCTCTCTAAATTCATATGTTGGTTAAATGAGAAGAATGATCTGTGAAGAGACATACTAATATAATAGCTTTCTATATTTTAAATTTATGGTAAACTTAGTTACAGACTCTAACAAAAGGCCTATTTGAGCATTATAGAATGTTCAGAGGGAAGTAGTTTAAAAATATGTATAAAGATAAACTTTAAGACTGAGATGGAGAAAAAAGACATCTTGAGGAAACCTTGTCTTTGACCTTTCTCTTTGGAGGGAATGTGTTAAGTCAAGAGGGACAGTATTTTGAATATATAAATATAAATATATACCCAAGGGAAATGGCAAAAAGGAACTAGAAACTGTAAAATTTTTATTTGATGGCCTTTTTTTTCTATTCCTACTCTTCCAGAATAAAAAGCATTGCCTTAATTAAGGCAACTATTCCATCCAAATATGAATTATTCTAGACTGGTCGTAACCATGAAAGAAATATGTCCTGATTTGTATAACTTGAACACATTTAATAAACTTTCAAATTTTTAGCATATTTAGTTTTATAAAAATATCTATTTTGCCACCCTGCCAGAGATACGGATCAATCAGTGATTGAATTAATTAAACTACCATTATGCTTAAATGCAGTCACTGTAAGGCAGTTTGAAACTGTAGCAAATAATTGCTTTGAGCAAGGCTGCTTGTGTTTAACACGGAAAGAATCTCTACTTACCACAATGGTGCATATTAATAATTATAAGTCCTTGACTTAATACCTGGACCTTAGGACATATAGGAATTAACTTTTTTTTTTTTTTAATAAAAATGTAGGTGAGAGCATCCTATCCTGGGTGTGGCTAATTGTCCATTGCTAGACTCTAATTCTGCTTTCTGTAATGATTGCCTATGCTTATTTCACTCCATGACATTTAACTGCAATTTTGTGAGTTTTTTCCATCTCCCTTCTCTTGTTTGCCATATCTGTAGTAGATATTGGGGAATACATCCTCCTTGGGAAGCAGTGTAGTGTTCACAGACTACTTATTGATTAAAGAAAAATAGTGACTCAAGAATAGGTTAAGCCTACATGAATCTCTATCGAGTTTTTAGTGTAATAGTTTCTTTGGCACTTGAAACTTAATTTGACACTTAAAACATTTTTAAAAACTTGTTTTCTTTGCCTTTTTATCTTATAATTCTTTTTCTCTCAGTTTTTGGGAGATACTTTAATAAGACTATCAAATGGCAACCCACTCAAGTGTTCTTGCCTGGAGAATCCCAGGGACGGGGGAGCCTGGTGGGCTACCGTCTATGGGGTCGCACAGAGTCGGACACGACTGAAGTGACTTAGCAGCAGCAGCATCTGTTGTATAGCCACCACCTTTACTTTGACCTTTGCCCTGAGATACTTCAACTCTAAAGTCTTTGTTTCTCTCTGCTTGGTCCTCTACAAGGGGCTGTTAAGAGTCCTCATGGCAGGGTGACTAGCTTCTCCCAGAAAAAGCTGTCCAAGAGAAAAAGGCAGACGTTGCTTTTATTTATGTGAACTAGCCTTGGGAGTCACATACATTGTTTCTGCCATTTGCCATTACTGACACAGAGCTACCCTCAATTTAATAGGGGAAGGACCACAAATAATGTGAATTCCAGGGACATGAATTATTGGGGGCCGGCTTAGAGTGGGGGCTTTCATAAGGACTGATTTTTATTCTGGAAGGGTCCTTGACAAGGACACTCCAGACATAGCCACTCTCTGACTTGGTGGTTCAGCTTCAGGAACACTGGCTGAGAATGTCTGCATTAGAGTGAATTTCATTACCAAGTGTGGGTAGGACTGTGGCCTGTGCAGCGTCAAATGCCAGTGTCCCTACGTCAGCAGTGAGGAAAATGTTAGCACTGGGGAATTAGTCATGTGAGTGTGCCTCAAGGTGGCAGAAAAAGGTAGTGACTGGAGGTTGCTATGAGGAATCTGGAATTTGGAGGATGGAGGAAGTGGAGAGAGGATGGGTGACTCCTTACTTTCCACCTAAACGGAAGCTGATTGTTTTGATACCTTATCCATTTTATAGCCAACACAAAGGAATTCTAAGACTGCACATATTGAAAACCTTTTAATTTATTTTAGACCTGCCATATCAGGCTTTTCATCAAGGAATCTAGGTTTAATAAAGCAAAAAATATCATGGTAAAGTTCTATATCCTCTTGATTTTTTGCATATTATAGTGCAGTGTTATATAGTAAAGCCTTTACTATGCAATACTCACAGAATTCATGCAGTGAATGTTACTTATCTATAAAATAGCAGGAGATTACTTCATCCTTTTCTGCAGTGAAATGTACTGAAGTCTTATGCATGACCTAAGTAGCAACTCTTATAATAGAACAAATAAATATATAGAATTTATTAATTTTATTGGCAATGGCACCCCACTCCAGTACTCTTGCCTGGAAAATCCCATGGACGGAGGAGCCTGGTAGGCTGCAGTCCATGGCGTCGCTGAGGGTTGGACACGACTGAGCGACCTCACTTTCACTTTTCACTTTCCTGCATTGGAGAAGGAAATGGCAACCCACTCCAGAGTTCTTGCCTGGAGAATCCCAGGGACGGGAGAGCCTGATGGGCTGCTGTCTATGGGGTCGCACAGAGTCGGACACGACTGAAGTGACTTAACATTGTTTATTTGCATTTACCCCAGAAGTATTATCAATATGCATTTTATTATGATGATAGAAAAGAGTATATTTGGCTGCATGTTTACTTAACTACATGTACCTTTGGGATTACAGTGGATTCTCCTGAGTAATCCCCCACACCAGAGTCTTTCACTTATTCACATCTGCAACATCCATTTTGCCACTATGTTGCCATGGAACATAGCCACAAGTTTGGGAGATTAAACTATGTACACCTTGGAAGGGAGGGCATTAGCTTATCTAACATACTGTTATTGTCTAAAATCATTCATTGAGGCAATCAGATAAAAAAATATTGCAAAAATATTTTAACACAACGAACACTGACAGTAAAAGTAGAAAATAAAGCAAATATTAGAACTTATTTAGCCTTTAATTTTTTTTGAAATGTCAACTTTTAATTTGTGTTGCTAAGAAGAGCTTATAAATAGAAGCATTAAAAAAAAAGTCGTCTGAGTAACCTTACCAACTAGAAGCAAAGAATAAATAAATACTAAAGAAAATTGGCTCATTTGTTAGTTGTCTCAGAAAATATATTTTTTCAAGTAAGCATGTGGAAGACGTTTGTCTCTTTTTCGTTCAAAAGTTTAATTGTTAGAACTTTACAGGTTGCAGTTGCTCAGGAAAACTCTCACTAGTAAACTACTTTTTGTGTAATTTCTTTCCTCAGTCAACAAATGTTCATGCATCTATAGAGTCCACAACTCTTCACATTTTATTTTTAATTTTGATTGTTAAATTATCTGTTTCTCAAAGATTTGGTACAAATTATAATTTGATATTTATGTTTTTGTTTAAGCTCACTAGAAGCAAACTCTCTTAAAATATGTGTTTTATTTTACTTTTAAATTTTACATTCAAACATGTTTTAAGAAATATATTCTTTAGGTGAATGTGGCATTGTCTAGCACAATAAAGGTCTTAACAAATATCAATATACTCCATGCTATGCAAGTGTCGGAACTCTACTTGAATTTACAGTGTATCTAAGTATTCTGTGTATATATAGATTGAAAACGTACTTCACTTGAAGTCAAATTATAATATAGGCAATTTATCATCTTCTCCTCATCCCTGCCATCTCTAATAAATTTACCTTAGAGTCCTCTGTATGATAAAGTATGAATGAACTCAGCTGCTTAAATGTACATTTGTCAGATACATTTGCATTTTAAAACAAAAAACCATAGTTAGTGTGTCCTAGTGAGACAAATAAGTACCTACTCAGTGATGTGTTAGAATGTAAGAGGTTGGAGGCTATATGATTTTAATTGTTAAAGAACATTTACTGAGTCCAAGTTCACAAAGATTTCTCCCATTTTTGGTCATTTTTATAGTTATAGATTTTAGTGCAGAATAAGGATTCAAGTCCATTTTTTTTCTAACCTAGGCATATTCAAATTTTCCAGCATCCCTGACAGTCCAGTTATTAGGACTCTTCACTTCCACTGCTAGGGGATCCACTTTCAGTCCCTACTTGGGGGACAAAGATATTGCAAGCTGCATGATGTGTCCAAAAATAAAAATATAAATAAAACAGAAAACAGCTATGGGACAATATCTTTTAAAAATCATAATAAATAAATAAGTTGATAAATTGATCAAAATTAAAATTTCTAATTTTTGAGGGACAGTGTTAAGAAAAATAAAGGAAATGCAACAGATTGGGAGAAATATTTGCAAATCAAATAACTGGTAAAATATTTGTATGAAAAGAACTCTCAAAACTCGGTAACAGGAAAACAACTGCTCGATAACATAAAAGCAAATAAAAAATTTGATTACTTATTTCAAAGAAGCTATACAGATAGCAAATAAGCACATGAAAATATACTACATATTTATTAGAAAATGGCAAAGCACAAATGAAAACAAAAGGCAAAACTGACAAGACAAATATTGACAAGGATGCATAGATCTGAACTCTCATATGAAAGAAAAATGGAAAAATTCTTCTCGAAAACCATCTCTTTATACAGTTAAGCACATGCTTACTATGCTTCCAAGAAATTCCATTCTGAGATATTTACCTAATAGAATTAAAAATGTATATTCATACAAAAACATATATGATAAAATCTAATTTAATGTGTATAGCAGTTCTATTTATAATCAGGAAAAACTTGAAATAAGCCAAATGCTTCTACTTAAAATGTAGTATCTCAATACAGCGGAATATGTTTGAACTATGAACTATAAGCATTCAAAACAGATAGAATACTCATGCATGGAATGACACAGATGGATCTCAAGTTAAATCCAGAATCAAAAGGTTACTCTGTGTGTCCATTTATATGCATTTTTGGAGAAGCAAAATCGTAAGAACAGAAAATAGATCAGTGACTTCCTGCTTAGATGTGGGGATGAGGAATTGACTAAAAAGGGGATGCTTTAGGAAATTTGTGGGGAAGGGTAGTGGAATATTCTGCATCTTGTTTGTTGTGGTTATACAATTGCATACAATTATCTTAATTCAAAGATCTAGACATTTAAAGAGTGAGTTGCACTCTATGAATTGATGGAAAAAATACTACATAGGCACCTCTGGAGATATTCATAACATAGTATCCTCCACACATTCACTCCATAACTTCTATCCTATCCAAAGCAACTCCAGCCTAAAACTTCACAGGTCAAGGGGAATGGCACACTTCAGACAACAGATGCTTAATACAGAATGATGGAGGAACAGAATGAAAAGACATGGATACCAGGTATATAAAATGTAGTTCCACATGTTAAAATAGTCATGAGAAGCTAAGCGGGGGGGATGGAACTGAGATTGTTAAATCACATTGTTGTCTGAACTTGCATACATATCTTACATGTATATATCTTCTAAGGTATCTCAAGCCTCACCTTCTCAGCTTGTCATGTTTCTTTTTGTTCATTACATGCTGAGTTACATAAGCATCATTGCTTAGATTGGTTCATTTGATTCTTGAAAACCGATTCCATTTTTGTTTTCATTAAAAAAAAATTGAAAGATATTTGCTTTCCAAAATGTTGTGAGTTTCTGTTGTACATCAATAGGAATCAGCCATAGGTACACCCATGGCCCCTCCCTCCCGAACTGCCCTCCCATCCTCCTCCTCATCCCACCCTTCAACCTGTCACAGAGGCCCTGTTTGAGTTCCCAGAGTCACACAGCAAATTCCCATTGGCTATCAATTTTATATATGGTATTGTAAGTTTCCACATTACCTTTTAATTTAAAGATTCAAATTCTACCCTGTCGTCTGACATTCTGAGATTTGTAGGTTCCAAGCTTATGTTGATAGGAATCAAGGGCTCCATTCCAAGCCCAAGTCACTTCTGCTTTTATTTGGCTGCTTTTAGCCTCCTTGTGAGGTGGGTTATGAGCTCAGCTGAGTGCTTCACTTATTCATTTTTATTCAACTCAGCAAAGCTCCTTTATGGATTTTCTTCTAAATGTGAACATGTATATATTTGGCCAGTCTTCATTAGTCATTTTGTTATTAATCCAAATAAGTGTCCTCAGCTTTGGGTGGTAATTTTCAGTTTCACAACCGTCTTTAGACAAAGATACTTTCAATTGTAATCAGTGAGAGCAATTGGCAGAAACTGAGGTCTTGCATATTTCTGCTTCTTAATCACAGCAGAAAGGACATTTGAGAATTTTATTAGCACCTACAACCATCTTATTTCAGCAAAGACTGCTGGTTAGCATGTGTTGAACTGCAAAGAGTCAGAAGGAAAAACTGATGACAAGGTATACTGTTAAAGTCAATAAAGCTACATCATTTTATCCTTATAAATTAAAAATCTTCTCACTGTCAATTACACAATGTTTTTACTTGCTTTTGTGTATAAGAAAAAGCAACTTTCTTTAAAACTGAGTAAATAGCATAATATTAGAATGTGTCTTTGTCCTTAAGTTATATGTAAAAGGAAAACCAATGGAAAATGGCTTAACCAATGGAGGAAATTAACCCAAGTGACTTGCAATTTTAGAAGCACGGTAGCCAGCAGCATCAGTTTGATTCGGCACCTTCAACTAGTCTGCTGTACCTTTTTCAAGTGTCACCCTACTCTTGAGTTTCTGTTAATGGCTGCCATCAGCTACAGAAACATGATTTTCTGTTTAGGTTGAACAAGATTGCAAGCGTCTCATCCTCAAATATCAAATGAAAATACATGGTTTCAACCATGACTGAAAAGCTTATTCCTGAGACAGTCATTGTGGCTACAGATTGACATAAACTAGAGGTATGAGTCCTTAACTGAAGCTAGCACTTGAATTAGTAAGGGAGGTGGGACTTCATCGACTGCAAAGGCCCATAGAATTCCAATCCCTGTAACTAAGTGTAGGTTTAGTCCCACCAATCACTACACTACTTATACTGAAATGAAGAAGGGTAGCTGAGTAGAAAAATTGTTTACCACATCACAAAGGACCTACATAGGTGTTGGGCAAAATGTTTTATTGATTTAATGAATTAATTTATTACAATAATGATCATTGTCATTTTGCCAGTTAGTAACAATATTGACAAAACTCTTCACTATTCAACTTCTATGTCCTCATTTTAGAAATGAGCTTAGTAACTTCCTTATAGAATCGTTATGAAAACTGAAAAAAAATATATGTAAAAGCCCTTCATCAATCAAAAGATACTATTTTTGAAATAATTTTTAAGAAGTACCCAGGCATTTTTTGTAAAAATCATTTGCAACGTAGCAAAGCTTCAAATGTGTTAAAATTGAAACATTCCCAAATACAAAGAGCTTACATTTTAATAACAGAACTTTCAAACTGGAGCATCTGAAAGCCAGTGCAGGAAAATACCAAAAAAAAAAAAAAAAAAATCTAAATTAGTTTGGAGAAGAAATTTTCTCTTTAAATACAAAGTGCAACCAAAAAAATCAAGAAATTGTATCTTTGTGGCAAGAACTACACTCTTCTTTTTGTTAGAAATAAATAATTGTGAAAGATGATCAAATGGAGAATTGCTTTAGAAAAACATATAAAAAGAAAATTATGTGAAATGAGTATACTTATTGTTTTAAGTATCTCTTTGTATATTTCTTTGCTTTTTGGAAGTAATTTTTCTTTAGTGTCTAAATTCCCAATCTAGACTAAAAATTGAAAAATGTAAAGAAACCAAAAAACAAACAAAATACCCAACTCCTAAACTGACAAATTTCTCTCAGAGAATAGGCAAATCATCCTAAGTATCCTTTTTTAATTTTTAAAATTTATTTATTTTATTATTTTTTGATGTAAATCTTTATTTTCCCAGTTTTATTGTGATATAATTGACATTTAACAGTGTATAAACTTAAGATATACAAAATAATGATTTGATATATGTATATATTGTGAAATGATTGCCACAGTAAGTTTAGTTAATCTCCATCACCTCACATAGTTACACATTTTTCCCTTGTGATGAGAACTTTTAAAAATCTGTCAGCAACTTTCAAATACACAATACTGTATTGTTAGCTGTAGTCATGAAGTTGTACATCTCCAGAATAAACAGGCTAATAAAATTGTCTGTTTATTCTAAAATATCATGATGCATGATTCATATCATGATTCATATCCACTGTACTTTTATTCCTATTTTTAAAATGTAATTCTAAAAGGGAAGATGAGTAAAAATGCATAATTCTTAAAAGTGAAACAGGTCATCAGTCCAGGTTCGGTGCATGAGACAGGGTGCTCAGGGTTGGTGCACTGGGATGACCCAGAGGGATGGGATGGGGAGGGAGGTGGGAAGAGGGGTTCAGGATGGGGAACAGATGTACACTGGTTTTGCCATACATTGACATGAATCAGCCATGGGTGTACACATGTACACTGGTTTTTCCATACATTGACATGAATCAGCCATGGGTGTACGCATGTACACTGGTTTTGCCATACATTGACATGAATCAGCCATGAGTGTACGCATGTACACTGGTTTTGCCATACATTGACATGAATGGTGTACATGTGTTCCCCATGCTGAACCCCCCTTCCCATCTCCCTCCCCATCCAATCCCTCTGGGTCATCCCAGTGCACCAGCCCTGAGCACCCTGTCTCATGCATCGAACCTGGACTGACTATCTGTTTCACTTTTAAGAATTATGCATTTTTTACTCATCTTCCCTTTTAGAATTACATTTCAAAAATAGGAATAAAGGTGCAGTGGATATGAATCATGATATGAATCATGAATCATGATATTTTAGAATAAACAGACAATTTATTAGCCTGCTTATTCAGGGAGTTTTTCACAGGCAAACACAATCAAATATATTAAATATAAATAATTAAAAGTATGTTCACTTTGGTTTCTCATAATTTGATTTCTGTCTCTAATTTCATAGCTACACTGATTACCAGTAAAGAATAAACTTGATGAGAACAGGTAGTTCTTGGAACAGAGAGCTTGATTAACTAGAGGATGGTAGAAGTTTTGTTTTGTTTTTTCTTTGGACAATGAGATAATTGAGGCCACTGAGTATAACAAGAAAAACATGCTTTAACAGGCCAGGAAACACTGATGCAGGGCAAATATATAGCTCATAGTATGGGAAGTCAATATTTTTGCCTTTTAAAAATTCAAAGTTCTTTAAATATCAAGTAAAGGAACCCATATTACTTAGAAACATCTATTAGGCATGAGGATTAAATCATAAAGAAAAGGACTGAATTCCCCCTTAATTCACATTAACCATGTGAATTTGGGCAACTTATTGCTTAAGCTATATGCATTTCTGTTTTCTCACCTGAAAATGAAAAGTAATAAGACCTAACTCATAAATTGTCATGAAAATTTCATTATATAACATGTATAGATAATCTAATGTAGGCCTTGGAGTATCACAGATGCTTACATAGATAGAAAAGTTTTATTATGTTAGATTTTTAAAAACTTAAGTAATGATATCATTTTGCTTAAAGTCAGAATTTCATTTTAAATAAAAAGACAAAAGAGAAAGGCCTTGGGATAGCTATATCACAGATTACTTCAGTGTGTGGAAAACCAATTTTATATTTTTGAACTTTTATTATGCATCAGGGCTCTATGTAGTTATGGGATATTTGAGATGGGGTAAGAAAACAAACCTCTTCCCTCAGGGAATTCACAGTCTAAACTATACACTAGAATTTTTGACTGTACTATTTAGTATAAATAGCTTTCACAACAATTAACCAACTAGTTGATGGATATCTGTGATTGAACCACTTCTGAACTGGAGATTGTTTTATTGACAGAATAATCAATATAGGAGATTCAGTGTGCTCTTCTAAACAGCTATAAAAGCTTTATTTATTATAGTCTTAATGAGGGTTATTTGTGGGTATCTTTGACTGTATTTTCTATTCAAAGCGGGAAAAAATGCTGCAACACAGAAGACGATTTGTAACTGGTGAATCTTGGAACAATCCAAGTCTCATTTATATTATAATAAATTTTCCATAAGCTTTTATGGGAAAACCTAAATGAACGTTTTGGCCAACTCTCTATCAGAGCTAATTTTGCTCTAAAAATTTCTCATGTAGTGATGTAGCTTTCAATGATGTTATTGTAACACCATCTTATGTTAATGCCACATTTGAAATTGTTGCATGTGGTTCAGTGGAGGTACAATTGTTCCTATTTTATTCCAAATCTATATGATGTTAATTTTACAGAAGCAAAATATTACAACTTTTTTTACAATGAAATAAATCTGGGAAAACTAGATAATAATTGTAGTGTTATATAATACCAGATTGTTTACTGGCTGACATTTTTCCTACTTTTTAGTGGATGTATAAAATATATAATAATTCCACTACATATCAATATTCTTTATGTGCCTCAGTTACTCTTTGTAAAATGGGAAAAATATTTACCCATTTCCCTCTTGAAAATTTTATAAAAATCAGATAAGCCTTTGCATTGACTCCATCTCAAATAAGATTTTCCAGTCCAGTGCTCTTTTAAACCGTAATAGCTCTAGAAAAAAATATCCTGAAGATTAGGTGGAGAATGGCCCAGTAAACCAAAATTTATTATTTTTCTCTTTTGTTTACATTGATTCCATCCCAATATAATAAATAAAAGTCACCAATAATTTCTTCCAAAAATTTAAAAAGTATTTACAATTGTAATTAGCTATATAAATCTTGGAGTGTATGAATGAATGCTTTCAGTTAATGACCTAATTTTACTTTTGTTCCATATTGATAAGTAATTTTGATAGTGCTATTTATTAGAATTTATTGTTTCCTGCTTATTTGTAACATAGCTTTTGTATATAAGTTTCCTTTAAGAGATAGTTTATTTCCTCTGGGCTCCCGTTTTAGTTTCATCGCTTAATTTGTCTATCCTTGTGCTTAATTATATCATTTAAATTCTTCTAGCTTTATTGTAATCCCTAATATCAATAGTTGGGCTTCCCAGGTAGTGCAGTGGTAAAGAATCTCCCTGGCGATATAGGAGACACAAGAGACACGTTTGATCCCTGGGTCGGCAAAACCCCATGGATTAGGAAATGACAACCCACTCCAGTATTCTTTCCTGGGAGATCCCAGGAACAGAGGAGCCTGGCAGGCTATAGTCCATGGGGTCACAAAGAGTTGTACATGACTGAACAACTCTATACACACTACAATAAACAACAACTAAACACACAAACAATATCAACAGATAAGTCCTTTTGGCATCTTCTTTCAAATCAACTTATTTATTGGTGGACTTCTATACTTCTATGAGTGCTCTGACCAGGTAAGAATTTTAATTGGAACTTCATTGAATTCTGGATTAAATTGGGGGAAATTGGCTTTTTGTCACACTGAATTAACAGGTGTATAAACATTATCTAGTTTTTAGCATCTTGTTTTGTGTCCTCTGTTTCCATTTTTTACTTTTTCCCAAGTCTTTTGAACATGTTTTTATTGACAAGGATACATTGGTTTCTTGGACATTAAGTAACAGCATATCGTTCAAAACTTTTGTCTAGGTTTTGCTAGAAATTGTATTTTTCCACATTTCAGCAAAAAGAGCATATTTGTTTTGAGACTTTGACTACTATTAATACATGCCAGAAATTGCTGACATTTAGATTTTTTATAATGCATTTTAAATAATATCTATAAATTAAAAAATAATGATAAAAATTATAAAAGATATAAAATGTTTTCCTCCTACATTGTCTTATAATACCAGTATTATTATTATTATTCAAGTCTTGTGAGGCCAGAAGATTAGGGGAATATTGATATTAAAATGATTGCTACTCACAGGTCTCAGAGGGGATGCCATGCCACTCCACACATGGCCACATGGGGTAGCACCAAGGGATGCCAGAAAGCAAAGGAAGTGAAGGTTAAAGACTGACAAGAGACTTTAAAGAGGTTTTAAAAGGAATGGGAGGGGAAGGGCAAATAGATTTAGGAGGGGAGCAAACACTCTTTTCCAACAACCCAAGAGACAACTCTACTCATGGGAAACCCACTAGGTCCTTCAATTATGACCTAAATCAAATCATTTATAATTTTACAGTGGAGGTGATGACTAGATCCAAGGGATTAGCTCTGATAGACAGTGCCTGAAGAACTGTGGACAGAGGTTCATAAAATTGTTTAGGAGGCAGTGACCAAATTATCCCAAAGGAAAAGAAATGCAAGAAGGCGAAGTAGTTGTCTGAGGAGGCTTTGCAAATACCTGAGAAAGTAAGAGACATGAAAGGCAAGGGGGGAAAGGAAAGATACACCCAATTGAATGCAAAGTTTCAGAGAATACCTAGGAGAGATAAGAAGGCTTTCTTAAATGATTGATGCAAAGAAATAGAGGGGAACATATAATAGAAAAGACTAGAGATCTCTTCAAGAAAACTGGAGATATGAAGGGAAAGTTTCATACAAGGATGGGCACGATAAAATATAGAAATGGTAAGGACGTAATAGAAGTAGATTAAGAAGAGGTGGCAAGAATACACAGGAGAACTATGTAAAGAAAGCCTTAATGACCCAGATAACCACAGTGGTGTGATCACTCACATAGAGCCAGACATCCTGAAGTGCGAAGTCAAATGGGCCTGTGGAGGCGTTACTACAAACAAAGCTAGTGGAGCTGAGAGAATTCTGGCTGAGCTATTTCAAATCCTAAAAGATGATGCTGTTAAGGTGCTGCACTTCATAATGTCAACAAATTTGGACTCATCATTGGCCACAGGACTAGAAAAGACCAGTTTTCATTCCAACCCCAAAGAGAGGCAATGCCAAAGAGTGTCAGACTGCCATACAGTTGCACTCATTTCACATGCTAGCAAGGTAATTCTCAAAATCCTTCCAGCTAGGCTTCAACATTACATGAATTGAGAAATTCCGGATGTACAAACCCAATTTAGAAAAGGTGGAGAAGCTAGAGATCAAATTGCCAACACTTGTGGGATCATGGAGTTCTCGAAAAAAATCTACATCTGCTTCATTGACTACATAAAACTCTTTAATTGTGTGGATCACAACAAACTTTGGAAAATTCTTAAAGAGATGGGAATACCAGACCACCTTAACTATCTCTTGAGAAAACCGTATGCTGGTCAAGAAGCAACAGTTAGAACTGGACATGGAACAGGGACTGGTTCAAAATTGGGAAAAATGTACAACAAGGCTGTGTATATTATCACCCTGCTTATTTAACTTCTATGCAGAGTACATCATGCAAAATGCCAGACTGGATGAAGCACAAGCTGGAATCAAGATTGCAGGGAGAAATATCAATAACCTCAGCTGTGCAGACAATACCACTCTAATGGCAGAAAGTGAAGAGAAACTAAAGAGCCTCTTACTGAGGGTGAAAGAGGAGAGTGAAAAAGCTGGCTAAAACTCAACTTTTAAAACAATCTAAGATCACGGCATCTGGTTCCATCACCTCATGACAGAAAGGGAAAAAGTGGAAGTAGTCACATATTTTATTATCTGGGGCTCTAAAATCACTGTGGAAGGTGACTGCAGCCACGAAATTAGAAGACACTTGCTCCTTGGAAGGAAAGATATGAGAAAACTAGATAGCTTACCAAAAGCAGGCATCACTGTGCTGACAAAGGTCCGTAAAGTCAAACCAGTCCGTATACTGGTTTTTCCAGTAGTCATGTATGGATGAGAGTTGGACCATGAAGAAGGTTGAGCACAAAACGATTGATGCTTTCAAGTTATGGCACTGGGGAAGACTCCTGAGAGTCTCCTGGAGTGCAAGGAGATGAAAGCAATCAATCCTAAAGGAAATCAACCCTGAATATTCATTGGAAGGACTATTGCTGAACCTTCAATACTTTGGCCACCTGATGCAAAGACCTGACTCTTTGGAAAAATTCCTGNGCTGTGCAGACAATACCACTCTAATGGCAGAAAGTGAAGAGAAACTAAAGAGCCTCTTACTGAGGGTGAAAGAGGAGAGTGAAAAAGCTGGCTAAAACTCAACTTTTAAAACAATCTAAGATCACGGCATCTGGTTCCATCACCTCATGACAGAAAGGGAAAAAGTGGAAGTAGTCACATATTTTATTATCTGGGGCTCTAAAATCACTGTGGAAGGTGACTGCAGCCACGAAATTAGAAGACACTTGCTCCTTGGAAGGAAAGATATGAGAAAACTAGATAGCTTACCAAAAGCAGGCATCACTGTGCTGACAAAGGTCCGTAAAGTCAAACCAGTCCGTATACTGGTTTTTCCAGTAGTCATGTATGGATGAGAGTTGGACCATGAAGAAGGTTGAGCACAAAACGATTGATGCTTTCAAGTTATGGCACTGGGGAAGACTCCTGAGAGTCTCCTGGAGTGCAAGGAGATGAAAGCAATCAATCCTAAAGGAAATCAACCCTGAATATTCATTGGAAGGACTATTGCTGAACCTTCAATACTTTGGCCACCTGATGCAAAGACCTGACTCTTTGGAAAAATTCCTGATGCTGGGAAAGATAGAAGGCAAAAGTAGAAAACAGTGGCAGAGGATGAGATGGGTAGACAGCACCACGAATCAATGGACATGAATTTGAGCAAATCCCAGGAAATTGTGAAGGATCGGGGAGCCTGGTGTGCTGCAGTACAGGGGGTTGCAAAGAGTCAGACATGATTTAGCAATGAGCAACAGCAAGTTTGAATAATTTGGGGNCCATGGGCAGTGGAATATAAATAAGGTGGTAAGAGATATGGGAATTTACGTAGTGAAGCCTTAAAATGCTAAAATATTCAGAACCTTTGTTAAATGTATCCATAATAGGGATTGGCCTTCCCAGACTCAAGTCACATTTTGACCAGTTAGATTTGCTTCAGAATAAATTTTCCTTGTTATGTTTATTTTTGTCACTTGTTGTTGACTGTTGTTAATACACCTGTACTGCTTTATGGATGCACAGAGTGTTAATATTTAACTTCTTTGAGTCTGTTTCCTCATGTATCAAAAAAAGAGAAAAGGGTAGAGAAGGAATAGCAGTTATATCTACTTCATGTGGCTATTGTAAATCTAAGGTGACATAATGTGAAAGAACAAAGTTGGCACTGCATAATTTAAAACCAACCCTTATTACAAAGTAAACATTTGATGAATGGTTTACTTAATCTCTCATGAATTTGGCCCAAAAATAAATCTTTTTTTTTAAATAGCATGGGTCTCTGTGATTGCTACCACCCCTACCAGGCTTAAGATAGTTTATAACAACATGACTCATTATAGAAGTTATTTTAGGCTGGATCCACATATTTCAGAGAAGAAATGATTCTATCAAATAAAATTGACACTGAGTCATATAAATCAAGATAATTTTAGTAAACACCTGCAGAATCCTCAGCCAAATGTAATTTATGAGTCTGTATTGCAATCATATTTATGTTTTGTGAGCTTATTTCCCTGGCCTTTGTTCATTAGATCAAGCAAGGACTCTGAGTTTCACTTTGTCAGTAAGTTTTTCTCTTTAGAGGATATAAACTAAAAGACCCTGAAAAGGACAGTTATGAGTTGAGACACTCACNTAAAATTGACACTGAGTCATATAAATCAAGATAATTTTAGTAAACACCTGCAGAATCCTCAGCCAAATGTAATTTATGAGTCTGTATTGCAATCATATTTATGTTTTGTGAGCTTATTTCCCTGGCCTTTGTTCATTAGATCAAGCAAGGACTCTGAGTTTCACTTTGTCAGTAAGTTTTTCTCTTTAGAGGATATAAACTAAAAGACCCTGAAAAGGACAGTTATGAGTTGAGACACTCACACACACACACACACACACAAAATCTCTCTAAAAAGATGTACCAAAAAAAAAAGAAAAAACAAAGCCCAAATCTGTTTTATCTCCCACCACCCTGAGTTCTAGTTGCTAAGTATTTATTTACTTGAACTTCTTAAAATTCAACTCGTAGAAATGTTATTTTCTATTAAATAAACTCTTGAAAAATCTGGAAGTTTGATTGCTGCTGCTGCTGCTGCTAAGTCACTTCAGTTGTGTCCAACTCTGTGTGACCCCATAGACGGCAGCCCACCAGGCTCCCCCGTCCCTGGGATTCTCCAGGCAAGAACACTGGAGTGGGTTGCCATTTCCTTCTCCAATGCATGAAAGTGAAAAGTCAAGTCGCTCAGTCGTGTCCGACTCCTAGCGACCCCGTGGACTGCAGCCTACTAGGCTCCTCCATCCATGGGATTTTCCAGGCAAGAGTACTGGAGTGGGGTGCCATTGCCTTCTCAGTTTGATTGCTAAACTGAGGATATTTGAGATTTCTCTCCGCAGGGTTATGAATCACTTACTAGGTTTCAGGAGTTTTCCAACCTCATGATAAAGTATCTGAAATATGATGCCTTAAACATATATCTCTCTGTGAGATAATGAATTCCTGTGAGCTATAAAATTGAATATGGAAAATGTCCTCTGAGTGGCTTCTCTGAGCATCAGTTTCCCTTGTAATTCTATCCTTCTTAGACACAGCAGGCTAAATTGACTAAGCAAAGAAGACAATATTCAGTTGATAAGAAGTAGTCTTATGACTCCATAGTTTTCCCCATGCCATGTAATACTCATCTTTTAGGGAACCATGGGTTAAAACTCATACTTAAACTTTTAGTTGCTCTAGAGACCACATAGAAGGGAGAAACCAGCTTCTCATTAGGATCATTCTCATCCAAGGAGAACTTGAACTCTGAACCTTACATCCACCTGGTCTCAGTTTTTCTTTGCCACTTACCAATACTGAAACGTTGAGTAAGATACATGAATTCTCTGTGACTCAGATTTTTCACTTTCTAATGACAACAAGGGTAGAACACTTGGCCTTTTTTTTTTTTCATAGTTGTATCTTCAGCACCTAGAATAGTATCTGATGCATAAGACTTCAATAATACTGAATGAATAAATGGACTATGTTAGGTTTAGTTTTAGGTTCAAATGAAGCAATGTGTGTAAGTTATCGTCTATCTGTAAAGTTTTGTCAAGTAAAAGGAAAAACCTACAAACTGGCAAGTGCAAAGCACAACCCAAAAAAACGACACCCATTATAACTGGATAACATATCAAAACTGTAGCCTAGATAGCAGTAAATCTGCCTTTAGAATTGTAGAGGACTTTAGACACAAGGTTTTTAAATCTGATATGCTTCTTCTAAATGTGTTTTCGCTCAATATTGTTTTTGTTCTATCAGACAAAATTCTTCCTGATGTAAGGTAGTTGGCTGCCTAATTCTAGGCTCATATCCTTAAATATGCATGATCCAAAAGGAGAAAAGCTGTTTTTTGTTTTTTTTTTTCCTCCCAGCTTCAATTTTTAAAAAACGCTAGGGAACTGTTCTAATTGGGATTGGGAGGCACATTCCTATGAGTTTAGGGAGGACAAACGTTCTTTGCAGAAAACAAAACAATAGCCATTAAAAATCATTTAAAATAATGCTTTACACATGCTAAATGTACAATTCATTCTGGATAATATTACTATTGTTTACAATTTGGAAATGGGAGTCAGAAAATGTCAGTTTTAATCCCGTCATTTCAGAAAAGTGACTTCTGGAAATTGATATATCCCTCTCATTATCACATTCTTTAGTATAGATGGCAACAGCTATACTATAGTGATCAGTTCACTGGGCTTTTGCCTTGATAAAATAAGATAAAATTTGGTTCTAGTGTTTACCATGGTGCTAGGCCCATGGTTAATTGTCCGTAATCCTGGTTCACTCATCTGTTCTCTCTATACAATTTTAGTGTCTTCATCCCAAGTCTGACATTACCTGTGAGGCCTCAGAAACTCACTAAACCTCTCTCTATCCTGTCAAACTTGATGACTAATTCCTTCCAAATAAAATTGTTTGAAGATGAAATGAAAAAGTATAAATGATAGTGCTTTGAAAAGTTACATTTAATATTCAGACAAAAGGATTATAATAGATGAAAAAAATTTTTTTCACCATCTCAGTTTTAGAAACCTAATAATTCAGATACCAACTGGAAAAAAATAAACTAAAAAACACATTGTAATATCATGTAACTTGATACATAACTGAGTTATAACTGAGGTAAACAACAGATTTCCATATTATTATATAAATTTTTGATGCTTCTAAATGAATGGTTATCATGATTAAAGCTATTTGGTGAGAAGTAAAAGTGACTAGAAATAAGTTTGAAAAGAAAGAAAATGAAAATATTAGTCTCTCAATTGTATCTGACTCCCCCTCCATGAAGATTCCTTCATGGAATCCTCCAGGCAAGAACACTAGAGCCAGTAGCCATTACCCAGGATCCTTCCAACCCAGGGGTCAAACCCGATTTTCTGCATTGCAGGCAGATTCTTTCCTGTCTGAGCCACCAGGGAGGCCAGAAATAAGTATACATTAAGTATAATTAGTATACATTAGAGAAAACGTACAGATGATACTTCTGCTCTCCTCAAGGAAACCTCTCCTGAAAATGAGGAGTGTTAGCAAGCTTTCAAGTCTAGCCAAGCTCTTCATTTATTTAGAAATCTATTTACATGATAGGTTCTTAAGATCTTTCTTTTTTAAAAGATTACACATGCATCTTTGAAGAACTTCAGTCTATACTCATCATCCTGAGAAGTAATCTCCTGTGGCATGAAAAGAACCTAGCTGTCACAATGGGGAGTCTCTAGAGATGAATTAATTAAATAGTAGTGGGGGGTAGGTGGGAAAACACAATTTTTATTTTTTGGTCAAAAGGAAGCTTCCAATTATACCCACAGGAACTAATATTTGTAAAGCCTGTAAAATTCTTAAAGTAAAATGATCAAGACCATATGTCGTGATGAAGTGTTATTAAGTGAGACTGTCAGAGAAGCTCTGGGATTTTGAGAATTTTCTGGAAAGAGAATGATCTGTTGACGGACTCATTTGATAAGCAGTGAGACTTTGAAAAGGAAGTGGTATATGATACTAGAATTTTATTGCCTAACTTGGTGAATCTGGGGTGAAAAATGAACTATCTACTTTGAATATTCTGAATGACTGATTTGGGGATATATTCTGCCAGTCAGTCATGCATGCCCACTGATCCACTGCCCCAACCCACATGCCATACGCACCCCTCTTTCTGTGTTTTGTTAGTTGTGTTATTCTACCTGAAACCCATTTCATCTCTGCTTCTCCTCCTTTTTTAAGTGACTTATCCTTCAAGACTTTATGCAGTTTTCCCACTTCCTATGAGTCATCAAAGGACAGCAAGTATCTACAAAAGCCACAAATTCATTCTTTGCATTTCTTTTGCATTTATTTGACAACTTTCTTAGTCCTGTGTGGTTCATGTTAGTTTTAATGCTGTTTATCTTTTAAATTAAGTTTTTAATTTTGAGACACTTGTGCTTTCACATTTGGTTAAAATAATACAGAGAGATCCTGTGACCATTTACCTAATATTTTCCAAAGGTAACATTCTGTAAAAACCGTAGCATAATATCAAAACTCAAATACTGACATTGATACAGTCATGACTCAGAAATCTATCACCACAAAAATCTCTCATGTTTTCCTTTGTTAGTCGTGCCCACTTTCCTCCTACAACCGATCCCCTACTTAACTTCCGGGAACCACTTAACTGTTTTCCATTTCTATAACTTTGTCATTTCAGGAATGTTTTATTAATAGAATCATATATAATCTTCTGGGATTTGCTTTTTTAACTCAGTAATTTTTTTGAGATTCACCCAAGTTGTTGTTTTGCATGGATAATTTGTTTCTTTATACTATTTCATGATATAGTTCTACCATAGTTTCTTTAATCATTCATCCATTGAAGAATATCTGGATTCTTACCAGTTTGGGGTTATTTGAATAAACTTTCTTAAAACATTTGCATGCAGGTTTTCATAAGGACACAAGTCTTTATTTTATTTATCTGTGATAAATGCCCAGGTGTACAGTTTCTGAGTTGTATGTTAGCTGAATATTTAGTTTTTGTTTTTTTTTTAACTATTGCCAAACTGTTTTTCAAAGTGACAGTACCATTTGACATTCTTGCCAGCAATGTACAAGTGATCAGTTTCTCTGCATCCTGCTAGCATTTGATTTTTGTCAATTTATAAAAATTTTCATCATTCTGATAGAATGTAGTAATATATTACTACATATATTACTAAATATAATTATGTTTTCATTTGAATTTCTCTAATGACTACTCAGGGGAAGGCAATGGCATCCCAGTCCAGTACTCTTGCCTGGAGAATCCCATGGATGGAGGAGTCTGGTAGGCTGCAGTCCATGGGGTCGCTAAGAGTTGGACATGACTGAGCGACTTGACTTTCACTTTTCACTTTCATGCATTGGAGGAGGAAATGGCAACC
>SJYA01003257.1:613057-715146 GCA_006410615.1 Neotragus moschatus | reverse complement strand
TTTTTTTTTTTTTTTCCCATTTCTGATTGTTTTATTTATTTATTTTTTTTAATTGTAGAGTTTTGAGAGTTCTTTCAATTTTTAGTACTTGTCCTTTGTGATGCACATAGTTTGCAGATATATTCCTGTGGTCTGTAGCTCGTCTTTTCATTATTTTTTGCAGGGAATTTTACAGAAAAATACTTATATTAAAAATATTAAATAAAGGCCTTTTCATCAATTTGTTTCTTTTATAAATAACGTACTATTGATACAAAGGCTGAGAAGTTAGCCTATCACTAAATCCTGAAGATTTCATCCTATATATTTTTCCCCAGAGTTTTATAGATTATATTTTTAAGTGGAGAGCATTCTATACCTGATAGTGGGAGTAAATCTCCTGGCTTCCTGTTTGATCCTCTCTGACACTGCAGTGGTGAGGTGTTTTAGAAACCTCCTAGTAAGCGGGTAAGACTAAAAAGAAAGTCTAGGCTGCCTATTCAATCCTTTCTAGGAAAGGTGGTGGTGAGCCACCATTTTTGTTTGTGTGTGTGGTATTCAACTAGATTAGAGAAGCTGTTGTCCAAACATTTTCTCTCTTGCTAGACTGACTCTTTCCTGATCTTGGCTAGAAAGAGCATACTTCTATTGGGCTATTTTTTGTGGTGACTGTTGGTATTTTTGCATCGCCAGCTTCCTCAGCTCCAAGTGTAGAATATTTGAGGCAAAAAAAGTATGTATGTGTGTGTGTGGGTGTTCTGTCTCCTAGATATTCCTTGCTGCTGCTAAGTCACTTCAATCATGCCTGACTCTGTGCGACCCCATAGACGGCAGCCCACCAGGCTCCTCCATCCCTGGGATTCTCCAGGCAAGAACACTGGAGTGGGTTGCCATTCCCTTCTCCAATGCATGAAAGTAAAAAGTGAAAGTGAAGTCGTTCAGTCATGTCCGACTCTTAATGACCCCATGGACTGCAGCCCACCAGGCTCCTCTATCCATGGGATTTTCCAGGCAAGAGTACTGGAGTGGGGTGCCATTGCCTTCTCCGAGGTATTCTTTAGGTCTTTGAAATCTGATGTGTTGTTTCATAGCTCCTGAGTTCATTGTTGTGAGGGATGCTCTTGGTTTGATCATTGGTGACCCTCTGTAGTAGTATCTTTGCTTCCAGACCATGAGTAGACATGTGACTCCATTTGGGCCACTGGAAGTCCTGAAAGATTTAAATAAAACACAAAGGTATATGGTAGGAAGATGAGTGCAGAGATCGACATAGAGGGATTAAGAAAGATAAGATTGTTTCCATATCTTCATGTAAAAAGAACTTTAGAACTGAGGGTAGCTATATTCTCCCATGGGGGTGAAGAGAGTGGTCTCTGGAAAGAAAGAGAAGGAAACCAGTGCACAGGGAAATCAGGGCAAGAGACCCAGAGAGAGCTCACTGCCTAGGGTGCATGGTGCCTTTAGATACTTGTTTCAAATCTTACTCACAGTAGGTACATTTTCTACCTCATTTTTCATGTTCCTTGTTCCATCCTTCTCCTACTATAACTACACTGGGTTTCTTCTATTTGTGATCAAATAATAGTAAATAATTTGAGGTCTTATATAAATTGGATGCACATTTTTTAAACTCTGTGGACGTATATTCCATAGCTTCTCTTTGACTTTGATGTCTTTTCTTTTTATCCTGGCTCTTTGTGGACAATAGAAAGGTAGCACCATTACAGGTAGAGGACTAGCAGGAGAATATTTTACTTTCCTTTCTTGACCTTTGTTAGAATTCCACCCTGAAGACTCACAAAGTTCATAATACTTACAAAATCCTGTCCACATCTGGAGTGACTAGCACTAACAGTACATTAAAACCCATTCATTACTTGGAAGCAGTGGAAGATTGATGTTCATTCAGTTTGACAATACATATCAAATTGCCCATTTATTATGAGTGCAGGGACATTATAGTCACTCTAGAGCTATGAAATATTTATATAGAAAAGCCTGACTCATAATTTTAAATAGATGCACCAAGAATGTTTAGAAGACCTTATGACATTTGGAGTTTATCATTATATACTTCATTTGGAGGAGGGAGGTTAAAGATATTTATTGGAAGTTACAAGAAAGGGTTCCTATTCCTATAAGCATGGTGGTTCATGAATTGCTGGGGGAATTGCTCTTCTTTGCACACAAGATTTGGTTAAATTATCAATAATAAGCTCATAAAGGTCTTGGTAAGATACAAGGTCTTCATTAATGTAAACCTAAGATATTTTCTTAAATAGGAAAATTCATTGCACAGAGATACTTTTAAAGCCTATTTAGAAAATTCTCTCTTTCTCCTACTATTGTTTAAGTGAATCATGTATCAGCAACAAAACCTCATTGAATCTTCGGTATATTAGTTAACTGTGATTTTGTTCCCTGCTGAAAATCAGTTATATTTTAGGGCTTGCTGAATGCTTGAAAAGGAGCCAGGAGGATGTCCTTTGGCTGAAGGACAATGAAGATGAGTGTCATTTATAATTTTCCTAATCATAATAACATGACATGGATCCCCTTTACTTTAATCTGATTTAGTTCACAAGATAAAGGACACAGAGGTACAACTAACCAAACAACAATAATTTAGGAAGCAACAACTATGTGCCCAGCATGATAAATGAATCCTTTCTATTCCCTTTTCCCCCTAATTCTCACAAATGCCAGTGAAAAAAAAAGAGTGCTGGCCATTTCACATTTAATGAGGTTAAGCCATTTATCCAAAGTTGTGGACAAGGAACATCAGAGCCAGGTTCTCAACTCAAGTCCTGCTACAAAACTTGTATTAATCAATTGCTATATTGCCTCTTTATGAGGGCCACATTTTTTTTTCTTTCCCCAACTGTTAGATGATTTCCATTCTCCACAAGAAGAGTTTTCCTTGGAGTCAATTAATAATTCAGATTTCCGGGGTTTCTCTTTAATTCACAGTATCCTTCTAGAATTTCCTAATTTCCATTTAGAAAAAGAAATTAAAAGATTTATGAATGATAAGAATGTGACTTATTTATCACAGGCATTCAGCAAGGATCAGGAATTGTATTTCCTCAAACATTTCAGCCACCATGCAATTTTAAAAAATTGAGGTACACTTATGGCTGATTTATGTCAATGTATGGCAAAATGAGTACAGTATTGTAAAGCAAAACAAACTAAAAAAATAAAAATTAAAAAAAAAAATCAAAGTAAAAAAAAAAAATTGACTCCATATGTCTCTCCCTATTCAGTCTATAATTTTCATTCATACATTCTGAACTTTAAAAGGTGCATTCTCTATAATCCTTGTATTTTGCATGGTTAAAGTTAGTTGTTTTGCTTGGAATCTCACCACTTTGTTTTAGAGGAAATTTTAAATAAATGCAGTAAGGACTCATTCAATTCAATTGAACACATACCAAATTTGCAAACAGTTATCAATGTNTAAAAGGTGCATTCTCTATAATCCTTGTATTTTGCATGGTTAAAGTTAGTTGTTTTGCTTGGAATCTCACCACTTTGTTTTAGAGGAAATTTTAAATAAATGCAGTAAGGACTCATTCAATTCAATTGAACACATACCAAATTTGCAAACAGTTATCAATGTTGCCATGCAAACATCAAGATATAAGGCCTGTCCCTTTAAAGAAAAATACAAAAAACTCTCAATAGTTTATTGGAATGACAAACTTATTTCAAGTGTTACCAATAAAAATCTATTGTGTTTCAAATGTGAAAAAGATCATGTATGATATAGAAATGTTGAGAGAGACCAAGCAGAAAGTCTCCATAGAAAAGATATTTGAGATGGGACTTGAAAGATGAGTGTGATGTCAGCCACCGTGAGAAGGTCCATAAGAGAAAATGAGATGCTCTTGAGAGAGGGACAACCATGAGGAAAAAGTATAGAAATAGGAAAGGCCACAGAATGAGGCATCAGGTACAGTAAATCTAGAGCAGATTACCAAGGTGACTAATGTTAAGTCATGTTGAATGTCAGACTGAAGCTTGTGTGTGTGTGTGTGTGTACACATACACATGTATTTATGGAAATCTGAGTCATTACTTCTTTTTGTTTTGCTTGGAGAAATGGNGCTGGGAAGGATTGGGGGCAGGAGGAAAACAGGACGACCGAGGATGAGATGGCTGGATGGCATCAGTGACTCAATGGGCATGAGTCTGAGTGAACTCCGGGATTCGGTGATGGACAGGGAGGCCTGGCGTGCTGCAATTCATGGGTTTGCAAATAGTTGGACACGACTGAGCGACTGAACTGAACTGAACTGAGTCTCTGGCTTAATATTTTAATTTTTTTTTTTTTTTTTTACTGGAATGAATGGACTGCATGTTGGATCTGTTTCTTTACTTTAACCTTTGTACCCGTTGCTTTTGTTCACTAAAAGAATACTGTCTGCCCATAATGACCTACCTCAGGGAACTCCACCCCTCTGCCTAAATGTTAAACCAAAGTGCCTTTGTTCAGGACCCTGTCCACCTGTGGATGGCTGCAGGAAGGAAGAAATTAACATGCTCCCTCCCCAGGATGGCCGTTCCAAGAGACACTTGGAAGGTTAATGGGCATTTTACTTTACTTCCTCACCTCCCCCCATCTCTGTTCTATGAAAGAACCTGGCACTGAGATACCAATAAGATGGTTATTGTGAGACATCAGTCTGCTATCTTTTCATTCTACCAGCTTTCTAATTAAAGTCGTATTCCTTGCCTCAACACCTCGTCTCCAATTCATTGACCTGCAGTGTGGCCAGCAGAACAAGCTTGGACTCAGTACTAAATTGTCTGATGGGTTAAATTCCCACCACTGGTTCAAGCTGCTGTGGTTGAGTCAAACTAAAGTTCAGCCACCTAGAGACCTGCTGATGCTGCTGTCTCACCAAGGGCCTTTCAATTTTCCTTATACAAAACTGGGAGTAAAAGCAGCATTTTGATTGGTCTACCCAGGACAAGGAATTTGGGTAAAGAGCAGGCGTGGAGTATGGTAAGTTTTTAGTAACAGGGAACTTGATGAGATCAATTCCATCCTCATTAAGTTTTTTTCTAGTGGTGACGCACAACTGTCCATAACTCTGTTTCTGCAGGCCAAATAAAATTATTACAAACTAGGCTATAATAAATACTATAATAGTAACTTGGAATCTTTGCAATCATAGTCTAGTTCCCAAAGGGGAAAGATGGCCTCTTATAGTATGTGTAGGCACAGAATTGCTTTCACTTTCATTCCAGCCATAGGCTTTGCCTGCACTTTTACCTTTGAAATCATGCTTAAGAACAACTCTACACTTACTTGCAAATGGTAAATGGCATTTTGTATGGAGTTTTCAGTCTTATTACTTTCCCTGCACACTTCTGCTTCACAAATAATATGACAGGGGTCAGGACCATGCCTCATCCATGCCCTCAAATGAGCTAAAAAGGAGAGTAAGTTTCTTGAGTCCAGAGGCAATTTCTTTTATTTTTATTTTTTTCCTTATCAAGGGCTCCTGCCAGAGAGACCAGATAGTCTACACAGCCTGAAGTGAGGAGGTGCCAGTCTGTCTCACATTAAAATGCGGAAACATTATCCCCAGCCAGTGTTACATAGGAGGCGCACCCAGAAAGACACAGAAGCTCTTGGAAGAAACTTCAAGATATCTTGGAAGATTTAACTTTTGATGATTTTTTGTTTGGCATCTATCTATTAGGATCCAAATTTTATACTGTTTACATGTTTTACACACATACGTGCACACATTGAACATATACTCTCTCTGTCTCACACACACACACACACACACACTTATCCTAACTGAGTTAATACAAATTCCACCCAGATTCTTATGTGCAAAGCTCCCCTCTCCCCTTACTGAATTTGCTCTGGCACAGTATTTCTTCTTGGTATTGTTAGCTCTGTGTAATCTTAGTATAACATATTATTCTACTCATTCTGTAGCATGCATTTGCAACTATACATTAAAAATAGTGTCTCATACAAATTCAATTTTTGTCATGGTGGATTTTGTTTTGGTTTTTACATGTTTGTTTATATTTAATTTCTAGACTCTTCATCCTTGTAGCTTTTGTATGTAAAAAGAAAATAACTTTGGGTTCATTCAAACATGGTGATGGACAGGGAAGTCTGTTGCACTGCAGTTCGTGGGGTCCAAAGAATCGACACGACTGAGTGACTGAACTGAGCTGAAACAGGTTGTAATTCTGATTTGTTCTATAAGATGTATTGTGAGTAGTAGCTACTAGGTCAGCTAGACAGAGGAATGTGTTACCACTTGCAGCTATATCAAAATATCAGTTTTTTTTCTTTCAAAATATCAGTTTTATAGTGTACCTATTTACTGTGCTTGGAAGTGAATATTTTATTTAAAGAGTCACCTGAAAAGTGGTATAAATTTGCAAAAGCGCTCATGGAGAAATGCTATAGAGTAAGTCTGTAGTTTATGTGGCTACTCTTTATATATATATATATATAGCTCCATAAACTGAAGAAGCAGTGGTTCCTGTTTCTACTGCATTTCCCTCACCTCTTCTGCATTTCCCAACAACAGCAGTAAATAATATGGAAGCTTCGGTCTTAGATTTCATTTTCTGGGAACCTGGACAATTATCTCCCTAGGACAACATGGGTAAAGAAAAAGACACAAATAGAAAGGTGTCTTCTAACGTTTCCCTTATCTGAGATAACTGGCTATCTTCCAGTCACCATTCATAAAAGTTCAGCTGTCCTCTCTGTCTCCAGTGATTTATTAGATTCACTAGCTGTGCTTTTCTCTGTGGCATGAGATTTGAATTTAGGGGAACTATCCAGGAGCCAATGCTAATTTAGCCAGAAATTGTTGTTCAGTTGCATCCAACTCTTTGTGACCCCATAGACTATAGTTTGCCAGGCTTCCCTGTCCTTCAGTATTTCCCGGAGTTTGCTCAAACCCATGTCCATTGAGTAGGTGATACCTTCCAACCATCTCATCCTCTGTCGACCCCTTCTCCTCCTGCCTTCAATCTTTCCCAGCATCAGGGTCTTCTCCAGCGAGTCAGCTTTTTGCATTAGGTGGCCAAAGTATTGGAGCTTCAGATTCTGCATCAATCCTTCCATTGAATATTCAGGGTCAGTTTACTTTAGGATTGACTGGTTTGATCTCTTTGCATTCCATGGGACTCAAGAGTCTTCTGCAACACCATAGCTCAAATGCATCAGTTCTTTGGAACTCAGCCTTTTTGATTGTCCAGCTCTCATATCCATACATGACTACTGGAAAAACCATAGCTTTGACTATAAGGACCTTTGTCCACAAGGAGAAAGAAGCAGTGATCGCACAAGAAACTAACCCAGACTTGCCTGTGATTGTCCAGGAGTCTCCGGCAGAGGCATGGGTCCACAGTGGCCTGCAGCAGGATTGGGGTGTGCATTGGACCTTTTGAAGGAGGTCGCTATTATCTTCATTACCTCCACCATAGTTTGGCCTCAGGTCAAACAACATGGAGGGAACACTGCCCCGCCCATCAACAGAAAGTTGGATTAAAGATTTACTGAGCATTGTATTTTGTCACTCTGCTTATTTAATTTATATGCAGAGTACATCATGCAAAATGCAAGGCTGGATGAACCATAAGCTGAAATCAAAACTGCAGGAAGAAATATCAGTAATCTCAGATATGCAGATGACACCATGCTTATGGCAGAAAACAAAGAACTAAAGAGCTTCTTGTGAAAGTGAAAGAGGAGAGTGAAAAAGCTGGCTTAAAACTCAACATTCAGAAAACTGAAACCATGGCATACAGTCCCATAACTTCATGGCAGATAGATGGGGAAACAGTGGAAACAGTGAGAGACTTTAATTTCTTGAGCTCCAAAATCACTGCAGATGATGACTGCAGCCATGAAATTCAAAAACACTTGCTCCTTGGAAGAAAAGTTATGACCAACCTAGACAGCATATTAAAAAGCAGAGATGTTAGTTGGTCTGTCTAGTCTAAGCTATTTTTCCAGTAGTCATGTATGGATGCAAGAGTTGGACTATAAAGAAAGACAAGTGCTGAAGAATTGATGCTTTTGAACTGTGATGTTGGAGAAGACTCTTTAGAATTCTTTGGACTGCAAGGAGATCCAACCAGTCAATCCTAAAGGAAATCAGTCCTGAATATTCAATAGAAGGACTGATGCCAAAGCTGAAATTCCACCTGATGTGAAGAACTGACTCATTTGAAAATACCCTGATGCTGGAAAAGATTGAAGGCAGGAGGAGAAGTGGTCAACAGAGGATGAGATGGTTGGATGGCATCACTGACTCGATGGACATTGAGTTTGAGTAAGCTTCTGGAGTTGTTGATGGACAGGGAAGCCTGTGGTGCTGCAGTCCTTAGGGTCACAGAGTCAGACACAACTGACCAACTGAACTGAATTGAGCTTGTTGGCAAAGTAAGGCCTCTCCTTTTTAGTACACTGTCTAGTTTGGTCATAGCTTTTCTTCCAAGGAGTAAGTGTCTTTTAATTTCATGGCTGCAGTCACCATATGCAGTGATTTTGGAGCCCAAGAAATAGAAGCTCCTAATTAAATATTATCTCTATTTCATTTTTAACCTTCCTTAACGTTGCCTCCTTATTCCACCTTCTAAGAGCCAAATGGATCTGACATGGGCTGAATTTTCATTCATTCTCAGTCATGACTAATAATAGCAAAAAATCTTCTCTGTGTATTAAAACTCTGAACAACCAAGTAAGACTCTATTTGGGTGGTATTCAAAGGATTTAAAGATGGAGAGCCATAAGCCTGCCACTTCTGAAGCCATAGGCATACTTAAGAATGATGTTTAGAGACATGAAAAAAAAATTAAAATTTATTCATTCAACATTTTTTTTAGCTGCTTCCTATTTGCCAGGCTTTTGAGTGTCTGTAATTCAATAGATGCATAACATCAGCACTGCGTGTGTATAAAAGTAGTGGTAGCTACAAAAGCTCAGGACTGGAAATAAAAAGGCGCTGCTTTTTGGTTAAAATCTGCCACTGACCTCGAGCAAATCGGCTGTCCACTCAGCGACCCTCTTGTCTCATCCATAAAATAAGAATGTTGAGCTGGATAAAAACCATAAGTCTTCTCATCTAAAATACAATAATACTAGTTCCTTTTTGTGATATTTTATTATTCCTTTGCAAAATGAGAAGATTTGTAGGGAAGATGTACTTCAGTGATTGTAAAAATATGTTTTTCAAATATATTGAGTGCTATATAAATGCAAAGCAGTTGTGGGCGTGTTTAAATATGTTTAATGCTTTGCTCTTAGCTTTCATAAAGCCACTACAACATTTGAGTATCTGTTATATCTCTTGCTCTATATTTATGTAATAGGAAATTTTTTTTTGAGAAAAGAACCTGGTTAATAAATATGTGCTTCCTACAACTGGTCCAGAGCATTTGTTCATTTTTCCAGGAAAAATGATTGAAAAGTGAAAGTTAAAACCTACTGCTAAGTTTGGGGTTTTTTAAGTTCATTTTTGAAAATATTTTTCTCTTCCTTTTCCTGCTGCCATACTTGTGGTGAAATAAGACATTCTTTCCACTTTGCTGCAAGTGACTTTTTTTTTTTTTTTTTTCTGTCCAGAAGCTTCTTTTTCTCTTGCTTCTGAAGAAGTTTGCATCTTTCTCCCTCTATATCTATACTTGGTGTCAAGCGATTAGTGCTCTTGGAGGTTCTGTGCCGACTCTGCAGGGCATAATGAAATAAGCTGAAAATCCATTGAACAGTGAATTGTAGCTATGACAGTTCTTTTGAAGTGTCTTTAGGTTTTGTGCTAAGAACATTTGCTTTTTGCTCTAGCTTCCACTGCTAGATTATCAGTGGTCAGACAGTTTCTTAACATTTCTGAGTCTCAGAGGTCTTCCTAGAAATATTAAAAATCTAACTCTTGTTTTGGGGGATGTTACGAAAAAGCAGCAAATACCTAGTAGATCACCTAGAATGTTACAGATGATCAAATGTAAACTTGTTCTCCATCCCTCAGCATTTTCAATCCTCTTGTCATGTTTTTCACTTTTTATTATCACCTGTGAAGGAGAAGGCTATGTGCCAAACCCACACTTATCAATTTGTGATTATCTGTTTATTCCACCAAGTCTCCAGTAACATAGATGTGTCTTGTTCACTGATACAGTTCCAGCTTCTCTGACAGTGTATAGCGCGAGGTAGATTTTAGATGTTTATTTGTTAAAGATGAGATCATCTGTATATTTATTGTGGCTGTGACTATTATCAAGATTTATTATAACAAGTATTAAACAGTTAGAATTTACATGGACTTACCCACAAACCAAAAAAATAATGAGAAAGGCCCTGTCAGTTCTTCTGTTCTCAGTATTTCATAGTAACCGGTATTATAATTTTAAGCCAGTTTCAGAGATGCTGTGTAGAGAAGAATCAAACTAAATAAAAAAGAAGAGGCAATAGTTTCTAGTTTTTCATTGCTCTTTCTCTGTAATCCTGTTGTTGTTGTTCTACTGATGTATAAAGTATTGAATTACTGAATTTTAGAGCTGGCAGGGAGCATGCAACTCTCAAGCCATTATCATTTTCATCAATACCGAACCATTCACGTATTGATTGAACACTTATGTCTAGTGGGAGAAAAAGTTAGTCAGGACTCCTGTCCTTTATCCACCTTTCCATTCAATTTCTATATCTTCTATTTGGTATTTTAAATAGCTCTTTCACCTGTTTGCATCTCTAAATCCCTCTCATCACTGCCATATAGCACACCACCATGATATTGTGCCTGGCCTATTTAGACAGACTCCATATTTGACTCCTGTAAATAGGTTAAGNGTCTAGTGGGAGAAAAAGTTAGTCAGGACTCCTGTCCTTTATCCACCTTTCCATTCAATTTCTATATCTTGTATTTGGTATTTTAAATAGCTCTTTCACCTGTTTGCATCTCTAAATCCCTCTCATCACTGCCATATAGCACACCACCATGATATTGTGCCTGGCCTATTTAGACAGACTCCATATTTGACTCCTGTAAATAGGTTAAGTGTGCACCAATCTATACCGCACACTGCAATCCTAGTAATTTTCCAGATTTGATCTAATATTTTCCATTTAACATCTTTCAGTGGCTTCCATTAGGATAAGATAGTAGAGGACCTGTGCAGTCGTCTGCAGTCTGGCTTTTTACTGTTAAGTCACACATCTCATTCTCTGTTATCGTTTCTGATTCTCTGGGATTTAGCCAACCTCATCTTTTTTGATGTATTCAGCAGAGTGTGCTCTCCGTTATTTCTGCTGCATATGGATGTCCTTCCTAGAACAAGCCCCACATCCATCTCCATCCAACCAGTTTCCAGATGAACTCGTCACCTACATGATATCTATCTTTTCTGAGAGGTTTCAAGTTCCATGGTGTCTCTTATTTTCTCACCTCGCCTGTCTGTTTTTCTCTCCCCCTTTTATTCCTATTTCCCAGATGTTTCCTCAGTACCTGGTATATAGCTTTTAGTATTTTGCTTCATAAATATTTGTAGAATAAGTCATGTTTTCCTAAAGAGAGTTTTATATAATTTTTATAATTGTATTGAAATTTATACTTCAGTTCCAAGAAACTGAAAAAACACAAAAATAAAGATGGTACTTAATGAGCAAAAATGACCTCCTAACATTCGTTTATAGTAAATGTTATATAGAAGCATGAAGTGCTGAACTAATTTTAGATACTGAGGTCTAAACTATGCTGACAACTGAAGCAAGCTGTATATGTTTAGAAAACACAAATACACTTGAGAATAATATTAATATGAATGTCAGGTTGGCCAAAAAGTTCATTTGGGTTTTTCATAGCATCTTGTAGAAAAACCCATACAACAAAACCCAACCCAAGACTATACATTTAAGGCATCTTCACAGAACTTCTATCATCCTATACAATCTGTATACAATAGAGGATATTTTGCCTCTCCTCCCACAAATTCATTATTTCAATAAATTTTAATTGAGTAACAAATATTGTTCTACCAGATATTATTCTAGGCAGTGGAAGTAAAAAAAATCATAATCAAAAGAAAAAAAGAGATCTTGCTATTATGAATTTAATATATTAATTTAGGAATATAATCAAAAAACTCAAAAACTAAATAAATAATAGCTGAGATGTGGATAAATAAGTAAAATAGATAATAGTAAATGTATCAGAAAAGACCTAGTCGAGTGAAACAAATCCCATCAGTTTTTAAAAATGTAAATTTAATGTAAAGGATTAATAACTAGGTAGATATTCTTAATTACTGATAGTCATAAGGAGAAAATCTAAAGGGTAGCAAGAGGAGCTACAAAAAGCACCTGCTGCCTCTGGGGCTAAGGAAAAATCAAACTTTGAGGAAGGACCCCACAAGATTGACATTAAGCCCACTGAAGAGGTGGTCTACCTTCTGCTCAAGTGCATTGCCTGCTACCACAGTAAAGAGAAAAATTTCTGGAGGTCACCCAGGAACTGGAAGAACAACCCACCACCATGGAAAATGCTGAAAAGATTCTCCTGAACTTAACCACTGAAGAGAAAACAAAAATGTGAATAAAAGTAGTCCTTTTTTCCTTTCTTCTGGCCTTCTCATTCCAGTGCTTCATATTGTCAGGACTCGACAAAAATCCACATGGAAAAAAGAAAAGCAGTACAGTGTTTAGCAGTCATTTTCAGTAACAAGAAGTGGGTCGGAAAAGGATGGATGTGGGATTAAGGCATTAAATTAGTAACTAGCCTGAGTCCCTGATAACGTGGAATTTCAGCGAAGTTCTGCATGAAGTAAGGAATCNTACTGCTGAGAAGCACCAAGAGACGATGATGGAACAAAAGTGAAAGACATTGAGAGAGTGAAGCGAGGTGAAAAGATGGTAGATGTCGTTCTTACTTTAACTTGATTGAATCAGTCATCGGCCTGATTCTAAAGAACACAGAATATATGAAGTTTGCTATGCCAGTGTTTTCGACAATAGTATGGAAGACACGTGGAAGAGTGATAGAGAAGGTGGAGAAACTTCTCAGTGTGTGGATGCAGGATTAGCATCAGTGTTGAGTCCCACTCAGCTCAATGCTGATTCAAGAGAAAGCTAAAAGTCTTTATGGAAACTTGAGGAAGATACATGGCCAAGAATCAGAGGGACTGTCTTTTAATTGCAGCCATCGGATCAAAGCTAGAGCCAATCTTCACAACATAAAATGTAAATGGTGAGGAAGTGAACACAGATATAGGTGCTGCCTGGGAATTTCCTGAAATGCTTCACGAAATTATTGATGAAGGCATGTATTTACCTAAGCAGGGTTTTAATGTGGATGAGGCAGGACTGTACTGAAGAGGATGCCAGACTAAAAACTTAAATCAGTAAAGAGGAAATGTTGATGCCATACTATGGGACATTGAAGGATAGGCTAACTGTTGTTTGGTGGCAGTGTTTCTGGCAATATGAAGCTGAAGCCTCTCTTAGTTTATCGTTCAGAGAACCCAAGAGACCCTGAAAGTGTAGCCAAGGGCTCTAGGTTACAGAGGCTACTTTCAGAAACAGCATTTCTACCACGTTATCTTGGAGGTAGAGAAATATTGCTTGGGGGAAGGACAATCCATTCAACATATTTTATTGCTCAACAGTGCTCTGAGACACACCCTATTCATGGACAACCTTCATCCCAACATCAAAGTAATGCATCTGCCACCAAATACTACATTGCTCATCCAACCTATGGACCAGGGGGTTATATTATGTGACTTTCAAGAAATGTTATTTATGTCACACTTTTTGTCAAGGAGTAAAGGTGAGTGATGAATCAGAAACAACCTTGCAAGAGTTTTGGAAAAACTATAACATCTACAATTCCATGAAAACATTAACTTCGCTTGGTGTGAGGTTACAGCCATCGCTATGAATGGGTTTGGGAGAAGCTTTGCTCATAGTTTGTTCACGATTTTCATGGGTTTGACAAGATGGATGAGGAGTCCAAAAGGGTCTTCGGTAACTTAACGATCCTCAGCAGGAAGCCGGGGCTAGATCTGCAAGAGGACAACATCGTTGAACTTCCTGTACAACATGAAGAGCTTACAAATGAAGACCTGATGGAAACTGGAGGCCCAGAGAATGGATGAAGAGAGACAAGAACAATTACTGAAAACCTGAAAGGATTCACAATGCAGGGAATGGCAAGGGGGCTTTCTTTATTTGAGGAGGCGCTGTTAGATTTTGAGGCACAGGACCCAATATAGAATGGTACACAAAGTCTGCAACCCCAGTGCTACTGTGTCAAGTATTATGAGAAAATGAGAGCTACTACCCAGATACCATTGGATCATTTTTTCAAAAGGGTGGATACAATTGAATTCATTAAGGAACCAGAACATGTCCCAGGCATAGTTGAAATTGCAGTTTGCCTTCCATCTCCTATTGCCAATAGTCTTTCGGGTCTACCACCTCCTGTCTCCTCTCCCTCCTCCGGTCAATAACTTTTTTGACTGATCACTCAGTGCCAGCCTGTGTATGGCAGCTGTTGTAGTATACTACTGTGCTTTTCAAGGTACTGTACTGTAAGATTAAAACCATTTTCTTTATTCTGTGTGTTTGCTCTTTTTTAATGTATTATTTGTGTGAGGAGTATTACATAGTATAATACGATATAGCCAGTTGTGTTACTTGGGTATCTAGACTAACTCTGTTGGACTTAAGAACAAATTAGACTTAACAAAGTGCTCTCTCAATGACACTTGTTCATATGTAGGTGACTTATTCTAGACTTCTATGCTAATATGCATCATATACACATTTATTTCCTTCCTACTCAAAGAAGGTAGTAGAGCAACAAATATTTGGTGGTCATTATCTTTATATAAGATCACTTTCAGTTCGGTTTTAACATGAAATTTTCAGCTTTGATTTCAGTATCATATACAGAGGCATGTTGGGTATCTGATTTAGTAAAATGCAAGATTTTGCCAATATGATTGAGAATGATTATTATTCTTGGTGTGACTCTTTGGAATACACACCACAATCACTAGCAAAGTGTATGGTTTAATTTTGAGGTTTGAAGAAAAGAAGCAAGAACAACTAAGGAAAATGTATAACTTTTTAGAAACAGGCAAATAAAGTATCATGTGTCGATAATTTCTTCAGGACTATTCTAATGCCACAGGTTTTTAAAGAGACTGCATTTAAATAAAACCAAAGTAGTGCATTTTTATAAAAGTGAGAAACAGACAGTTTTAACCACAGAGAATGGGGGTAACACTGTATAAACATCCTTACATGCAGGCATGCTCAGTCGTGTCTGACTCTTTCTGACCCCATGGACGGTAGGATGCCAGACTCCTCTGTCCATGGGATTCCAGAGGCAGGAATACCGGAGTGGGTTGCCATTTCCTTCTTCAAGGGATCTTCCCAACCCAGGAATCGAACCCACTTCTCCTGTATCTCCTGCATCACAATCAGATTCCTTACCACTGAGACACCAGGGAAGACCACGAACATCTGTAAGGGCATAGATAGTTTAAATATGAGAGAGCTCAATAAGTTAAAAAACACTTGTATATTGATTGTTTATAACCAATACTATACTGTAGCAGACTCTATTATGTGGCACTTAGTGTGTTTGAATAGGGTTAATTTAACTAATAAGCATCAAAATATGAGTAAAGATCTTAAGATGTATACTTGGTTTACATAATGCTATATTTTAATCAATAGTGAAGATCAAGAAAAAACTAATCTGTTTATGGAGGAAGTATAAGGAAGGTTATTTTTAATTAAAAATTTAAAAAAATTGGAAATGAGAAAACCTGAGTTCACATTTTCCATGACCATTAGTGACTTTGGGCTATTTACAAGTTTCCCATTTTCCTGTCTCTAAAATAGATAAATTGAGTTTGAATCCAAGTGCTGATTTGTGTTAACTGTATGATTGTGGATAAGCTATATAAATTCCTGAGCTCAGCGCTTATATCTATATACTGGAGATAAGAATGTCTACTCCACAGAATTGTAGTGAGATTAGATGAATTCCTATTCTTAAAAAGCACTTTGTAAATATTAATATATTCCGTGGAAGTTAATACTTCTTGTTAAAGAATAGATTGTATCCTTGATAAAAGTAACCGAGTGAATTTTGAAAGTGTTTTGCAGTTCTAAAATGCTAAAAATTCAATAGAATTTAGCGAGTAGTAGGTTAAATTCTGTACCCAAAATAAATTATAATATTAAAAAATGTAAACACATCAGGTCATATCTCAGAATAATATTATATATTGGATAATCTCTTAGATCATAAGAAATTATTTTAAAGTGCAGCAACATAAAACAGAGTCAATTTTTGTTGGTAAGGAATGTGAAAGGAGTTCAAGTGACTAGTTCTGCTAAATCTTGCTTATGGTTTTTCATTAGTTTGCATTTGAGTTTTTAGCCAGGGTGCATCATCTCAAGAGTTAACTGAGGTATAGGAAAAACAGAAATGACTTACCATTACTTTCTAATGTTTCATTGGCCCCAGATGTATACTAGCACTATGTGGGAGAGAACGAATTACATTCTCAGAGAAAGAGAAGGAGAGAATCACACAACCTTCTTGGAGAAGGTTCTAAGCTATGACTTCTAAAGCTCGATTAGAACCATTCAAAAGTAAATTTTGCTTTCTCTTTCAGAAAATGTATACAACTGCTTAGTAATTTCATATTTACATTCATTGAAGCTCCTCTGAAATATTCAGATAATCAATGACTGACTAGCAAAATTGACTAGGACACTATTAATAAATATTGTTGAATGTATGGATAGATGTGTGGATGGATTAATCTATGGTTGAGTGGATGATGTCTTTATGAGTGTTTTATTACCTATAAAAATGACTATCAAAATTAAACCTATTTTATAAATATATTTTATTTAAAGTGAAACATACAGGTCTTAAGTGTAAAATTATATGATTATGCCACAGAAAGCTGATAAATGTGTTAAATGTTGAAAATTTGATGAGCTTTGGAATATTGAACACCTTAGTAACCAACATCCTAACATCCTTCATTGGTAACAATTGTTCTGATCTTTGTCACCATAGATTGGTTGTCCCTATTGTTGAACTTAATATGAAATGAATTATTATGAACTTTTTAATATACAGTTTCTTTGGTTATAACTGTGATTTTTTTTATATAGTTCTGTGTATCTTCATACCTCTTCTTAATATCTTCTGCTTCTGTTAGGTCCAAACCATTTCTGTCTTTTATTGTGCCCATGATTGCATGAAATGTTCCCTTGGTAACTCTAATTTTCTTGAAGAGATCTCTAGTCTTTTCCAATCTATTATTTTCCCTCTATTTCTTTGCATTGATCACTGAGGAAGGCTTTCTTTTCCCTTTTTGCTATTTTTTGGAACTCTGCATGCAGATGAGTATATCTTTCCTTTTCTCCTTTGCCTGTAGCATCTCTTCCTTTCTCAGCTATTTGTAAGGCCTCCTCAGATGACCATTTTGCCTTTTTGCACTTTCTTTGACTGTGTGAGTCATAACAAACTGTGGAAAATTCTTAGAGATGGGAATACCAGACCACCTGACCTGCCTCCTGAGAAATCTATATGCAGGTCAAGAAGCAACATGGAACTGGACATGGCACAACAGACTGGTTCCTAATAGGAAAAGGAGTACATCAAGGCTGTTTATTGTCACCCTGCTTATTTAACTTCTATGCAGTGTACATCATAGGAAACACTGGGCTGGATGAAGCACAAGTTGGAATCAAGATTGCTGGGAGAAATGTCAATAACCTCAGATATGCAGATGACACCACCCTTATGGCAGAAAGTATAGAACTAAAGAGCCTCTTGATGAAAGTGAAAGAGGAGAGTGAAAAATTTGGCTTAAAACTCAGCATTCAGAAAACTAAGATCATGGCATCCGTTCTCATCATTTCATGGCAAATGGATGGGGAAATAATGGAAAGAGTGAGAGACTTTATTTTTCTGGGCTCCAAAATCACTGCAGATGGTGACTGCAGCCATGAAATTAAAAGATGCTTGCTCCTTGGAAGAAAAGCTATGAACAACCTAGACAGCATATTAAAAAGCAGAGACAATTCCTTTGCCAACAAAGGTCCATCTAGTCAAAGCTATGGTTTTTCCCATAGTCGTGTATGGATGTGAGAGATGGACCATAAAGAAGGCTGAATGCTGAAGAATTGATGCTTTTGAACTGTGGTGTTGGAGAAGACTCTAGAGAGTTCCTTAGACTTCAAGGAGATCAAACCTGTCTGTCCTAAACGAAATCAGTCCGAATATTCAATGGAAGGACTGATGCTGAAGCTGAAACTCCAGTACTTTGGCCACCTGATAGAAAGAACTGACTCATTGGAAAAGACCTTGATGCTGGGAAGGATTGAAGATGGGAGGAGAGGGAGACGACAGAGGATGAGATGGTTAGATGGCATCACTGGCTTGGTGGACTTGAGTTTCATTAAGCTCCAAGAGTTGGTGACAGATAGGGAAGCCTGCTGTGCTGTAGTCCATGGGGTCTCTCAAAGAGTCAGACACAGCTGAATGACTGAACTGAACTGAACTGAACCGTGATTTATTTATTTTTAAAATTATATAAATAAAATTCAAATTTGCACCTATTGTTATGATATATATCTGAATTGCTTACAAATCTTAACTATTAATATAACTGCTATACATATTTATATACAAGTCATTTTGTGGAAGCGTGCTATGCTATCGTATCTATTGAGTTACACTGCTTTCTTTGTATTACATGACTATTGATATCTTGTAGTTTTCATTTTCATCAGATTTAAAATCTTTTCCAATTTTTCTGTTCTTTCATTCATTGTTTACTTAAAATATCTGGAGATTTTGACATGGAATTTTTACTTTATATTTTATCACAGTATATCTTCTGAAAGTTTCAGTTTTTTTTGTGTGTGTGTGTTTTTTTTTTAATGAATAGACTTATGTTATAGCCTGGCACATTATCAGCCATGGTTAATATTCCATGTGCACTTAGAAAAATATGTTTTCTGTACTTTGGGTGAGGTGTTCTTCTATAAGTGTCAATTAAGTAAGATTAGTTGATTATATTCAGCAAATATTGTCTATTCTAACTGATGTTTTGTGTATTTGTTTATAGATTATTGGAATAGTTTCTTGAAATGTCTATCTGTATCTTTAGCTATTTTTTCTCCATTGAGTGCCTTCTCTTTTCTTCTATTTAAAAATTTTGTTTGTAAGTACATACACAATTAAAATTATAACATTTTTCTAATGTTTCAACTTTTTATCAGCATGAATTGTATCTCTTTATCTCTAGTAATAGTCTATTGTCATGAAACATTTATATTAGGATTTTAATCACTCAAGCTTACCTATGGAAATATTTTTATTTCTTTGTTTCTTTAGTCTTTATATTTAAAAAAATATTGTGGCCAACCTTTAGTTTCATCTTTATCTGATCTGATATTTTTTTATTTTTAACTGATGCTCTTTTAACTTAATTTTAACTGTTAATATAGTTCATGTCTTCTGTTTTACTATTTGCTTTCTATTTCTCACATCTAAATTATTATTCCCCTGTTCTTTCATGCTTGCCTCCTTTTGAATTAATCTTTCTTTTATATCATTGTTCTGTTTCTATACTTTGGAATACTTGATGTATGCATTTGCACTTTGTTTTCCGGTTACTTTAGTAAACATTATGCATTCATATTTTTTATATTCTACTTAAAATTAATGTTTCACATCTTTTCCTATAACAGAACAAAGATCATTCCATTAGTATAATTATTCTACTATCTCTGTCCTTTGTGTCATTGTTGCCTTATGTTAGTTTTACATATTCAAGCCACAGAATATAATGTTACTGGTTTTTATTTTTTCCTTAAAAAATAAGAGAAACTATAGCCTTTAGTATTCACCTAAATGTGTGCTAGTAATTGAACTCCTCATTCTTTCTTATTAATTTGCATTTTCATATTATGTTATTTTTCTTCAGCCTTACCAGAGTGTTTTATTATGTGTGATTGAGCAGCTTTTCTCTTAAGAATTCTTCAAGGTTTATTCAATTGAAGATGTCTTTTTTGCCCCCTCAATTTTTAAGGCTATACTTACTAGGCTGACACTTTTACATTTTATAGATACTGTTCCACTGTGTTCAACACCATATTGTTTCTGTTGAGAATATGTCATGATTATTGAAATTACTTTGAATATGATGCTCCTGTTTAAGATTTTGTCTTTTTCATTTCAGCAATTGAGTATGACGTATCTAAGTGTCATTCTCTTTGGATTTATCCTGCAAAAGTTTGGCAGAACTTCTTGAAAATGTAAAAGTATGTTTTTTTAAAACACATTTAGCATTTCGGTCATTTTAAAAATATAATTCATGTGCCCTAATCTTTTAGCTCTCAGAAACTCCAAATGTATGGTTATTAGACAACCTGATATGATGTCACAGTTCACTAAATACTTTTCAGACATTTCTTCAATTATTCTCTTTCTCCTTCAGTTTAGGATTATTTCTACTTATGTGTCTTCAAGTTTACTAATCCTTTAATTTTTTGTATTAAACATTTTTTAAAAAGCTTGTATTTTTATATCATATATTGTCAGTTCTAGGATTTCAATTTCTTTCTTTTTTATAATCCAAATTTCTCTCTTGTCCTTGTCTATTAATTTCAAAATCTGTGTTGTTTGGGGGTTTTGTTTCCACTAGTTACTGTTATTTTTGAATGTGAGTGCATCTTCATGTTTCCTGATGTATCCAGTAATTCAGTTGTATGCTTGGCATTGTGCTGAACACAGTGTAGAGATTTCAGATTGTGTCATCTTCCTTTCAGTTCAGTTCAGTTCAGTCCCTCAGTTGTGTCCAACTCTTTGTGACCCCATGAATCCCAGCACGCCAGGCCTCTCTGTCCATCACCATCTCCCGGAGTTCACTCAGACTCATGTTCATCGAGTCCGNTCAAAAGTGCAAGTTAGCTGTTACAAGGCATCAAGGCAATTAAGTAATAAATTAGTTATAAATACATATAGCTAGAATCTAGTTATGTTCAGAAATACTTATAAAGTTCTATAAATATTAACAATATTTTAAACAAAGTGTCAAGTGTGAACAGAGGAAAGAGCAAATAATGCCAATTAAGCAGTATTAGAAATAACTTTTGCTGAGGATAAGGAAAGAAAAAGTATTTTGTAATCAACGTTAATAGCTGTAAAAAGAAGAGAAGCAAACAGCAAAGGAGAAAAGGAGAAATATACCCATTTGAATGCAGAGTTCCAAAGAATAGCAAGGAGAGATAAGAAAGCCTTCCACAGCATTCATAACGAAGAAATAGAGGAAAACAATAGAATGGGAAAGACTGAGATCTCTTCAAGAAAATTAGAGATACCAAGGGAACATTTCATGGAAAGATGGGCTCAGTAAAACACAGAAATGGAATGGACCTAACAGAAGCAGAAGATATTAAGAAGAGGTAGCAAAAATACACAGAAGAACTGTACAGAAAATATCTTCGCAACCCAGATAATTGTGATGGTGTGATCACTCACCTAGAGCCAGACATCCTGGAATGAGAAGTCAAGAGGGCCTTAGGAAGCATTACTATGAACAAAGGTAGTGGAGGTGATGGAATTCCAGTTGAGCTATTTCAGATCCTGAAAGATGATGGTGTGAAAGCGCTGCACTCAATATGCCAACAAATTTGAAAAACATAGTAGTGGCCACAGGACTGGAAAAGGTCAGTTTTCATTCCAATCCCAAAGAAAGGCAATGCCAAAGAATGCTCCTACTACCAAAAATTGTACTCGTCTCACACGCTAGTAAAGTTATGCTCAAAATTCTCTAAGCCAGGCTTCAGCAATATGTGAACCGTGAACTTCCAGATGTTCAAGTTTGTTTTAGAAAAGGCAGAGGAACCAGAGATCAAATTGCCAACATCTGCTGAATCAATGAAGAAGCAAGAGAGTTCCAGAAAAACATCTATTTCTGCTCTATTGACTATCTCAAAGTCTTTGACTGTACGGATCACAATAAACTGTGGAAAATTCTGAAAGAGATGGGAATACCAGACCACCTGATCTGCCTCTTGAGAAACCTGTATGCAGATCAGGAAGCAACAGTTAGAACCAGACATGGAACAACAGACTGGTTCCAAATAGGAAAAGGAGTACGTCAAGGCTGTATATTGTCGCCTTGCTTACTTAACTTACATGCAGAGTACACCATGAGAAATGAAGGGCTGGATGAAACACAGCCTGGAATCAAGACTGGGCGAGAAATGTCAATAAGCTCTGATATGCAAATGATACCACCCTTACGGCAGAAAGTGAAGAGGAACTAAAGAGCTTCTTGATGAAAGTGAAAGAGGAGAGTGAAAAAGTTGGGCTAAAGCTCAACATTCAGAAAACTAAGATCATGGCATCCGATCCCATCACTTCATGGCCTATAGAAGGGGAAAGAGTGGAAACAGTGGCTGACTTTATTTGTCTGGGCTCCAAAATCACTGTAGATAGTGACTGCAGCCATGAAATTAAAAGAGGCTTACTCCTTGGAAAGAAAGTTATGGCCAACCTAGACAGAATATTCTAAAGCAGAGACATTACTTTGCCAACAAAGGTCCGTCTAGTTAAGGTTATAGTTTTTCCAATAGTCATGTAAGGATGCGAGAGTTGGACTATAAAGAACACTGAGCACAGAAAAATCAATGCATTTGAACTGTAGTGTTGGAGAAGACTCTTGAGAATCCCTTGCAAAGAGATCCAACCAGTCCATCCTAAAGGAGATCAGTCCTGGGTGTTCACTGGAAGGACTGATGTTGAAGCTGAAACTCTGGTACTTTGGCCACCTGATGCAGAGAGTTGACTCATTTGAAAAGACCCTTATGTTGGGAATGATTAAAGGTGGGAGGAGTAGGGGTCAATAGAGGATGAGATAGTTGGATGGCATCACCAACTCAATGGACGTGAATTTGGGTAAACTTCAGAGTTGGTGATGTATAGGGAGGTCTGATGTGCTGCAGTTCATGGACAGAAATGAGCGACTGAACTGAGCTGAACTGAATAGACTTTAATATTGCTCACCATTTGCTAGTTGTATGATGTTAGATGAATTGCTTATCCTCTTTGTCCAGTTTCCTCATGTAGAAAATAGGACTACTCATAGAAACTACCTGAGAGGGCTGTGGTAAAGACTGAGCACACCTGAAAAAAAAAAGAGTTTACCATATTTCCTGGAACATAAGAGTGCTTAACAGAGGTTAGCACATGCAGCTAGTACTATATGGTTAATAGTTTCATGAAATTTTTGTATCTGTGACTGATCTGCACAAAGCAGAATAAATGAAAACTTGGCTACAAATCAGTTGGAAGACACAAATTCACTAGAGTGACAGCATCGTGCAAAAGAAAGAAAAGTTTGCCAAAAAAGGGGAAGCAGGCGAAATAATGAGGATTACCTGGTAACTTTCCTGGCTCTTTAAAATCTGTTTTGATGGCCAAGTGCTGTGGACTTTCGTGAACACCATGAAAAATTGTGACATTTACTTTTACCATGTAGAATATGATTGAGCACAAAAGTACATACTTAGATATTTAACTTAGTTACAAGTAAGTTAAATTGCATTTAAAGTGCATAAATTTTTAAGTCAAAACCATGAGCATAAGCATCAATGAATAAAAAAGGATGTGTTCAAGCTGCATAGGCAAGATTGCTATAAAAGTTTCTACAACTTTATTTTCTACTTGTTAATCAATTTCATCATGCATCAGCAAGCTCTATAAAGTACAGACATTTAGGAAAATTACGGAAAGAAAATGTAGATTATTTTTATACTATTGACAACAATTTGAGAACTGCTAATACAGAAAAAGCTTAACTACTATATGTCTTAAGAAACATCACATAAAAAAGGGACTTTATACTAAATCAGATTTGAAAACAGCTCTAGAGATTGTGTGCTCTCAACTAGCATGCATATATTTTATCATAAACTCTTCATAATTGTACCATGGATTTCTGATCATTAAATGAAAACAATGTATGTATTTCTGCCATAGATTACTCTGTGTGCATGCATGTGTGTCTGCGTATGTCAGGTGAGTGGATCATAGAACAGGGTATAATTTGCGGCTAAGGGTAAAGAAAAGGCATAGATCATGTTAAATCTGCATCAGAAAAGGGCATGTGTTTACTGGGACATTTAGAAATGTCGCTTCATGTTTATAAGATGCAAAAAACAAAATATCAAAAGTAAACCATTTTATTCAGACACAAGCTAAAGTTCAACCAAATAAACGCTGTGCTCTGAAAATGCTTTCATAAACACTAGGAGACATCGTTATACTATAGGTAGTGATTGCATTGCAATTACGTCTGACTTGTTTGGTGCTGCTTTTGAGTGTTTTAATCTCTTTGAGTGTACTTTAAAGAGTCTGTTATCGGGAAGCATGCTGTGAATGTAAGGTTGTGTTCTCATCCAAAGCCCGTCATATTAGAGGTGAGAAAACCAAGGTCCAGGATGACTGAGACCAGAGGAAACCAAAACAAGAACCCAGAACTTTCTGCAGGGCTTCTCTCTTTTATCATATGACCACTCTCCACATCATGTCTTCTGTAAGTAAGCCACATTGGTATAATTGCTGCCTACCTTATATCCAGAACTATTCTCGTTATTATAGAGTATAAAGTAATTTAAGTTCTCTGACCACATAGAATGATGATAGAACAACAGGCTACATTCAAAGGGAATTACAGCAATGAGTTGGACACCATTTGTTCACCTGTATTCAGCTGTTTTTTTGAAGAATGAGTTGGCTTTAAGAAGATCCCAGGTCATTTTCAAAACCGCATTTCAAAACAGCATTACAAATGAGTTCTCACATTTGTACACAGTTTACCTTATAAGAGATACACCAATAATGGTTCCTCTTGGCTTTTGACTTCTATCATAAGGTAATATTTTTGGTACCTTTGGAATCTTCTCTTTGAAACTCTTTTAAGTATATTTCCTAGGAGATTTGCTTATATATTTCTTTCCTATTAAACCTACACTGCAACTGTGTGGTATTGTTCAATGAGTAGCATACTGAACTATCTTAGTTCCTAAATATGTTCATGTCTAGCTTTCATTTATGGTGACATTACATTTTGTTTGGTTTACATATCTCTATACTTTCATCATAGCCTATCAACAATTTATAGTTAGTAACATTTTTTAGGATGAAGTGGTAATAGATTTTATTCTACATATGCATATCATTAACTTGCTTCCTTTGGATATATTTGTTAAATGTTCTGAGACTTAACTTTCTCATCTATAAAATGGGAAATAATAATGTCCAACATTTAATGCCATTAGGATTTAAGAAAGGATATGTAAGTTCTATTTCAGTGCATACACATCGCTATACGTTGGTCCTTCAAGAAATCCTAAAGCATGTTAGCTATTACTGTGTGTAGAAATTAAAATTCAGTGTAGTGTGTTGATTTTTATATTAAATATCTCAAGGAGTCAAAATTTAATATTTTTATTAAAAATCAAAGTAAATCATTCCCCTAAGTGAATTTCAAAGTTCTTGACTGACATAGCCAAAATAATAAACTCATAGTTTATACCTGATATGATTCTCCTAGGGGTAGAATCTGGAGAAAATTGAGCTCAGGGAAAATGCTCCTTAGGAAAACATGGAACAAAAAGCATGCAATGACCTGCGCCTTCTAAAGCAGTCCTTTCAGCTGAGCTAAGGTATCGAAAAGGATGAATGCAGATTCCGGGCCAGCCTTTGTCTCATGTCCCTATAGATGATGTGACTTTCTATGACTTGCTCCTGTTTATCATCAAAAGAGTTTCTAGTTCCACATCCTTCAGACTCTGTTCAACACACAACTCTGAGCTTCTAAAAACACTTACCCAGTGAGAGTTTGAGGTTAATAAGGTGGAGATTGCAAAAAGTGTTTATGGGATCCTATGTGTTAAATCCAAAGAACATAGAATAACAAACAGACTTTGAGTGAGCCATACTGTGTCAGTCAAGAACTTTGAAAATCACTTAGGGAAATGATTTAGAAATGAGTTTAGAAGTATCAGTTAACATCCATTTGGGCTTCCCTTGTGGCTCAGATGGTAAAGAATCTGCCTGCAGTGTGGGAGACCCTGGGTTGGGAAGATCCCCTGGAGAAGAGCATGGCTACCCATTCCAGTATTCTTGTCTGGAGAATTCCATGGACAGAGTAACCTGGCAGGCTGCAGTCCATGGAAATGCAGAGTCAGACACGACTGAATGACTAACACAGCCACATTTTTCTCATCAATGAAGAGGCGATAACATGGCCTTTCTCATAGATTTGTCAAGAGGATCAAATAAACTAACGTACATAAAAAGTAATGTCTAGCACAGAGAAATACAACTCTATATTACCACTCTTACATCATTTGATTGAAAGGATCAGAGAGATTTCACCCTAACAGAATATACTTGCATGTCAGAAAGAGCAGTCTTTAATAAAAACTTTTACTTGGTGTAGGTAAGACAAAAGTTTTGATGTTCGGTCATTAGGTCATGTCTGACTTTTTGTGAACCCATGGACTTTAGCTGGCCAGGTTTCTCTGTCCTTCATTATTTCGCAGAATTTGCTCAAACTCATGTCCATTGTGTCGATGATGTCATCCTACTATCTCAAAAGTGTTGGTGAACAGATTTTGGAACTCAGCCGTGTCCTCCCTTATAGATGAAAACAAGCAAACAAACAAATACACCTGAATGGAGAATGCATTTCTCCAGCGCATGTAGATAGATGATTTGAGGCCAATGCGAAAGTCAATTCTAAATCACCCGAATCAGTTCCAGTTAGGAACACCAATTTAAACATGTGCAACACTCTCAAGAAAAATAGTATGGAAAACTAGTATGATGATCTAGCTTCTATTCTGAATTTGACTGCTCCAAACTGTGTTGTTAATAATGTTGCTAATCTAGTTAAATGTTAAATATAATTATTGAAATTATCTTACCATATCACACAAATGCCTTTAAAGAAGATTCATTATTCAAGTTTAAGATGGCAGAATCAAAAGATATATCTTAAAGTAGGATAGCATAAATACAAACAAGCCTTTGGACAAGTTGAAGATTCTCAATTTTAAAATTAAGCAGTCTCATAGTGGGGTACAGTTAGTCTTGATCTGGTGGCGAAGGGCTGGGATGGCAGAAGGAAGTGAGAAACCTAATACACTAGGGCACTTTGAATGTTGTGCGCATGAGCAGAGATGGTAGGAGTGGAGCAGAAAGTCTGTAATCACGAGCTTTCCTCTTCTTTTGCTTTCTGTCATTTTCTTTTTAACTTTGTCTTTCCTTATGCTAGCAGTCATTCAGTGCAGGTCTTTGCAGTAAATTAAGTCCTTAGTATCAGACAGGAAAGGTGGGGCTGGGAGGTGGTNGAAAGTCTGTAATCACGAGATTTCCTCTTCTTTTGCTTTCTGTCATTTTCTTTTTAACTTTGTCTTTCCTTATGCTAGCAGTCATTCAGTGCAGGTCTTTGCAGTAAATTAAGTCCTTAGTATCAGACAGGAAAGGTGGGGCTGGGAGGTGGTAGTGGGGGATCCTTTGAATCATAAAGGAAATAAGGAAATGCATGAAAAATTGAAGTGGCATGTCATGTCGGCAAGAAGCAGATATGGTTGAGTAAGCTTTATAATGTTGAGAACATCTTCAGATGCCACAAAGTGAGATGTGAGCTCATTCTACAAAGAAAAAGTTCATAGAAAAATATTCATATAAAAATGGAGGCAGACTTTTTTTCTAACACTACAATTTGGAAAACTATTGAATCCCTTATCTATGTCTTTCTTTCTTTTGGTATTGTATACAACATTTGAATCACAGATTCAGCCAGTAATGTTGAGGACTAATCCTTGCCCTGCCATGTGCCGGATGCTTACTCTCTGTCACTCAGCCCTTACATTCTTGTAACACATTATCCTGTACCTGTTTTATCACTACAGAGGAGGAGTTTTGGGCACATTAAACACTTAGTCCATATTTTCCTAGATCTTAGCTCATCATTTCTGAGAATCATTTTATGAATGGAACTATAGCAATACCCATAATGTCTAATCTCTGTATAAATTCACACTGAAGAAGAAAATAATTTAAAAATAAGAATTGCTGAAACTAAACTGCGCTGCCAAGTAGCTGCATGTTTGCATGACGTGGGACAGGCTACATTGAAAACATTCTTAAAGGAGCCACATAAATTTGTTAGTTTTAAACTTGAGGAATTGGAACCGTCATTATGAGTACACAATTTGCAAGTTAATTTCAGTACTTCTATGTAGAAAACATATGTGTGTCAGACCAATATTTCTCAAAGTACACTCCTCAGTGTACCTAAGTCAGAATCCCCAGGGACACATTAAAAAGTCTACTTCCTTATTCCTACTGCAGACAGATTAGATTTTCTGAGGAAAGGGCCAAGGAATTTTCATTTGAATGTGGAATTTGGATGCTTTCTATACACAGGAAAGTTTGAAAACCAATATTTGAAACTGTAGCATCTACAACACTGATATCTTGCACGTTTGCTTAACGTGGACATTGCAGCTGAAGTCAGAAAGAATGAAAGACAGTGCTGCTTTGACAGAAATCACACCTATTTTCACATGGAGGTAAATAAATTTAATAGATGCGTATCTTGTCACATACCAGGCTGCATTTATCGGTCAAGTTTACATGAAAATAATTCTTTGCCTCCTCTGTTTTTCTACAGAGGACTGAGAAAATGCTCAAATAAACTGAATGATTTAAAACTATATGACATGGATTTATCAAGGGGTAACTCTTTAGAAAGTACTTGACAGTGGGGTGAAATCTTATAGATCACACTGAAAAGAATGAAAACTTAGCATCCTTCTTCACATTCATCAGTTCGTGGTATATGATAGAGGCGATGGGAACTAAGATCTGCACTTGAGGCTATATAAATGCCTGTTGTTCTTCTACTTGGGGCAGGAAATTTGAGTTTTTAGACCAAGTAGGAATAATATTTAGCCTGGTAAAAATGAAACTGTTGATCCCCCTCACCTTCATTAGCAGCAGGTGGTTTTGACTGATGTGGAACATCAAATTGATTCCATTAATTTTGTGTATTAAATAGAACATGCAACTGTGTCATCCATACTGTCTTAGTTCTCATCTTCTCTGTAGTGTTAGTTCTGGAGTGATAAAGAAATGGAAAGATGATTTGATAATAGTGAAGCGCTAACAGGTAATATCTTAAACTAGGTTAATCCTCACAGAAGATTTACTTGTGAGGTGGTTGCTATTGTTGGTTCCCTTTTACATCTGTGGAAACCAAGGCAACGCAGGGATTAGACTACTAGTCCTCGCTATAAAGAGGTAAGTGAAAGTGAAAAATGAAAGTGTTAGCCGCTCCCTCCTGGTCCTCTGTGGCTCAGATGGTAAAATATCTGCCTACAGCACAAGAGACCTGAGTTCCATCCCTGGGTCCAGAAGATCCCCCGAAGAAAGAAATGGCCACCTACTCCAGTATTCTTGCCTGGAGAATTCCATGGACAGAGGAGCCTGGAGGGCTGTAGTCCATGGGATCACAAAGAGTAGGACACGGCTGAGTGACTAACACGTCCCACTTCCTGTCCGCCTCTGCAACCTCATGGACTGAAGCCAGCTAGGCTCCCAGGTGCTGTTGGGCTTAGTCGCTCAGCCCTGTCCGACTCTGTGGCCCCGTGAACTGTAGCCTGCCAGGCTTCTCTGTCTATGGGGATTCCTCTGCTTTGCAAGCAGATTCTTTAGCAGCTGAGCTACCAGGGAAGCCCCAGGCTCCCAGGTGAAGTGAAATGAAAGTTGCTCAGTCATGACCGACTCTTTGCAACCCCGTGGACTGTACAGTCAGTTCATGGAATTCTCCAGGCCAGAATACTGGAGTGAGTAGCCTTTCCCTTCCCCAGGGGATCTTCCCAAACCAGGGATCAAACTCAGGTCTCCCACATTGCCAGCAGATTCTTTACCAGCTGAGCTACAAGGGAAGCCCTAGGCGCCTAGGTAGTGGAGCCATAAGTCAAACACCAACTAGCCCTTTAGCCCATCACTGTGCTGTAGCACCTCCTGGTGTGTAACGTACAACACTGGAATGACCCTAAATCTGCAATAGCCTGTGTTCTGATTTACTCATTGAGAAGTTATAAATATGTGACTTCCTCTCACGCTCTAAGCTCACAACTAAATATGACAAAAGATCCTTTCTTTATAGTTCTTACAAAGAATAATGTTCATTTTATTTTGTTTTTATTGTGAAAGAAAAATAATCATGTATTTGTATAATACTGTCTTTATTTGTGGATATCATTTTTCAGAGTCACACCAGCGCCTTGTAGTGTCCTACTGTTTGGCTCCAGATGGCTTCCAGGCCTCAACTGTGGAGCTTAGAAACCTATGGTGGGAATCAGAGTGACCGGCCCTAACTGCAGCTTAGCCCTTTCTACCTGTGCAATCCTGGGGAAGTTGTCTTACTGCCTGGAGTCATAATTTAATTTTTAAAAGTATAATAGTAGTTAAATGTTATTGTTAGATTTCTATGTGTAAGAACTGTACTACACTTTTTTTTAGGATTACTTTAATTAATGCTCTCTTGTACTTCATAAAAGTACTTTATAGATTAGGACATTGAGGATTAGAGAAATTAATATATCTAAAATCACAAAATTACTAAGGTAGAGGTGAAATTTGAGCCAGTGATTTAATAGGCATAGCTTCAAGGTCTGGGTCTTATACAGTGAACATTAACACTAAAATCTATGATGTCAGGCATTTGGAAGGTAGTTCAGAAACAAAGGAGCTGCTGAGAATCACATGAGACTAGAGTATGTATCCACATACATGCAATGTTGTTTCATGAGCCAAGGTGTCTGGTGCACACGAATCTTCACAATATCTCCGTGTCATGCATAGTGCCTTTTTTTTTCTCTTTTACAGATGTTGAAAACCACAGACTCATTGTTTGAACTCAATCTATCTTAAATAATAATAGTGTTAACAATGGCAGTCAGATTTTCCCTAGAAAGTTAAAACAGAGCTGCAGTTTTACTGGAACTGCACTTCCACTGATAGGCAGAAGATGGCAATGTGAAGTGTGAAGTATAGTACAGTTATCTCTGTTCTAGATTTAACCCACTTGGACTGACAGATCCCAAAATTGATGTCTAAAATAATTTGGCTTCATTTCATACCCAAATAATTACCAAAGAGGTATATGTATGTATACTCTTGCATATATATAGTGTATATCATATATATGTATGCATGTTATTTAGCAGTTTGGGGGGGGAACTCATCCTTGAAAATGTACTTTGTTTGTAAATCAAACAAAGCTTGATCCCATTCATGACTACAGTGATTTCTACATGTCTTGTCCCTCCTAGGTGGAACTGGACCTGAAATTTTAATAATATACCCATTTCCCCTATGTGCCCTTATTTAAAAGAATCTTAAAGGACAGACTTGTCAGGAAGAAGACATTACATAAGGGAGACAAGCATGTCTGACATTTTTATAGTACTTCAATTTGAATTTTTATACGTGCTCATATCTTTTCACATTATCCTGTGTAGCAATTAGTAATGACTCCTTTTTATAGATGAAGAGACTGTTAGTAATGTCAGGTAGGTGGCCCAGAGCCAGGGCTGAGTTTCACTTTCCCAACACCAACCTTACCTCGGGATCTAGAAAGCTGGAGTGTACAGGAGGGAGAGTTGCTTTGTTTTGGTCTGCTTTGGCTCCTCTAACAGAATAGCATAGATCCGGTGACTCAAGCCACAAACATTTCCTCCGCACAGTTCTAGAGGCTGAAAAGCCAAAAATTAATATGCTGACATATTCAGTGTCTAATGAGAGCACTTTTCTTGGTCTGCAGCCTGTGGTCTTCTCTTTGTACCCCTCCATGGTGGATTAAGCAGGAATCACCATCTTGTGTATCTGCTCATAAGAGCACAATGGACTCTACCCTCATGATATAATTACTTCCCAAAGGCCCTACCTCTTAATTCTGTCCCTGTGAGGATTAAGGTTTCAACATATGAATTTTGGAGGAACACAGACATGCGCCCGTAACACAGCTATTGAAAGATGAAGCAAATGCCATTAGCCTGGCAGTATTAAAGGAGGTGGCCCATATGCAATATTTGACATGTTTGGGCATACATGATTTTGGCCCTGTGTTAATTGTGTACCTTTTATAAGTCAATGTGAGTACCTACCTCTTTAATCAGTTAAGATTCAATTTCTTATGTATCAGAAAATTCCAAGTAAGAGTGGCTTAAGCAAAATAGAATTTCATCTTCCTGTCATCTGGGATATACTTCGAGGAGGAAATGCAGGGCTGGTTGATTCTCATGGACAGCAACAGGCCTGCTTTGTAAATTTTCTGGACCTGGAGTATGCTTACCTTCATCAGCTCATACATTCATCAAAGATATATGTAATATTAATACTATATATACTTAAGCCTAAAAGTTCACTTATTTTTTTTTTTATTTTAAAAGAATTTTAAAATGCTTATGGGCCCCCCAAAGTGTCATGAAAGCACTGTACCTATGAGCCTAATGAACCTGTTGGCCCTGTCAGTGGGACTCAGGCTTCTTCCAACTCTCTGCTCTCTGAGCCTGGCCTTTATGATCCAAGAGCACTTAGGTCATCCTTTTGAACAGCAGCATGGGATAGGGGCACACCATCCTCCTTTTCCAAATATTTTGCTATCCATAGTAGAATAGTAGAATAGCTATGCTTCCTTGGGGTCTCAGATTACAGGAGACCTGGGTTTGATCCCTGGGTCAAGAAGATTCCCCTGGAGAAGGGAATTGCAACCCACTCCAGCAGTCTTGCTTAGAGAATTCCATGGACAGAGGGGCCTGGTGGGCTGCAGTCCAAGGGGTTGCAAAGAGTTGGACAAGACTAAGCAACCAACACTCACTATCCAATGAAAAGGTACCTGAGACTTTCAGTCCCTTTACTTCAGTGATATATTCAGATGTAAATCAGTTTTTTCTTAATAGGAGACAAATGGAAAATGAATATTGGAAGCTCTGTTATATTCACTTTGTCATCTTTCCTGTTTGCTTCTCAGATTCTCTGCTAGGTAAATGGTTCCCATTATTTTAAAATGTTTTCCTATTTTGAACACAAAAGAGTAGAAGATAGGTATCTCTCACTAGAAATTAAAATCAAAGCAAAACAGATAATAGTAAATTTTGTCTTCTGGTTTATAGGTAAGGTAAAAGCTTACATCACTGGAATTTTGGCTAAGAGATGGCAACAAAACTTGGGAATAATTTGAGCTTAAAAATAGAGGTATTTATAATTAATTATTTTTATGTGGCTCCTAAATATTTACTAACAATAAAGTAATGCCAGTAAATGGTCCAGCCTTAAACTTAGTGCATCTGTTCTGAGGGTGACCACTTTAAAGGCAAGGTTCACATGCATTTTATGGCTTCGTATTGTGCTTTACACGTAACAAATACTCAAATAAGTGCTTGACTCTTTGCCTTGTTGTCTTTCCTTGCACTTTTTTTTTTTGTGTGGATGGAAAAAATGATATAGATGATTTTAAAATTTTAAAGTCAGTGATGCTATTTTTTTTTAGGAAACTGTGCTTTACCTCCAAACCACGTTGTGAACATTTTCAACTAGCATCCACATTTATTTATGTTGGTATCTTAAGTTATCAGAGGCTACCATTTTTTTCAAAGTCTCCACCTTGTAAGGAACTTTTCCTTAGGGAAAAGAAAAAGAGGTTTGAAAGTAAATTTTCGTACAGTTTTGTGTAATGGCAAGAGGGATATGGCAACAGAGTGATTGAAATAGTGGATCATGGATACTAAGCAGAGTAGGGAAAGAGGTTAAGCCAAAATGGTGTTGGAAGCAAAGAAAGAGGTTATGGGGCTAGATGTTTCCACAGGGTTACTGAACCATGTTGTGGTAGGTACAGGCTGAAAAACCAAATTGTGATGGCAGCCAAATATAAGTAGTATTAACATTAAGAACCTTCCGCGAATCATAACATTTCAGATCGCAGTGGGTCTTCTCTGTTGCAACTCTTACTTTTATGAATGTATAAACCAAGGTTCCCAGATGCTGAATGACTTATCAAAAGTGCTACAACTATTTAATGGTACAGTCAGGACAAAAGGGGATAAAGCTAATGTTTTATTGCCAATATAGCACATTGCACTCATCTCACACGCTAGTAAAGTAATGCTCAAAATTCTCCAAGCCAGGCTTCAGAAACACATGAACCATGAACTTCCTGATGTTCAAGCTGGTTTTAGAAAAGGCAGAGGAGCCATAGATCAAATTGCCAACATCCACTGGATCATCAAAAAAGCAAGAAAGTTCCAGAAAAACATCTATTTCTGCTTTTATTGACCATGCCAAAGCCTTTGACTGTGTGGATCACAATAAACTGTGGAAAATTCTGAAAGAGATGGGAATACCAGACCACCTAACCTGCCTCTTGAGAAACAAACCTATATGCAGGTCAGGAAGCAACAGTCAAAACTGGACATAGAACAGACTGGTTCCAAATAGGAAAAGGAGCACGTCATGGCTTTATATTGTAATCCTGCTTATTTAACTTATATGCAGAGTACATCATGAGAAATGTTAGGCTGGAAGAAGCACAAGCTGGAATCAAGATTGACAGGAGAAATCACTAACCTCANAAACCTATATGCAGGTCAGGAAGCAACAGTCAAAACTGGACATAGAACAGACTGGTTCCAAATAGGAAAAGGAGCACGTCATGGCTTTATATTGTAATCCTGCTTATTTAACTTATATGCAGAGTACATCATGAGAAATGTTAGGCTGGAAGAAGCACAAGCTGGAATCAAGATTGACAGGAGAAATCACTAACCTCAGATATGCAGATGACAACACCCTATGGCAGAAAGTGAAGAGGAACTAAAAAGCCTGTTGATAAAAGTGAAAGAGGAGAATGAAAGAGTTGGATTAAAGCTCAACATTCAGAAAACTAAGATCATGGCATCTGGTCCCATCACTTCATGGCAAATAGATGGGGAAACAGTGGAAACAGTGTGAGACTTTATTTTTTTGGACTCCAAAATCACTGCAGATGGTGACTGCAGCCATGAAATTAAAAGACGCTTGCTCTTGGGAAGGAAGGCTATGACCAACCTAGATAGCATATTAAAAAGCAGAGACATTACTTTGCCAACAAAGGTCCGTCTAGTCAAGGCTATGGTTTTTCCTGTGGTCATGTATGGATGTGAGAGTTGGACTGTGAAGAAAGCTGAGTGCCAAAGAATTGATGCTTTTGAACTGTGCTGTTGGAGAAGACTCTTGAGAGTCCCTTGGACTGCAAGGAGATCCAACCAGTCCATTCTGAAGGAGATCAGCCCTGGGTGTTCTTTGAAAGAAATGATACTAAAGCTGGAACTCCAGTACTTTGGCCACCTCATGCGAAGAGTTGACTTATTGGAAAAGACTCTGATGCTGGGAGGGATTGGGGGCAGGAGGAGAAGGGGACGACAGAGGATGAGATGGCTGGATGGCATCACTGACTCGATGGACATGAGTTTGAGTGAACTCGGGAGTTGGTAATGGACAGGGAGGCCTGGCGTGCTGCGATTCATGGGGTCACAAAGAGTTGGACATGACTGAGCAACTGAACTGAACTGAACTGAACTGGAAGCATCAATACAAGAAAGAAATGCTGTATAGAAGAGCCAGTTATGAGTCCATGTTGAATCTGTTACTTTAAACTTTGTTTCCTGTTGTTTTTGTTTACTAAAAGGATACTGTTTATATGTAATGGCCTACATTGGGAACCCTGTCCCTCTCCCTGAATATTAAACCAAAGGTGCCTTTGTTCAGAATCCTATCCTCTTGTAGATGCCTAAAGGGAGGGAGAAATTAACACACCCTCTCACCAAGGCTTCCCTGATAGCTCAGTTGGTAAAGAATCTGCCTGCAATGTAGGATACCCTGGTTCGATTCCTAGGTAGGGAAGATTCGCTGGAGAAGGGATAGGATACCCGCTCCACTATTCCTGGGCTTCCCTCGTGGCTAAGCTGGTAAGGAATCCTCCTGCAATGTGGGAGACCCTGGTTCGATACCTGGGTTGAGAAGATTCCGGGAGAAGGGAAAGGCTACCGACTCCGGTATTCTGGCCTGGAGAATTCCACGGACGGTATAGTCCATGGGATCATAAAGAGTCGGACACGATTGAGTGACTTTCACTTTCACTTTCACTTCACTTGCCAAGGCTGTCTATTCCAGGTTATATTTGTGAGATTAATAGGATTTTTACCTTGTTTTCTCACCCCCCCAACCATCTTCACTGTATAAAAGAAACTGGCATCCAGACACCGACAAAATGATTATTTTGAGTCATTCATCTGGCATGTTTCAGTCAATTGGCTTTCTGAATAAAATCATATTCTTTGCCTCAGTACTTCATCTCTTGAATTTATTGGCCTATCATACAGTAAACAAAGCGAGCTTGGACTCGGTAACAGAAAGTCTGTACAGAGTCATAGGATAATTAGTCATGATCCTGTAGTAATCATTGGTAACATTTAATTTTATAATCAATGTAGCAAGTAAGAGAAAGAAATGAATGAGATTTGTCCCAGGCCAACAGCTGTGTTTTATAGTACTTTAAGATATTTGGAAAACATAAATTTGTCAGTAGCTACTTTAAATTATGTTCTTCTTTGACAGTTTAAAGAATTGGAAGTATAAAGGTTATTATTTTTTTAATATGCTCAGGACCTGTGTACCACAAAACAGCGTTTCATCTGTGACTTGTCTGTATTCATCATCCCTTACAGCTATAGTAAGTTGCAGGGCCAAGATTTGGACCCTAGACTCTGATTCCAAAGCTTAGATTATGCCATGAAAAATCAGTCAATGAATCCCATTTGTCCTAAGCAAAGGCTAAATTGTGGTAGAAATGTGTCAATTGTTCTTTCAGGAAATCAACAGCTTTTGTCTACCCATAACCTTTCAAACAATGAACGCTCTGAGTATTTATCCCAAAGAAGTGTTGAAAGGGTGATAGGCTGGGAAAATAAGAGTTGCTAGACAGAATGCTAAGTGGAGGGCAAAGTGAGAATGGAACCGATTTAGTGTCCTGATGTTTTCAAGTATAGTACATTCTGCATGCATAGTCAGGATTCTCTTTGGTAATAAGAAGTGCATCTGGAAAAAGCAAAACAAACAAACAAACAAAAAAGACCTTTGGAAAACAATGTTTTAAAGATGAGTGATGAGCTCAGAGACTGTAAACAGATGCCCACAGTGCATCACTGGCATTGAAGTAGAGTTTGTGGAAAAGGAGACTGGAGTATCGGGGGGAAATGCAGTCTGTGGTTGTTTTCTGGGTTTTTTGTTTGTTTGTTTTATTCTTGCTATAAAAAGAACATACAATATAAACTGGCAAAAAGAGGGACATAAATAGTTGGTGGTGATGAGTCCCTTATTCCTCATTCACTGTGAAACTGAGAGTACCGTAACACTAGAAGAATGGATTCAGAATAAGTGAGTTTGCTGAGTGACCCTAAACAAATAAAACAGTCTCTACATCTCAGGAGAATTGAGAATGGGCTAGCAGAATGTGGAGCTGAAGGAGGCCAAATGTCCAAACAGAAGAGTGAATTTCCCTACTGCTGGGAATAGAGAGGAGAGAGTTGTAGAAGGTGTCACAGAACCAAATGACTCTTCTGTGGTTTTCAACACTTATTTGTATCCAGGGAAAAAAGTTGTTTAAGAAGATAAATCTCAGAAGGAAAACTGCTATGTATAAAGGCACTATAATTAATAATAATAATAATTTCAAAGTGATAGCTTCTAAGCAGAATTGTAAAAAGTGAGTGAAAATAGATGGGCCATTTGCCCATCTTCCATACTAAAACATCTTAACGTTATATAAATTTGAATGAAAATTGTCACACAAATGAATTTTATGTGACTTGTGTACTCAAGCAAATTTCACAGTAAGAATTTGTATATAAATAATGTATTTTAACCAAGGTAGTATCACTACCTACAAATGCATTTTATAATTTTCAAATAGAGTCAGATACTTTATTGAAGTCACAAATGAATGAGATAGATCTGCCTTTGAGCAGGCACTGCACACACACACACACACACACACACACACGCATACACAGACACATACTCATACACACATATGTGCCCATGTGTGCTCCATCCTCCACCCTGTATAAAATTGTATAGTAACTTTATAGTCTTTCCTGTGTTGAGGTGACAAATCAATTGGCCAGAAATTTTTCATGGTTAATTTCCAACTTCCATAAGAGAAGGAGAAAATTAGAATGTAGGAATCAAGAAAAATAACATAGAGAGTCTTACATTCTAGGCAGTTGACAGGATATCAGTTTGGTCTGATAGCCAGCCTCCCAGCGTGTAAAATATTCATATGAAAAGATAACTATTGTAATGAATTTAGAGGCTGCAGTAGACCTTTTTGGCGCCCAATCTAGCTTCACTAGGAGTGGCCCATTTGCCTATTGCCTTTCATGGTACCACCCCACTCCAGTACTCTTGCCTGGAAAATTCCATGGGCTGCAGTCCAGGGGTTGCTAGAGTCGGACACGACTGAGCGACTTCACTTTCATGCACTGGAGAAGGAAATGGCAGCCCACTCCAGTGTTCTTGCCTAGAGAATCCCAGGGACAGGGGAGCCCAGTGGGCTGCCATCTATGGGGTTGTACAGAGCCGGACACGACTGAAGCGACTTGGCAGCAGCAGCAGCAGCAGTTTCATGGTACCAATTGCTTTTGGTGGTACCGACAGCTAATGAATAACCTAAAAAATAACAGAAAAATGGCCTTAGTGAGATTTTCACCTAATTCTATGCTTTATCCTCTCTTTCAACACCTTTTCCCATCCCTAACCTGCCCTAATGGAGTCGATCTCTCTATTCCTATCAATTTTCTCCCCCATTTCACTCCCACCCCCATGCCTAATTAGACTTCCTCTCCCTCCACTGTTCCCAGCCTTGGGTGCCCTATCTTCAGTCACCCCAGTTAGCAAACATGTGGGTCTACCTCTGTGGTGCAATGCATGCTCCAAGCTTCCCTAGGAACCATGAGAAGCTGTGTTCTTCTGGTACCACTTATTTGCTGAACAGTTTTGTTCTCACCTTCTTTTGAAAGTACTCATTGAGATACATCAGTTGTCCAAAGGAGGCCTTGTAGGCTTTACTTTGGGGATAACTGACCAAAGATAGAGACTGATCCACCTGGGTTTAAATCCTAGTCTTCCACATTGTTAGTTATGTGACCTTGAATGAGCTGTTGAAAATTCTTTATGATAATATGTTTCATTTGAATTGGAAAAATAACCAATCTGGAAGTCCTGTTGTGAAGATTAACAGATTAAAAACACCTGGCCCTTATATAAACTTAATTATGCTATGCTACTTTTCTTACCATTCAATTATGGAAATTAATGCAAGACCTAAAGCTATTTTTGTGAAGTGTGAGTAGTTTTTCTGTGAATATGAAATTCTGCGACCCCCTAGATTCTCCATATGACTTATTTCCGGGGCTTGATAATTTCTTGTTACCATGTATATTATTTTTTCTTGTAATCCTCCCTACAAAATACATAATTTTTAAAATTTATGTTTCAGTGTCCTATGTTGAACCATATAAATGAAATAGTTGAAAAAAATCAGTTGCCTGTCCAAAGAATTATTACTACTATTGAAAGATTCTATATAGTTTTCATGTAAAAATTTTATCCTGTTTATTCATTCTCACTTATTTTTTCTTACATATGTATTGACTCTCAAAATTTCAATGTGAGCACATCAGTCATGTCACTTGCCTAAGTGTGTGTGTGTTAGTCACTCAATCATGTCTGACTCTTTGTGACCCCATGGACCCCACATGACCCCATGGTAACCTACCAGGCTCCTCTATCCATGGAATTCTTCAAGCAAGAATAGTGGAGTGCATTGCCCTTCCCTTCTCTAGGGGATCTTCCTGACCTGGGGATTGAGCCCAGATCTCCTGCATTGGAGGCAGATTCTTTACCATCTGAGCTACCAGAAAAACCCTAAGTTTAATTATTTGAGCCAATTTCTATTTTTCTTAAAAATCCATTAAGAAGGTTGAATTCATGAGTTGCTATAACATAGTTAAAAGAATCTTTTATCTTGACTAATTGAAAAATGACTTTATGTTGCTGCTCAAAGTTGTTTTCATGTTGCATCTGAAGAAAGAAAAAATCCTTTGGTATTTAATATTTATGGTATACTAGAGGCTCTGTTTAATTACATCAAAATCCTGCCTTTTATCACTGAGAAAGTAATTTCCCTCCCATAAAGAAACCCTTTGTCTTTGGGCTTTTTAAATGACATATTCCAGGAATTGTTTTTGAAACGTGGGCTACTTAGCACTTGGTATCCATTAAGGGTCTACTAACTTGGAAAATAAAATGGAAATGAAGGGGAAATGATTCTTTGAGATGAAGTGACTAAAAAGTCTTTAATTCACCATGCTTTGTTAATGAATAAAAGAACAAATACTACAGAGAAATAATTAAACAGCACTTACATGTTAGATAGTATCACGTTTAATCTATTTTGCCTAATTAAATTAACATATACAATGTATAAATGAGATATTGTGGCTTAGGTAGGGCAAGAGAATTCTGTCAGCTGGTCAGCTAGTCATTGATGGAATCAGAATGGTGGGGTGGCTAAAACTAAAGTCTGTGTTCTTTGTTACTTTAGTCATAACTGTTAAAGCCCTTTGAATATTTTGAAGAAAAATATAAAAGAGCTACTTTTCCCGTTATAACATTCTATACTTACAAGTTGGCCTCATGCAGATAAATAGCTACTTGAAGGTGTATTATCCTTTCCATAAATCATCATGGAGAAATCTGAATTCACTCGATTTTAGTGTGGGCTGTAAACAGCTATCTCTGTCTCTGTCTCTTTGTCTCTGTCTCTATTTCCCTTTCTGATCTTCTCCCTCTCTTTCTCTTTCCTGGCTTCCAGCTCTGGTAAGGGAACCACCCATCCTCCACTACTTTAACTGTTTTAATTGAGTGAGAATTTGACTAGGTACATAGACTCTGTTTGTTTAACCGGTACGCTGAACACATCATGAGAAATTCCAGGCTGTATGAGTTACAAGCTGGAATCAAGACAGGCGGAAGAAACAACAACCTCAGATAGGCAGATGATACCACCCTAATGGCAGAAAGCAAAGAGGAACTAAAGAGCCTCTTGATGAGGGTGAAGGAGGAGAGTGAAAGAGCCAGCTTAAGACTACATATTAAAAAATCTAAGATTATGACATCCTGCCCCATTGCTGCATGGAAAATAGGTGAGGAAAAGGTGGAAATAGTGACAGATTTCCTCCTCTTGTGCTCCAAAATTACTGCGGATGATGACTGCAGCCATGAAATCAGAAGACAATTGCTTCTTGGCAGGAAATTGATGACAAACCTGGACAGTATGTTGAAAAGCAGAGACACTATGTTCTGCTGACACAGGTCTGTATAATCAAGGCTGTGGTCTTCCAGCGGTCACGTACAGTTGTGAGAGCCAGATTGTAAAGAAGGCAGAGCACCAAATAATTGATGCCTTCAAACTGTGGTGCTGGAGAAGACTCCTGAAAGTCCCTTAGACAACAAGGAGATTGGCCCTGAATATTCACTTAAAGGACTAATGCTGAAGCTGAAGCTCCAGTATTTTGGTCATCTGATGCGAACAGATGACTCATTGGAAAAGTCCCTGATGCTGGGATAGATTGTGGGCAGAAGGGGAAGAGGGAGGGCATCAGAGGATGAGAATGCTGGATGGCATCACGGATGCAGTGAACATGAACTTGGCAAACACCGGAAGATGGTGAAGCACAGGGAAGCTTGGCGTGTTGCAGTCCATGGGATCACAAAGAGTTGGACATCCCTGAGCAATTGAACAACAACAACATAGACTCTCTGGTTTAGGAGTCTGGGATAAGTTAGGATATATTCCAGGGAGATTCCAGAAGATTACAGTTTCAGAAGCAAGACATGTTTTACCTCAAGAAAGCATGAGACAGTACCTTAGCCTGGGTAAGAGAATTGTGCAGCCTCTTCCTCCTACCTAAAACAGGTCTAAAAGAAATTGCTAAAAATTATTAAAGAACATGTTTATTGACTGTCTCTAATATAGCCGTGACAGTATTAAGTTGATGACTGAAACATCAGAAGATGATAGGTGACCATCATGCAAACTGTTGAAATTGTTCTTCTTTTGGTCTTTCCACTTTTTATCTGTAACTATTTCAAAGCTAGTCAGAAATGGAGAATGGCTTCATAAACTAGTTTGCTCTCACAGTCATTATCATCATCTTGCTTCCTATTTTGATTATGGTTGTTCTTCAGACGCTTGTGTTTAAGGATTGTTAACATCACCACTCAAATACTCTAATACTTTATTCTGAATGAGTCTTGAATTTTGGAGAGCCCTGCATGTTACTGTATAATTCTGTCTGTCATCTGGGAGAATCTAGCAAACTGGATGTAGGTTTAGGTGAAAAGACAAAGGTTTTACTTAAAGATCCTTGTTTTAAGGTTTTATAGTTTTCATGTTTTTAAAACATGTTGAGCTTAAGTCTACTAAGAACAACATTGAAGAAAGGAAGCATGATTTCCAGAATCAGGACTGGATTGTGAACACAGTGGAAGTATAGACCTATTACTGCTCCCTCTAAACTATCTCTGCAAAATGTTGTTAACAAAGAGGTTTTGTATTTTCCTAGGATATAGTTTCAGTGAAGCAGATCTGCACTTGTCTGTGCATGTACTGGAATGTGCCATTTTCTCATGTCTTGGATTTCATTTATTTATGGTTTTTTATATGAGAAGTTATACTTCAGGCTTTAATACATTATTATAAGTTCAACATTGTTAATTTATAGAAATGATTAAAAATGAATAAAACCAAAACAACTTCACTTTTTAAACCTATTTTGGTCTTTTTAAATCTGTGAATGAACATAATTTTCAGGGAGTTTTTCAATTTAGCCAAGCTTTAGATGTAAAGACATTGCCAGCATGGGCCTGGAGTATAGTTTTGCTTCTCTCTGCTAACTCAGTATAACAGCAGCAACAAAAACAGCAGCAATAGCAACAACACCTGTTGGTGTCAGGCAGCTATAAATGCTTTACTTTTAATATCCAATTTTTTTCTAGTTTCACTAGTTTTCTTAGTTTATTATCTAATCTCAGAAGTTTCATAGTTGTGTGACTGTAAAGTAGCTCTAAAATGCATAAAATACCTAATATCTAAGATCTTTAATTTTGAAGAATTTGAATAGTAGGATTTTAAGGATTTTACTCTCAGTAGGGGAGATCTAGTGGGAAGACAGATGTCAAGATGCAGTAAAATTATTATCAACAGAATTAAATGAATCGCACTTTACCAAAAGTTGCTATCTACTCCAGAACTCATTAGTGCATGACCGAAAGGAATGTTTGAAAATGGAACTGTTATCAACATGAAGGGAAGACAGAATTGAAAAATGATTGAAATGAATATTTGTTTGTATGATCACATTTGAACATCACTTTGAAGCACTGCCTGTCATAGAAATCAGGTGTACTGTTTTATGTTTTCCCATCCAAGGGAATCGTGTGTGTGTGTGTGGGGGGGTGTATAATAAAATACATATATATATATATATATAATAAAAGAAAGACTGCAATATAGCATTGAGATAACACAGAAGAATCTTTATATAAATGTAAATTTAAAATTCAGTAAATTGCTGAATAATATTTATTGGAACTTTTAACAATGGAAAGGACATTAGAAAATATGGTCTTATCTCTCACACACATTTTCCTATGTTCAGTTATTCTTTTGAAGCCTGTGGGGATGAGTGACAATGAAGCATAGACTAACATAAATTCCACTTATAAGGAACTAAAACCTAGACCTGACTTGATTTAGAAAATCGGAATATTTCAGTCAAATAGTCAATAGTTATACCATTGAAAGATCAGATACTTATTTTTTTGTGAGTGTATCCCCAAATAAATAAAATCAGCAAAGAAAAGGTAACTCATATTAGTTAAACCTAGAAGAGGTTGAAATATAAAGTTCCAGTATTGTCATTGAGGAGAAATAAAAATGCAAGCGTGATAGATATGAATGTTTTCCAGTCATTGCCTTACCCTTCAGCAGGGAAATATTCTTAGGTAGCCAAGTTATGATCAAGTCATAATGATAATGATGAAAACAGCAGCTGTCATCATTTTTGAAAAAAAAAATAACTGTCTTGGATCTTAGCATTGTGCTAAGTGCTATAACTCTTCACAGTTTTATTCTCTTATGACTTCAAAGCATAAGTTCTTTTTATCATTTTGCAGTTGAGGAAACTAAAACTTGGGGAAGTTACGGATTTGTACAAACCTCACAGATGGTCAACGCCACAGGTAGATTTTAGAGACATGTCTGTCTTTCAGCAAACAGAGTAAGAATGGGGCTTTCTACAGCCATCCATGTGAGTTTTAATTGGAGGCAGAAAATGAGCAGTCCTGAGAAATGAGTCATCCAAGACACACTATGACTTAATAGCTCATCTTCCATTTACCTGAAGGACATCTACACAGTGGCACATTAGTCACATTACATGTTTCCTTTAGCCAGTGAAAAATATTCCTTTTTAAATCTTTTTCCTAGCTGTTGGACTGAACAATTCCATTTTTTTAATCTGACAGTCCTAGGTATATTTAGCCCTTGTGGTATTATATCTGGATCACTTTGAAGTAGGCTTACATATATCTCACCCTCTTATTCAGACATTCACATAATCTAAAATACTTATTTCATCACATACGGATCTCATTTGTGTAGTCATCAGGGCCTGGCTCTATCATCTACCCTACAGCTGATTCAGGGCAACTCATCATCAGAAACATAATATCATCTATTAGACTCAGAATTTGAATAAGAGGGATTTGCCTAGGTCACTTTTAGAGGTCTTGTTTAAAATAATAATTTAGATTGAATATGTTTAAGCAGTTGTACTTAGAAAAAGAGTTTGACCTGGTCTAATCTGAGAAATTGAAATTTTGTTTTTAAATCTCTCAGAATATTTTTTTCTCAACATGGACCTCACCAAAATAATACCTGTAAACATGCTCAGTCTTGTTGTGAATAGTTTGGGCTGTAGTTTTCTCTTCTTTCAAAAGTGGACAGCTAAAACTTGTTACTATGTCAACAACACATTTACTTGTGCTTGAGTATCAATAGGGATAATGGGCTAATATGCTAAACTTTACCAAGTAAGAGTTACATTTTACTAACAGTCCTCTTAAGAGATAATCATCTGTCATAGTGGCCGTACTCTAAATCTGAAGACATGGCAGCAGATCACCTGTGCAAACCCATCTTCAGAACACAGCTCTCTCCTAAGAACTCAACAAAATTCTTCTGAGTCTTAATGACAAATATGACAGAGAAACATATTAAGATAAGGCTTTATAATTGTTGTTTAGTCACTAAGTCCTATCTGACTTTTTTGTGACCCCGTGGACTGTTGCCCCAAAGGTTCCTCTTTCCCTGGGATTTTGCCAGCAAGAATACTGGAGTTGGTTTCAGTTTCCCTCTCCCGGGGACCTTCCCAACCCAAGGATCTAGCCTGCATCTCCTGCCTCTTCTGCGTTGGCAGGCAGATTCCTTACCACTGAGCCACCAGGGAAGCGTAAGGGTTTATAGAAAGTTTATTTTGAAGTAATCCATATGTGCCTACAAAGTATGAAAACATGGCATCTGTTGTGAAACAAATTTGGAAACCCTTGAGTTAACAACAGAAAAGCAGCTTCTTTATTCCTAGTGTGGATTTTAAAGCTTCATGACAACAGCAGTGATTTACTAATTCAAGTTTTATAAGTTGCCTTTTTCTAAACACCTGTTTTCTTTTAAGAGGTTAGGGGACACACAGTGTTCAATTACTAGAAAAGTCTGGTACACAGAAGTACCTGAAAAAATGTTTTTTGTCTCAATGAAAGTGAATTAGTACTAACTAATTTGCTAGTTAGTACTGTAGGTTCACTGGTGAATTAACTACCCTGCATTTTAAGAATATCTAGTCCAAAGGAGATTTTTTTTTTCTTGTAAAGATCCCTAATAAATAATAAAAAATATAAAATCCTCTACAAATATGTACTTAAGTGCTATAGAAGCAGCAAGAGGATAGGGCTTGTTCTGCTGTGGTAGGGAGAAGAGGTAAATCAAAGGAAGTTCTGTTTTAGACTTAGAAGTTTATGTCAAACCTAATCTCCAAATTCATTCCACCATCCCCTTCCCCCTCTGAATCCTCACATCCATTCTCTATGTCTGTGTCTCTATTCCTGCCCTGGAACTAGGTTCATCTGTTCCATATTTCTAGATTCTAGGGAGCTCAGCTCAGCGCTCAGTGGTGACCTAGAGGGATGGCACGGTGGGGGAGGGATGTCCAAGCAGAAGGGGATATATCTATACAAATAGCTGATTCACTTCATTGCACAGCAGAAACTTAACACAATAGCTTAAAGCAATTCAGTTCAGTTCAGTTCAGTCCCTCAGTTGTATCCGACTCTTTGCGACCCCATGAATTTCAGCACGCCAGGCCTCTCTGTCCATCACCAACTCCCGGAGTTCACTCAAACTCATGTCCATTGAGTCAGTAAAAAACTTCTAATCAAGGATCATCTTTCCGATCATCATGTTGAAACTTCTATTTCTGAAGTTGAATTAAATCATTAAGCATTTCTCCCTAAAGATTAGTAGAGTTTTTGGTTCTTAGATTGATGGTGAACTTTATGACAAACACTAAGTGTACCAAGTGTTTTCCAGGATTTCAGTCCAATCAAGAGGTTGAAGATTCTGGCTCTGTATACACCTAGAGTCAGCCACAATGCTCAATTCTAGAATGCAGGACAGCATTGAAAATAGACAATATGTTTTTAATTCTCTGAATTTGTGTTTCACACTTCTGTATCTTTGTGAGTGGGCACTGCTATTTGCTGTAACCTTTTAAGAAACTGTTAAGAACCTCCTGTAACCTCTTAAGAGACTGCTATACAGTGATAGACTTATACTTGGAAGACAATAGAGGAATAAAAAGAAGCTAAACTAACAGTCTCCATGGCAGTGTTTTTCAAGGGGTAAAGAAACATAGCATTTTGAAGTTAAAGAAGGAAAATCTGTGATATACTTTGTATACTTATGGTAACCTGCTTTATGAATGAATTTGTCATTGCCCACCTTACTTTTCAAAAAGTAATGAGAAAACTTTCACAGGAGGCCCAACGTTTACTTTAATTAAAAGGAAATATATTTGGAATTACAACTTTAATAACTCTAGTTCCAGCGAAACAGATCAGACAATGAGGCAGCAGCTGCTTTTCAATTCAAAACAGATGGTACCTTTCATTTCCTAGTCACATTTCTGTTTTGGAAATGATACATCCATTGAATATCAGTAAACCTATGATTTCAAGACTTCTCTGTCATAAAACACTTTTTTGGAAGAATGATGTGAACTGTGTCTTACAGTTTATTATGTGTATTTTCTTTGAACACTGATTTGTAAACATCACCAAATTAAATATGGAAATGATTTTTTTTTCCAATGGAGAAGAATGTTGAAGAAGGCTATGGTTTTTCCAGTGGTCATGTATGGATGTGAGAGCTGGACGGTGAAGAAAGCTGAGCACCGAAGAATTGATGCTTGTGAACTGTGGTGTTAGAGAAGACTTTTGAGAGTCCCTTGGATGGCAAGGAGATCCAACCAGTCCATCCTAAAGGAGATCAGTTCTAGGTGTTCATTGGAAGGACTGATGCTGAAGCTGAAACTCCCAATACTTTGGCCACCTGATACGAAGAGCTGACTCATTTGAAAAGACTCTGATGCTGGGAAAGATTGAGGGCAGGAAGAGAAGGGGACGACAGAGGATGAGATGGTTGGGTCACATCACCAACTCAATGGGCATGGGTTTGGGTGGACTCTGGGAGTTGGTTTTGGACAGGGAAGCCTGGCGTGCTGTGGTTCATGGGGTTGAAAGGGTCAGACACAACTAAGTGACTGAACTGAACTGAACTGAATGTTTGGCAAAAACTGGCCCACAGTTTTTCTAATAAGTACAAATAGCTAATTTTATTAGGATAGTATATTATCAGTGAGGAGAACTTTGAAGAGAGTGCTTTGAAAGAAAGCTATAGAACCAACTTGCTCAAGAGGCTTTCACAATAGAGCCTAGACCCCTTAACAGATATACTTTTAAACTCAGAGTTGTCCAAAAGGCATGACTGTGTCATTTCTTTTTTCCTACACCCACATAATAATTTCAAACTGAAGATTCCCCTCAAATTCCTCTCTACCAACCTATATTTAATGTTTCAGCAATTATCTCATCTCACTGTATCTGAAAAGTAGTCCTAAAAATTATTCTGTAATAAACTTTGCCTGACTTTCTTTCAATTAGCATCTAGCTATACAGTGAAAATTCTTCTGGTGTGGATTTTTATTATATTTTTCCTTACAGTTGCTTTTTAATTTAAGAACTCTAAAGTGTTTCCTCTAAGATTTAGGTCCCTATGGTTTATGCTTAACATGACATTCTCATCAAATTTGGGGCTTAAAGAAGTAACTCCTTTTTATTCAAAGAAACATATAATTTTCAAAATAAAGATATTTTCATTTTTATATCTCTGTAGACAATGTAGAAAATATGGAAAAGCACACGTGAAAAAACCTATATTCAATTATATCTTAACATTTTGTATAAACTCTTCATATACCAAGGATCATATATAGTAAATTTAATGCTGATTAATGAAGGAATAAGTTAATGCATATTATTTTGCTTAAAATATCAAGCTCCATTGTATTTAAAACGTAAACAGTTAATTTGAAGTGTTAACTTATAAATAAGACTATTACACGGCAGATGTTAGTAATGGATTTCATTTTGTCAGGTTATTGTATTTAGATTGCCTGCTTAGCTCTAAATCAAGATCCTGGTAACCAGTATTCACAGGCAAATGAACCATAAGAGATAACAGTATTACTTTAATTGAGGTCCTACCTAATCTCCCTGTCTAGGTAAAGATTCAATGGACTTGGCTTTTATTAGAAACCTGCATCATTACTTTGTAAGACATTAACTCTGACCCCAGTGAAATATCTCTAATCATAGGTCTTAGACGCAGTGGGGTATAAAGCATTTGTAAAAGGGAAAATGTCATTCATATTTTTATATACAATACAAAATAAAACTTTTAATGCATTTTTTTAAACAAAGTTCAGGTGAAACATGAGGGCAGTGACAAGTTGAGTTGATGTCTGCACTCATTTATCTCATGAATGAGTCAGAATTTAATTTGCCCTAAACAAAGATGTTGGACAGATGCTGACATAGGATAAAAGTCTAGTTTTCAAATTAATTTTCTTGGTTACTGGAAGTGTTTCAGAAATTGAGCTGGCCAATTCCATTATCCTCTGCCAAGTGATAAAGATGCTAAATGCTACATTTTATTGCAAAAATTAATAGTAAATATTTTAAAACTAATATATAGTCTTATAGCCTGTATGTTGCAATTCAAGTCCAAATCCCTGGTCTCCTGTGCTAGTCACCCAAGGTGAAATAACATGACTAATATAAAAAATGCATGGCCTGGTTATAAGGATGATGTAGCTTCACGTGACTTTAAGCTTTGATGAAACATCCTGGCAAAATGGCTTTATAGACAAGAACTCTGCTTTAGAAGGATTCCATTCGATGAATTCTGAGGCATCTAGTTCAAAAAGTTTCTTTTTTTTCCCTCTGGTTTAGAGTTCAAATTCTTTAGATACAGCTTCAGTTCAGGTCAGTTCGGTCACTTAGTTGTGTCTGACTCTTTGCGACTCCATGCACTGCCGCACACCAGGCCTCCCTGTCCATCAACTCCCAGAGCTTACTCATACTCATGTTTATTGAGTCAATGATGCCATCCAACCATCTCATCCTCTGTCATCCCCTTCTCCTCCCGCTTTCAATCTTTCCCAGCATCAGGGTCTTTTCAAATGAGTCAGTTCTTCACATCAGGTGGCCAAATTATTGGAGTTTCAGCTTCAGCATCAGTCCTTCCAATGAATATTCAGGACTGATTTCCTTTAGGATGGACTGGTTGGATTTCCTTGCAGTCCAAGGGACTTTCAAGAGTCTTCTCCAACACCACAGTTCAAAAGCATTGATTTAGTTACTAACAATTGAATTGTGGTGCTGGAGAAGACTCTTGAGAGTCCGTTGGACAGCAAAGAGATCCAACCAGTCCATCCTAAAGGAAATCAACCCTGGATATTCTTTGGAAAGACTGAAGCTCTAATACTTTGGGCACCTGATACAAAGAGCCAACTCTTTGGAAAAGACCATGATTCTGGAAAAGATTGAGATTAGGAGAAGTGGGCAACAGAGGATGAGATAGTTGGATAGCATCACCAACTCAGTGGACATGAATTTGAGCAAATTCTGGGAGATAGTGAAAGACAGGAAAACCTGGCTTGCTAAAGCCCACGGGGTCACAAAGAGTTGGACACAACTTAGTGACTGAACAACAAAACATTCCACCCTTTTCCTGAAATCCACTGTATACCATAGAAATGCTGTTTCTACTGGGCAAGAGCAATGTTTTATACTTTAGCCTATAAACTCATATTCCTTGGCACACTTGTGTTGGAAGAAACTAATAGTACACTTGCCACATTTAATTAGGAAATATTGTGCATCAGTTTAAAAAATATAAAAATGAATGGGGAATGTTGTTAGGTCAATGAGGAGAATATAAAAGTTTTGGCCTTCAATATCATGTCATTTAAATCAGTTTTATATCCATCTAGAGGATCAAATGGGCTTCCATTGTGACTCAGACCTGGGTTTGATCCCTGGGCTGAGAAGATCCCCTGGAGAAGGGAAACACTACCCACTCCAGTATTCTGGCCTCTAGAATTCCATGGACTATACAGACCAAGGGGTCACAAAGAATTGGACACAACTGAGCGACTTTCACTTTCTTCTTTCAGAGGATCAAATAAAGTTATAATTCACCTTTTCTGGTGTTCTTATACCATGATCTTCAAGTCATTGAATTACAAACATTTGCCTCTGAAGAGTCTAAAGTTTTCAAAGCTTATGAATAAACCCAGAGTCATGAAACACATATAATGAAAGTGTACTTGAAAAAGACTTTAGGCTTTTCTCTTGTAGTCTATGTTAAAACACAATCTGTAAAAGGGAAATTTGATAAATATGATCAAAGATTAAAACTTTTGGTCTGCAAAAGACCCTGTTAAAACCAACAAAACATAACCTACAGATGGAGAGAAAATATCTACAGGTCATGTATCCAATAAGAACTAGTATCTAGACTATATAAATAACTCTCAAAACACAACAATAATAGGACAACCTCATGAGAAAATAGCCAATGATGTAAACAGACAGTTCACCAGTGAGAATATACAGGTGGCAAATAAATACAATACTCAGCAAACGATACTCAACATCATTATTCCTCAAGTAAATTCTAGCTAAAGCATCCAGGTGGTATCACATACACTTAACAGAATGAATAACATAAAAGAGTGTCAACATAAATGCTGACAAGTCTGAGGAGAAACCGTTTCACGTGCACATTGCAGGTATGAATGTAAAATGCTAAAACCACTCTGGAAAACAGTTGTGCAGTTCCGTAACAAACTGAATATGCAACTATTCAGTTATCATGTAACCCAGGAACTGCACCCTGGGACATACTGAATAGCAATGAAAATTCATTCCCACACAACTGCTTGTGCGTATTTGTTCATAGCAACATCACTTGCAATACTCAAAAGCTGAATCCTCAGTAAGTAAATGGTTAAACAAATAGTGGCATTCCCATACCACAGAATGCAGCAGTATAAAGGAATGTACTGCAAATATACACGATGCCTTAGATGAGTCTCCAGAAAAATTAGATTGATCGAAATAAGTCAATTCCAAAAGTTTGCATAGTGGGATACCATTCATGTAGCATTCTTGAAATGACAATATTTAGAAATAAATTAGCAGTTTCCAGATGTTAGGTATGATATGGAAGTGGCTAGGTAGGTGGGTTAATGGTGACAAAGGATTTTTGTGGTAATAGGAATATTCTCTATATGAATTACATCCGTGTTTTATATCTGATTTTGATGTTGTATTGTAGTGTTGCATAATATTACCATTGGAGGAAACGAGAAAAAGAACATGAGATCTCTCTTTTTCCCTATACCTGCATGTAAATCTATATATATATATTTTCCTCAATATAAAAATTTTGACTTAAAAAATAAAACAAACAAACAAACAACCTTGGTGGGATAAGGTTACATGGTAGATGTTATATAATTAGTTTTGTTGTCTAACCAAATGATATATTTCGGTATTGTTTTCCCCTCAGATTTTGTCAATATTATCCCCTCCTCCTGGTTATTGGTCAACTTGTAACAGCAAATGGAGAAATATTCTTCCCTTAATTGGAACTTTAACCTAAATTGTTGGTTTTTTTTAACTTAAGCACATTTATTTTGAAAGAAACCTTAACATCACTGCCTATTAATGAAAACAAATTTAACTTACCATTACAAAAGAGGAAGCTATAAAATGAATATATAACTATTCCATGTTTTAAAAATTTATCCTCATATTACTTAAAACCTTCACATGTGAAGTGTGGATACTATATTTTAAGAAACACTGTATGGGAGTATTAAATAATTTTAAAAATCCTAATTTCTAGTTATTACAGATATTTTGTGCATGCTCATTTGGGGTGTAGAAAATATTCCATGACTTAGAAATGGTTATAAACACTGATATATACGAAGGTATGTAAAGTACAGCATTGTTATATTTTATATTTTCCAATCTCTACTAATTTTGAGAATATTGATAACAATGGTTACAGTTATACTGACAGGTACCAGAAATGTTCAGTCTTATACTGATGAAATTAGGCCTTTCTGGAAATTTACTGCATTTCTTTTTTCCAAAATAATTATCCTCCTCAAACAATCCTGCTGCTGCTGCTGCTAAGTCGCTTCAGTTGTGTCCGACTCTGTGCGACCCCGTAGAAGGCAGCCTATCAGGCTCCTCCATCCCTGGGATTCTCCAGGCAAGGACACTGAAGTGGGTTGCCATTTCCTTCTCCAATGCATGAGAGTGAAAAGTGAAAGTGAATGTCGCTCAGTCGTGCCCGACCCTTAGCGACCGCATGGACTGCAGCGCATCAAGCTCCTCCATCCATGGGAGTTTCCAGGCAAGAGTACTGGAGTGGGGTGCCACTGCCTTCTGCACAAACAATCCTAGAGACTATTAACACAGTGGGATTACCTGATATTTCTAATTGCATGTTAGTTTTGATATTATTATGTCTTTATATAGATGTGAGTCTAACCAAGAGCTGACTTTTAGCTGTTTCAGAGGAAACAACTTGTACAAAATATTGTCTCTTATTTCTGGCAGCAAAATTAGTTCATGTAACTGTAAGTACATAGATAGGAACAGCTTGGGGTTCCTTTAATGAGAGGCTGAAAAATGGGAATTAACTTGATGTTAATGAAACTAGAGAAAGAGGTAATAATAGACATGCTAAAAGATACCACTATGTTTTTTCCTCTAATTTTCACTCTATGAAAAGATTATTTCCGCTTTGAAAATTCACTGATATGAGTGAGTCACATGAACACACGTGTAGGTTATCTTCCTAGGCAACAGATGTATATTTAAGAAAGACCCTTGAGGAAATCCTATATATATTTTTGCATCATATATTACTTGAGTATAAAGTAAAAACACTAAATTTAAATATGAAGTGGGTGAGATCAAAGCATGTATGGGGAGATAACTTAGAAACAGTGCTGACCTTATTTTTTTCTTCAGATTTTATATCATGGTATCCATCTACAGGGGCTCTTTTTTCTTTATCCCATGATTTTAATGAAACCTGTAAATGAAAATAGCATACATATTTCCAAATGCCAAAGGGTCAATTTAATGTCTTCCATACTGGAGTGGGTAGCTAGCTGTTCCCTTCTCCAGGGGATCTTCCCAACTCAGGGATAGAACCCAGGTCTCCCACATTGTAGGCAGATTCTTTACCAGTGGAGCCACCAAGGAAGCCCTAGAATACTGAAGTGGGTAGCCTATCCCTTCTCCAGTAAATCTTCCCAACCCAGGAATGGAACCAAAGTATCCTGCAGTGCAGGCGGATTCTTTACCAGCTGAGCTACCAGGGAATCCCTCCAAATGCCAAAGGGTCAATTTAATGTTTCCCTTAAAAGTGTTCCCTTCCTCCCTTCCTCTCGCCCTCCCTTTTTTCCTTCCTTCTTTGTTTGAATATCTATCAGCTTTTTTTTCTGTAGAGGATGAACATTGATTTAAAGGAGATACCATCATGTTCATGAGTTGATCTGTATTTCTTTGTGGCTCCTAAAGCAATCATTCTATGATGAAGTGTTTAACTTCCTGCAGGACTCCAACCTAATAAATCAATTAGTAGCAATTAATCAGGTGTATAACTCCTGACACCCAGGGGAAAAGTGTATATTACTGCTTCTGTTACAGACAAAGCGTTTCTAACTGAACCTTGATTCATCCAGGTTTCATTTGGGTGTGATTTATTACCCCCAAAGCTATGATTTTAGGATAGTTAATGATTAAAGTAGGAAGTCTAACTTTGATTTGAGGATGCAATTTTAATCTCCTTATTCACCTTTATGATAAAATATGAGAAAAGGCAGTTTAAGAGTTATCATTATAACTCTCCACTGCTTATTTTAGTCATCATGATCTTTGATTACAAAACTATATGTATATATAAAACTATATATATATATATATATATATTCATTTGAACTATGTTTCACATGATTTTGTTAAACTAGTATCTCATGCTTGAAGAATATTCAGGTAAATTATTTTAATACTTGCTAGTGCTTGACAGTTCTTATGATGTATTAGAAGCTGGTGGTTAACCAGAATTTTATTTCTACTGAAGAACTTGTCTTTCTGTTCCAGACTTTACCTTGATGCTTTTGGTACATTGGGGCAGACATTTCAGTTCTTCAATGAAATGGACTAATCCATCAAAGTGCCCCCTTTGTTCCTTTGCACCCTGTTACAGTGCAGCAATATTTAGACAGTACTTCAGGAGACCTCACTGTGTGTCTTGGAGGTGGGGTTCTACACTTCTCTAGAGAACCTTAGACATGGACTGGACTAGTTCACTTACACATGAAGATAGAAATTCCAAAGTTTTTGCCCTAGCTAAACTCTGTGGGGAATATGATACTGATGTTTTTTTTAAAAAAGAAAATCTTTATTGGAATAAAAGCAATTTGAGTCCTTGGTAACCTCCAGTCATATATCTCTTATCATACATGGGGTTCTGGGAGCCAAGTTTCTTTTCTTTAATGGAAACATTAAACAAATAGTATTATTGCCAGTCAAAGAGGATCCGAGCAATATATTCTGAGGATACTTTTTTGTTTTTCCTCAGTATTTTTTATCTTCTGGAAGAGAGATAAATGTGTCTTGGTATAATTTGCTGAAAGGAGCAGACAATAGTTAGGGATTCTCTGAATATCTCCATAAGAATATAGATAGTGACAACTACTAAATAAAATGTTCTTAAGAAGTAATTTTAATTAAGTATATATTAGTTCAAAAGCAGTTTTATTTATTAAAATTAATAGTTCTTTTTTTTTTGAGGGACTTCCCAGGTGTTTCTACGATAGAGAACCCTCCTGGCAATGCAGGAGACGTAAAATACGTGGGTTCGATATCTGGGTCAGGAAGACCACCTGGACGAGGGCATGGGAACCCACTCCACTATTCTTACCTGGAGAAATCCCATGGACAAAGGATGATGGGCAGTCCATGGGGTTGCAAAAAGTCAGACATGACTTAAGCAACTAATATGCATGCGTAGTTTTTCTAAACTTCAAAGGTAAAGAGGTATAATCACATTCTCTCTCTGACAGGTAGCTGCATATCTGGATATATATGTGTATATACACATATATATATATTTAATATTTCAGGCTATACTAGTTTAATTCTTTACTAGAATGTGAGAAGTCTCCCTTTACTTTAGTTAAATCAATCTCTCTATCTCTGTCTCCTTTTCATCTCTGTCTCTGTCTGTCTGTATCTCCCTACGGATCAATAGATAGATAGATTTGTGTGTGTGGGTTCTGTCTCTCTCACATACAATTTGTTATTTGTTAGCATCTTCTGGAAATTCCTTCCTGTTCTTTCAGTGCCTCTATTCTTTATTTCCCACCCTTGCTTCCCACACACAAACACACACAGACCGCACTTAATCCAGCCTTGAGAAAATCAGTCTTTACACTGAGCATAATCTTTTTTTCTTACAAATTGGGTCACTCAACAGTCTGCTTCTGGGTCACTGACTCATTTTCTTTGCAAATGCTTCACTCTTCTATAGAGCTTTAAAAATTTCTCAGAGAAGAGTCTTAAAAATCTTTCAAAGGCAAAGGTCGGAATACAAACAGCACTGAATGGAGTGTGGTTTATAATTGGTAGTGCTGAAGGATTTGGATTTGTAACCGCAGAATTCTAAGAAGCAGGAAAGTGCAAATTCCCAGGTCCGGACTTCCGTTCCCTGTTAGATGTCTTTGCAGAGGTCTCTCAAAGTGACTGTTATTGAAAATATGGCTCAATCCTCTATTCATAGTAAGTAGAGGCATTTTGCTTTGGTGGAAGAAGTATAAAAGTTTCCTTTCATGAAAATCTGATGGCTAATTGAAAATGCAAAAGGAAGTAAATGATTCTTTAGAGTCAAAATCATCTTTCTCAGCATGTTTCAAGGGACACTAGTTTCTGTAGATATTAATAGGCCTTAAATGAGCAAAATAATCCTCTTGAGGGAAGTGCTAGGTTTAGGAAAGTTAAACAAGTTTCTTTATTGCAGGAATTTTTATAATCTTTGATATACTAATGCAGATGAACCTCTAAGGAGTGGATAAATATACAGAAATCACTAAATGTGTTTAGCCACCAAAGAACATCTCATGGACGCATAGGTTCTTTGAAACATATTTTTGAAAATTCTGTTATATATGCTAATAGTATAGTGGTTTTTTTTTTTAATGATGATTAAAACCTGGAGAAGCTTTTTTTTTCTTTCTTTCTTTTTTTTTTTTTTGGAGAATGGTAGTGACCTTTCTGAGATCAAGCCAAATTCTTATTAATGCCCAAGAAAATAGTCATTTCATTGGCTTCTACCATCTGTTTCTTTTCTATGGAGTGACCAGTAACAAAGCAGCTTGGAGAGTCTGCTTTCTGTAAAGATGAGCTAAAAGGTATTGAAGACAATATCCACCCATTCAAACTCTGGAATCCTGCCAAATAAATTACCTAATATGACTTTTCTAGTCTTACTTCTCTGGCTTCTAAAAAACATTAATTCTTAATTGCTATCAACATAAAGTCCTGAAAGACACAGGTATTATCGGATGTCACATTGTATTTCCCATATTGATTTCAGTGTTTTATACATAGTAGGTCATTAGTTGGTAGTATGTTGGGTTACATCCAAATTAAACTTCAAAACGTTCTGAACATTCTTCTTAGATTTTGTATATAACTTGGCTTCTGTCTTCACTAATATCTGTTTCCACCCTCCAGTTCTAATCAGTCAAACTGTTATTTTCTTCCATCATACTATATTCATCCTCCACATCACAGAATTCATTTTAGTTTCTAATCGTCTAGTTGTTGATATAATTTTGTGGGGCTTTTTCCACCTCTCAGTTCAGTTACTCAGTTGTGTCCAACTCTTTGCGACCACATGGACTGTAGCACACCTGGCTTCCCTGTCCATCATCAACTCCTGGAACTTGCTCAAACTCGTGTCCATAGACTCGGTGATGCCATACAACCATCTCATCCTCTGTCATCCCCTTCTCCTCCTGCCTTCAGTCTTTCCTAGCATCAGGGTTTTTTTTTTCCAATGAGTCGGTTCTTTGCATCAGGTAGCCAAAGTATTGGAATTTCAACTTCAGCATCAGTCCTTCCAGTGAACACCCAGGACTGATCTCCTTTAGGATGGACTGGTTGGATCTCCTTGCCATCCAAGGGGACTCTCAAGAGTCTTCTCCAACACCACAGTTCAAAAGCATCAGTTCTTTGGTGCTCAGCTTTCTTTATGGTCCAACTCTCATATCCATACATGACTAAGGAAAAGAAACCACGGGACATTAAGTTCTATAAAATAGACTATCTCTGTTTTTATCATTATGTCTTTATACACAAGATTTAGCTGAGAAACATGTTTATTGTATTCACTAATTAGAATGAATGAATAGCTGTTCAATAATTAGAGTGAATGAATGAACAAATGTATAAATGTGCATGCTTCATTTTCAAGTGCTCAGTTCATGAGATCAAATTACTGATTCAACCATGTAGCAAAAACTTTTTAAACATTAGTTTTCCAAGGGGAAAAAATATGAGCACTAATATATTAGTGCTAATCATGATCTTCCTGAAAGTATATGCTATACATTCTGACACCTGAAAAAAATTCTCAAGTATTGATTTTTAAAAAGCACATTGGGAAGGGGGTTCAGGATTGGGAACTCATGTACACCCGTGGCAGATTCATGTCAATGTGTGGCAAAACCAATACAGTATTGTAAAGTAAAATAAAAAATAAATTAAAAAAAATAAAAAGCACATTCAGTAGTTAATATTCATCATCATGAAGAGACCCTATTTCTATCAATATAGTGCCTTGTTAAAGGTTAATACATGCTTATCCAATGTCAGGAATCAATGGTTGAATGCTTTTAACTGGCAAATTCTAAATTATAGATAAATGAAAATATTGTTTTGCTCGAGATCACTGGTAGTACTCTAGCAGTTCTTTACAAATTGTGACCTTTATCTCTTATCATAGAGCAAGTTAAATATGATTATTTGAGAAACTTTACCTGTAATAAAAAATTAGGTGTCAAAAGTTAAATAATGATAATCTGTCAAGTTATATAAGTCCATCTATAAAATACTCTAAATTTTTCAGTGTTATTTTCTTTTTGAAAAGTGATGATATTATTTTGTGTACTTCTAATAGGTTATTATCGGAAAAGGCAATGGCAACCCACTCCAGTACTCTTGCCTGGAAAATTCCATGAAGGGAGGAGCCTGGTAGGCTGCAGTCCATGGAGTCGCTAAGAGTCGGGCACGACTGAGCGACTTCACTTTCACTTTTCACTTTCATGCATTGGAGAAGGAAATGGCAACCCACTCCAGTATTCTTGCCTGGAGAATCCCAGGAACAGGGGAGCCTGATGGGCTGCCGTCTATGGGGTCGCACAGAGTCGGACATGACTAAGTGACTTAGCAGCAATAGGTTATTATAGACTACTAATAAGTATCTCCATTTATCTTCAAAATATTCATGGGTCTCCAAATCATTTTGGGAAGAGAAGTCATTTGAGTTTTTTTTTTTACTCTTCTTAAAAATAAAAATATATAAAAATTATGTTTTTATTTTAGACTTTTGACTGAAGTACCTACAAACATTGGCCATTAACTTACTTTAATTCTTGTTCTTTTTTTTCCTTTCATATTCTGGCTGCAGATTTTGAGACTGGTACCTTTCTTTGTTTAGTTCATCAAAAGTATTCCGATTCTAATACTAAGACATCTAAAAATGTAAATGCGATGCACACAGTTATGATGAATTCGCTGAGAAGATTTACATTATCATTATCACTTTGGAGATTCAGAGCCAGTTAAATGAATAACATCAGTACTATCATATTTACCTGCCAGCTTTTCTGCTCGACATCTGTAACAGTTGTTAGGTCTGAAATTTGATTTTTGATTAAACTATCACTCATGTGTTAGGTATCAGACTACTCATTGAATGCTTAAATACATATATGACATACAGATATAAATGTACAGTATCTTCTGTAGTAAAAATAAATACTTTCTGTTGGTTTTACATTCTTATCTACTTATTGCACCTGTTGTATAACTATCTAGAAAATACTTCTAGAAATAAAGATCTGTATTTGGTTTTTTAAATACTGTACAAAGTACCATAGGGGCTCCAATGGATGGACATTTGAGTTGTTTATTCTGTTCGTGTCACTGAATATCCTTGTGTGTATATCAATCCGTATTTTCACTAATACAACTATGGGACACACTTTGGGATGTAATTTGCATTTTTCATTTGTTATATTAAATTCTCAGATAAAATTATATAATAAATTTCTGTTTAGAAATAATATCAAAATAAAATTAGATAAATATAAATAATGATAGTCTTAGTCATGTTAAAATTCAACTGGTTTAAAACATTGGATTCCCTGAAGCAAGATCTTCCACGGTTCTGTCTTCTCCAAGTTGCTAATTGTGTTTTAAGGAGTTTCATTCAATTCCATGTGTGGAAGATTCCATCTGTTTTTGACTTACCTTCTCCAGAATTCTAAAGAGTTCGATCTTTTATATTTTTATGAGGAATAGTTATCTCCTAATCATTCAGATCCCTTATATTGCTTTGGAACTGACACTTTCATATCTGTTTAATTTTGCCCAAATAATGCTTAGTTGTTTTATTCTTAGTTTTGCTTAAAACCTCCAAGGTCCTAAGTCATTTTACTCGCCTTTCAAACTGTCTTCTCTGTCTCTCTGATGTACTCTTAAATGGATATTCATGGAATTTAAAATATTCTGATATCCCAGTATAAAAAAGCATGAACATAAAATTTATTCTTGCAGACTTCTGTCACATTTTCTATTTAACTCTTCCCTTTTTATTCTCTGTGTCTTTGTCAAGAGCCTCTTTTAATATTTTAAAAAATTTTTATAAAGGTTTTGAAGCTTCCACTTATAAGTTCTTTGTAGCAATTTCTTTAAGTTATGTGTTTCATTCTTAGTGTGCATATATATAACAGAGCGTGATGTTACCCCTCTTGCCAAGGATTAGGATTATATGAAATAATTGATGCATAGTATTAAGAGATTCAATCCATTTGCCTGTCTCCTCCTCCTTAAACCCCAGTTTTTACTCTCTATCTTTCTGCTACTTTATTTTAAATAATATTTTTAAATATTAAAAATACCTTAAAATATTTTTTAAAGCACAAAAATATATAAGGACATACATCACTCCTTTTTAAAATGTGTACCGATTTAGTTAAAGTCAAGGTACTAAAGTGTCTTTGAATCCAAATCAACTCTGTGGTGATGAAAAGAAAATTGCTTCACTTCATCATTTTCTGTTTGTTGAACACATGTCTCTAAATCTTTTCAGTATGTTAATGACAGGCTCTTGTTGAATTTTCAAAGTATTTTCATCAAGTTGATTTCTAGAATAGTTTTTTCTATCCCACCTTTTTTTTAAGCATTTTTGAGATGAAGTACAAATTTAAAATATATATTTCATAAATACTGTCAGTTCAGTTGCTCAGTCATGTCCGATTCTTGGCGACCCCATGAATCACAGCACGCCAGGCCTCCTTGTCCATCACCAACTCCCGGAGTTCACTCAGACTCACGTACATCGAGTCAGTGATGCCATCCACCCATCTCATCCTCTGTCGTCCCCTTCTCCTCTTGCCCCCAATCCTTTCCAGCATCAGAGTCTTTTCCAATGAGTCAACTCTTCGCATGAGGTGGCCAAAGTACTGGAGTTTCAGCTTTAGCATCATTCCTTCCAAAGAAATCCCAGGCCGATCTCCTTCAGAATGGACTGGTTGGATCTCCTTGCAGTCCAAGGGATTCTCAAGAGTCTTCTCCAACACCAGTAACATTATATATATATATATTACATTTAAAATATATACACATACACACCCATACACATATTTTGACCTAGCAGTAGAACATGATTTTAAAAAGGACGATATAAGTAGTCTTCACATAGAAGGTTACTGAATACTAAATGTTCTTCAACTTTCTACATCTAGGAAAGGTAAAGAAACCATCTATAAATCTAATTATTAGGGAAACATCAGTCTTTCAAGAAGATAATTTTTTATGGTACTAAAAACAGTTATCACATAGGACCTTTCCTAATTATTTTAACAATGTCATCTAAACAATATTTATAATAAAGATGTTACTGTTTCTTTTGATGGCCATTACTGATGCTAATTATTGAAAGTCTTACTATTGAATTTATAAATCTCACTTCATTAAGTTCATTTTGTGAAGTGTCTTTCTAAAACAATCTTGAAATTGTATATTACTATAGTTTTGCCAAGAGAATGCATAGCAAACACCCTCTTCCAACAGCACAAGAGAAGACTCTACACATGGACATCACCAGATGGTCAACNACAGGCAGGCTAGATAACTTTCAGAGGAGATCGTAAGTTGAAACACTTGTCAAGCCTAGGAATTTTTATTGACTTGGAGCTGTAAGCTAACTCCTTCTCCGAGAGAGGTAATGGGGGTCAGCCCCCCATAAAGTCAGAGGTATAGGTGAGAGCATGAAACAGTAAAGTAAGTAGACTCTGGTTTTGGGGGTAGATGCTCGGGAATGGGGTTTCCTGAGGCTCGATCCCGCCTTTGCGTATGCCGAAGCCTCCTTCCTCATGACCTTTGTCATGGGCGGAGTTCCTTATGCTGGCTCCTGGCAGTATATTGTCACCCTGCTTATTTACTTCTGTGTAGAGTACACAATGAGAAACACTGGGCTGGAAGAAGCACAAGCTGAAATCAAGATTGTCAGGAGAAATATCACTAACCTCAGATAGGCAGATGACAACACGCTATTGCAGAAAGTGAAGAGGAACTAAAATGCCTCTTGATGAAAGTNATTTACTTCTGTGTAGAGTACACAATGAGAAACACTGGGCTGGAAGAAGCACAAGCTGAAATCAAGATTGTCAGGAGAAATATCACTAACCTCAGATAGGCAGATGACAACACGCTATTGCAGAAAGTGAAGAGGAACTAAAATGCCTCTTGATGAAAGTGAAAGTGAAGGGTGAAAAAGTTGGCTTAAAGCTCAACATTCAGAAAATGAAGATCATGGCATCTGGTCCCATCACTTCATGGCAAATAAATGGGGAAACAGTGGAAACAGTGTCAGACTTTATTTTGGGGACTCCCAAATCACTGCAGATGGTGATTGCAGCCATGATATTAAAAGATGCTTACTCTTTGGAAGGAAAGTTATGACCAACCTAGATAGTATGTTAAAAAGCAGAGACATTACTTTACCAATAAAGATCCATCTAATCAAGGCTATGGTTTTTCCATTGGTCATGTATGGATGTGAGAGTTGGACTGTGAAGAAGCTGAGCTCTGAAGAATTGATGCCTTTGAACTGTGGTGTTGGAGAAGACTCTTGAGAGTCCCTTGGACTCCAAGGAGATCCAACCAGTCCATTCTGAAGGAGATCAGTCCTGGGTGTCCATTGGAAGGACTGATGCTGAAGCTGAAACTCCAGTACTTTGGCCACCTTATGTGAAGAGTTGACTCATTGGAAAAGACTGTGATGCTGGGAGGGATTGGGGGCAGGAGGAGAAGGGGATGACAGAGGATGAGATGGCTGGATGACATCACTGACTCGATGGACATGAGTTTGAGTGAACTCCACGAGTTGGTGATGAACAGAGAGGCCTGTCATGCTACGATTCATGGGGTCTCAAAGAGTCGGACATGACTGAGCAACTGAACTGAACTGATAGTATCTATAAACAGTATAGTATCTATACTATAGTACTATAGTCTTAGATTCGTGCTTCATCTCAAAAGTGTTTAAAAAGAAGATGGAATATAAATTGTATAATGAACTAAGCCCAAGACTTTTGTATTAAAATGCATCTACTCTTATTTATATAAAATATATTTAAATCACAGATTATTTATTTTTAGTAGTGCAAGTGGGTACTGCTAATAAACTTCTAAAAAATATCTTATCTCACTTTTGAAGCAAAATTTATTAGATTTCATTAAGGTATATTCTAAAAGTTAGTTTCACTCTAGTCTATGACATTAAAATGAAAAAAAACAAAAGAACTTTTATTACAAATGATTACAAATACTTTTTCAAATACCACTTACCATGATTATTTAATGCAAACTAAAGAGTCAACATTTCATATGAAAAGAACAACCAAAAAATGGAGCTTTATCTTTAAATAAAATCTACCTTTTAATTATGAATACTATATTTACTACCTTGCTTTATCTTAAAACTTGTAAATAAGCCAGCCTGGGCTAGCCAGAAGAAATACAATATTTAGTTACTTATGTGGCTGTTCTCCATTAGCTTATTTTGTAGTCACTTCTCCAAAAGAAAATGGACTTCTACATTTCATGCACTCAAAAGCTAAACACACACACACACACACACACACACACACACACACATACACACCAAAAACATACACAAGCAGTACATAAATGGAGGTATAAAACTGAGATTAAACATATGAACATTTGCCTAATCACACAAAACCATAAAATTAAGAGCAAAATAAATCTGTATTCAAATCCTGCCTGTGTTGTATGATCTTTCATATCTTGTGATCTCTGATCATCAAGAGGCAGGCATAATAATGCAAAACCTGTATTTCAAGCAAGGATGAGCATAAAGATACATACAGCCTGAGATTCAAAGATTATCATGAAGTAGCTTCACTATCTATGGCATAACTGCTTTTAGATTTCTGTTTACATTAAAGAAACACTTATTTAAGTCACCATAGTAAAAGTCTGATAATTGTAATCATAACGCATTTTTAAGAAATAGAGTAGGTCTGTATTTCAGAGAATAGATGGTATAACAAAGATGAATTAATTTATCACATAAACATGCCCAAGTATTATGTCAATAGTGTGCCCTTCCCAATAGTACATTTTGGAAAGAGAGGAAAGTCCCTAGGAAGGCATATAACATGATCAGGTTTGAAAGTAATAGAAAAAGAGTGATGAAAGAGAAAATTAAAGATGATATATAACAAAATAACTATATAGTATTCCCATTTCTACCTCCACCTTTCCTTACCATAAGACTCATTGTATGTTCCCCTCTCTAGAAGAGAAAAAATCAGAGTTGAATGCCAGAACTGTAGGGGATTCTAAGCTATAGAGCTGATAGAACGTATAAGGTAATCTCTGTTGCATTTTAAAAGTCAGGAATTGATGACCACAACTGATGCTTTAGACAAGATCACCCCTTTAGACACAAAAAATGGGGGAGAAGTATGCCCAGGGGAATTAACATTTGGTTTTCATGTGCCATTTACCAAATTGGTAGTTATGTTATTACTAATGGTAAATATCAATTTGGAGAATATTTCTTTTTGTAAAAATAATGCTAGTTATAGCTATTATGAAAAATGTGTATGCAGAGAGGCAGTGGGTATAATCCCTCACCTTCCATAGTCAAGGAAACAAAATAATATGGATAAATGCTGGGACAGAGCCCTCATTGGTTGTTATATATGATTACTCAAAATAGTTGTTGACAATATGCTAGTTTGCTAGTTTGAATTATAATCACTTTCAGCTATAAAAATAGGTGATCCATCATTATTTTGAATGGCTTTGTCACTTAACAATTTAGCTGTCCCTCACAGGTTTGTGGTGAAGATCAACGGAAAAGGCTTTTATTTAGCAGTGAAATTCGAGGAGATTAGTTCAGGTTGATTAACTGAGTTAGGGTTGCTTAATTTCATGGGGTTTCTTTGTTTTGACTAAAAGAAGAAATCTTTATTACCTGTTTGTCCAGGAAGATAGGACATTGTAACAGATATTATAAAAGTGGATACTCATGACTTTTGGAAAAATTGTGTCAAAAAGTATTAAGGGATAGTTGGGCTTATTTATTTTTGAAATGTATGTGCTTTTAATGATAAGATGATCCTGTAGAGCACTTAAATTTACCTATAAGGAAATTGATACTTAGAAAGAATCAGAAAATTTGTTTATTTAAAATAGGAGGGATGAATTTATGAGAAGAATATATTGACTTAGTCTAGCTACTTTAACAAGTGGTATTTATACAGGAGAACCATAGTAGATCATAGGTCCTAAAAATCTAAATGCACCTTTGTTTTATCAAATTAGTATGACTGTGTCTCTGTGACCATGTCTGGTTGGAGATGTCCTAGATTTTGTGCAGTATCCCAGAGCTATTTGGAAGCTTCCAAAAAATAAAGGGGGAGACTTTTTAGCATTTCATTTGAAAATGGCCAAGAGCACAGATATACAGCCAATATAAACTGCAGTGTTTCTGGGTAGCAAAATACAAATGTCATTGAAGTAGAAAACTCTGAATGACTGTCATGCAGTGCAAATGAAATACCATATTTTATTGCCATGAATTTGCTATGGTGTTTTGTGTTTTGGTTGTGTATTAACGTTTAACCATCTTGTCTTTTAAAAGAAAAAGAAACCTTTGAATGAGGTGAGTTATATGACCCTATCACGTGTGCTCAGTTGCTCAGTCATGTCTGACTCTTTGCAAGCCGACGGACTATAGCCCACCACGCTCCACTGTGCTTGGAATTTTCCAGATAAGAATACTGGAATCAGTTGCCATTTCCTTCTCCAGGGGATCTTCCTGACCCCGGGACTGAGCCTGTGTCTGTTGCATCCCTGGCAGGTGTACTGTTTTACCACTGCACCACCTGGGAAGCCCTGTGGGATTCTAAAGGCTCACAATTTTAGCTGAAGAGATCTAAATGTTCATGTCACTGTTTAGGGTAGCTTTTGATAAATAGGTTGGAAGATTCTGTTTAATACATATAAACAAATAAATAAGAGGTCCCCATGCTCTGGGCTAGAAAAATAATATGAGTAAACATAGGAGAAAAACCACTCTCTCATTAAACACCTGACTTCTATAAGTATATCCTGTGAGAGAGATTTTTTTAAACAGTCATAAAATTATATGAAAATTTTAAGTTGCTGGGGCTTTGAGAACATTCGTGAATCTAATTCCTTGTAGTATAGCGCAACATGTCAATCTTAGTATAATGACTCAGATGTGCTAACTCTTCTGATACTAATTACTAGAGATGACAGTGAACTAGAAATATTTTAAAAAAGAACCTGCCTACATTTATGTATTTAAAACATAAATCTAAAGTATGATTTAAATAATAATTTTGAAGTTTCATTTTGTCTTATTTTTAAATCTGTATACTGGGATATAATGTACAACATGAATAATTATAATTAGCACTGCTATATGTTATTTAAAAAAGTTATTAAGAGAGTTCTCATCACAAGAAAAACTTTTGAGTAGTCCAGAAAGTTCATTTGTGGGTTTTTTTTTTTTTTTGGCATGTTAAGGAAAAACAGAATGAACTTTTTGGCCAGCACTTTTTTTCTTTTGTACTTTTATGAGATGATGGATGTTCCCTAAACCTATTATAGAAATTATTTCTTGAGATATGCAAGTCAAATTGGTATGCCGTACACCTTAAGCTTATACAGTGCTTTGTGCCAAGTATATCTGAATACAATGGGGAAGAGGAACAAAAAGGTATCGGAGTAGTAAAACACAAACAAGACAACCTACAAACGATACTCTAGGTAAGAAATCAATGCTCACACTGTTTCAGGTGTAACTAACACAGTTGTAAGAGAGGGGCTGATTTTTCTAGCCAAATGGGTTGCTAGAGAGGCTTAATGGGATGTTACATTCTAACACTGAAAAGAGTGTTTGGTTATCTTGCAGTACAGACCTGAAGCATCAGCCTAGACATGAGGTGTCTCAGTGGGTCTCAGATGCCAGTGCAACTTGACCAATTCTAGAGGCAAGGAATATATTACACCATTGAAAAAAATCTCTAAATGTTAGCAAATGATATCTTTTTAGTGTACTAAAACAGAAAGAGAAGTGAAAGTGTTAGTCACGTAGTCATGTCCAACTATTTGCAATCACATGGGCTGTATCCAACCAGGCTCCTCTGTCCATGGAATTCTCCAGACAAGAATACCTGAGTGGAGTGTCGTGCCCTTCTCCAGGGAATCTTCCTGACCTGGGGACTGAACTTGGGTCTCCTCCACCGCAGGCAGATTCTTTATTGTCTGAGCCACTAGGAAATTTCCTACTAAACAGATTCCCCCCAAATGTCTTTCCTCACTGGGCCTACTTCTTCACTGAAGCACAATATACAAGTGATTTTTACTACTTTAAGCCTAAATAAAAACTGTTTTATGTGCTTTTAAATGAAGCAGTAAGCAAATTGAGGATGGTTATCACTTTATTTTTGAGATTTTGACTGCAGTTTTTCATGAGATAATAGATTATTTCAGATTTCAAAATCAGCTTTGTTGTTATCTAAGATTAGAACATTGCCTTAGAATCCTAATTTGCTTAACTTAGGAGAATATCAATTTATGATATTCATATTACTTATATTGTGAAAGAGTATAGTAAATTTATTGACAAGTTCAGTCACTCAGTCATATCCAACTCTTTGAGACCCCCATGGACTGTAGCCCTCCAGGCTCCTCTGCCCATGGGATTATCTTAACAAGAATATTGACAAGAGGATAGATATTTTTAACCATCTATTTGGATACCACAAAATATTATGTTAAATAATTATTTGATTAAAAGAGAAATCATAAACAAACACCAAATAACAATACAAGCAAAAGTCCAACTCAGATGTCTCTACACACAAATACTCAATCTTTATAACTATACATGAATTATACCATACTTTCCAAAAGTAGTTAATTTTTATATTTAAGCTCCTATAGAAAAAGGACAAAGGCTAATCAGTTTACATTATGAGGGTAAAGTGGTGGGCAAAACATGACAAAGAGAATTAAAGAAAGAAAAACTGAAGGCCCATTTTTCTTCTACATGTAGAAGTAGCATCTTAAATCTACTAAATTTACACAAAATATAAATGTAATCAAACAGCATTTAACATAGAAAGTCTGAGCTGTTTCAACTTCTAGTTATGAATGTTACATGAAGAAAAATAATTGATACATTTTAATACCTTCTAACAAGACAAATTCTTAGCAAATTAGTGAAATAGAAGAATGTTTCCCTAACCTGGTGGAAGTTGGTCAGAACACCATAGAAAACAGTACATAAGCCACATACGCCTGCCTTTATGACTACTGTTTAACATAATTTTAGAAGATATGGTCTTAGCTATAAGTTAATAGTGATATTCATTTTTTTTCAGAATTGTAAGTAAAGAATTTTTTTTTAATGTCTCTTAACTACACTACAGGACATTTGCCTGAAAACTAATGATATAGCATAGTGACAGTTATCATATTTCAGTATGAATTAGGTCACACTCTTCTCTATCCTCAACATGGTTTACAAGGCCAAAGATTTTGTTCCAACCATACCCTTTGTCACTCTTTTGCATCCTTGCATTTATATAATGTTTGGCCCTTTAGTACTAATTTTACTTCCCCAAGACTTTCCCCAAATCCTCCAAGATTCTTTCTAGCTGTTTTCATTTGATAATACCTTTTCATCTAGCTAATCCCTCTCTCTGGCATGTTCTCTGTTTTCATCCAGCCTCTGCACCCTACCTTTCCCTGGCTAATTTTCTCTTATCTAGTCACGTCTTACCTTAGCTACCATTTCAATCAAAAACCTTTCCCTGATGCCGCATCTAGAGAACATTGTCTGTGCACCTTTCAAAGTGAGAGTGTTAGTCATTCAATCATGTCTGATTCTTTGTGATCCCATGGACTGTATAGCACACCAGGCTGCTCTGTCCATGGGATTCTCCAGGCAAGGATACTGGAGTGGTTAGTCATTCCCTTCTCCATGGGATCTTCCCAACCCGGGGGTTGAACCCCTGTCTCTTGCATTGGCAGGTAGGTTCTTGACTGTCTGAGCCAACAGGGAAGCCCTCTGTGCTCCTTTACCATGCTGAATTTCCCCACTGGGTTATAATTGTTTACTCATCTTTAGTGTCCATCATAATGTGGGTGTATGATAGCAAGAATCATATTTCTTTTGCTTCCAGAACTCAGTCCTATGGTTGGCTAGTAAAATATAAATAAGTCTTTTAAAATTAGTGAGTGGATGATAAATATATGGTGGAAATGTCAGCATCTCAACAACTTGTGAGTTTAACAGTGTCTGTATATCTTATTCAATCTAATACTTTAAGGACTGTATGATTAGGGTTCTGAGCAAGGGCTGTGTGCTCAGTTGTGTCTGACTCTGCAACCTCATGGACTGTAGCCAGCCAGACTCCTCTGTCCATGGAATTTTCCAGGCAAGAATACTGGAGTGGGTTGCTATTTCCTTCTCCAGGGAATCTTCTTGATCCAGGTATCAAACCCACGTCTCTTGTATTGCCTGCATTGGCAGGGAGAATCTTCACCAGCTGAGCCACTGGAGAAGCCTTCTAAGCAAAGTAACATGTATCTAAATAACTTTCTAGCCTGTGACTAACATTAGAATATACTGACTGGATAGAAATCTCTCTTGCATTACAGTCAAGTTGAAGCAAATAGAAAGCATAAGTGTATGAAAATTTGTTAAGAAGTAGTGTAAATGAAAGGAAAAGAGTTATTTTGCATTAAGTATCAAGCAAAAGCATAAAGAATTCAAATCTTGGGCAAAAAAAGAAATATCAAAATTTAAATTTGGAAAAAAATCAATTGCAACTTGTTTAGTTCATTAAAAAGGTATATATGAAACTGAGTAATGAATAATGTTCATATTGATAAGTGAAATTCTAAATAAATGTTTTATTACTAAAATAATTTCTATTGAATACTTACATAGTTTTTAAACTTTTGTGAAAGCAGTTTTTCTCATCATGTTTGTAGATGTTATTAAATTAGACATGTTTCCTAACATCCTGAAACACAAGCAAGAACACTAGTCTTGCAAGTGAAGAAATAAGTCACATATCTGGATAATGCTTTTTGAAGCAACATGGACATAATGAACAGTAGTCTTCAGAGACAGCAACGCAACCATGACACCATAATCAATGGCACCCCACTCCAGTACTCTTGCCTGGAAAATCCCATGTACAGGGGAGGCTGGTAGACTGCAGTCCATGGGGTCGCGAATAGTCGGACACAGCTGAGCAACTTCACTTTCACTTTTCACTTTCATGCATTGGAGAAGGAAATGGCAACCCACTCCAGTGTTCTTGCCTAGAGAATCCCAGGGATGGGGGAGCCTGGTGGGCTGCCGCCTATGGGGTCACACAGAGTTGGACAAAACTGAAGTGACTTAGCAGTAGCAGAAAATGTATCAAGCAAATTTTTGTAGGTTATAATTGACCACAATCAAAATCAAAATGCATGGAACTATAGTATGCTAAAATAAGAACACATGATAATCAGAGCTTCTTTGCAAAATATAATTTAAATATAAATATATTTGGTATAAGCATATAATAAATATATACATATGGCTATAATCCAAAACTTTTATAAAGCAAGTAAAAATGCACTTGATATGAAGAGTTACTGCTGCTGCTGCTGCTGCTGCTAAGTCACTTGAGTTATGTCCGACTCTGCCACCCTATGGACTGTTGCCCGCCAGGCTCCTCTGTCCATGGGATTCTCCAGGCAAGAACACTGGAGTGGGTTGCCATGCCCTCCTCCAGGGGAATCTTCCCCATCCAGGGATCTAATCCAAGTCTCTTACATCTCCTGCATTGACAGGTGGATTCTTCATCACTGTCACCACCTGGGAAGCCCCATGGAAAAATAAGTGGAGGTCAAAATTAAATATGCTACATAACATTCATTCTGAGAACAAAAAGACCTGATTGAAAGGAGGAGAAAGTGACAAGTCCATTGAAGAAATCACACTATGATGTGTAAAGAAAAGATCAGAGACAAAAACTGTCAAGGCACAGCAATACATCAGATTCTATTCTAGGTGAACTTAAGAATGATCCATGTAATTTTTAAAAACATAAATGGCTTAACTCTATCCTATTTCCCGTGTAAAGTAGCTGAGGCCCATTATTTCAGTAGCAGAGCTAGGATTCAAATCCTGATCCTCTTTACTGTTTCTAAGCTTATATAAGGACTCTTAAAAAAAAAAAAAAGAAAAGATTACAAATGAACATATTTACAAAACAGAAACAGACTTACAGTCTTAGAGAATGAATTTATGGTTACCAAGGGGAAAAGGGGGGGGGGAGGGATAGTTAGGGAGTTTGGGATGACATGTACTCACTATTATATTTAAAATAGATAACCAACAAGGACCTACTGTGTAAAACAGGGAACTCTGCTCAATATTCTGTAATAACCTAATGGGATCAGAATTTGAAAATTAATAGATACATGTATATTTATAACTGAATCACCTCAATATACACCTACAACTAATACAACATCATTAATCAACTGTGCTTCAATATGAAGTAAAATTTTGAAAAAGTATTATGCTAAGGGAGCCATTTGACACAGATGAGAGTCCTAAAAAATATGAAAGCTGTGTAAAGTTTGCTTAATAAAGAAACATAGGGAAAGCTCTCCAGAAAGAGAGAAGAACACGACTGGAAAGTAATATGAGCGGGAGAAAGCTTAAAAATGAAGAGTGAAAATGTTGCTAAGGATTAGGGAAGGAACACTTTATGCTGGCAACTAAAAAATATAGTCACAACCTGAAAGAGAGTTATTTTGTTTGGTGAGAATGTTTAGGATTCTGAGCCCGGGAGACTGAGACCACGTATCAGTTGCTGTTGTTCAGTTGCTCAGTTGTGTCCAGCTCTTTGTGACTCCAAGGACTGCAGCAGGCCAGGTTTCTCTGTCCTTCACCGTCTCACAGAGATTGTTCAGACTCACGTCCATTGAGCCAGTGATGCCATCCAACCATACCGTCCTCTGTCCTCCCCTTCTCTTCATGCCTTGAATCTTTCCCAGCCTCAGGATTTTTTCCAATGAGTTGGCTGTTCCCATCAGGTGGCCAACATACTGGAGCTTCAGCTTCAGCATTAGCTCTTCCAATGAATATTCAGGGTTGATCTCCATAGCTCTGAGAAAACTATTCCAAGGAGGTGTGGGGGTGAGGGGAGTCAGGCTATTTACAGGTTTCCTAACCAGGAAGCCAGCAGTCTGAACATCAAAGATCAGATATCAAGTTAAGGAATTTAGCCTCTGTGTATGGTTAGATGTAAGCCTCAGGGCTCACTGAGTTGATTCCTTTCATATACACTTCAGATGCTGCTGCTAAGTTGCTAAAGTCATGTCCGACTCTGTGCGACCCCATAGACTATCTGGCTAAATCCTGTTTCCTTGTTCACCACAAGGAGTGGCAGATGGCTGCTTCTTGCATTACTTAATCTCCTCAGCAGACATCTTGGTGGGTGGTGGCATCAATGGATCGCAGTTTTGGGAGCCCTCATTCACATTTGGAGCCCAGAAATCGCTGATGGCTGTGACATTTATTATTTATTGACTATGGCAACTATTGTGTGTCTAGTTGCTCAGTCATATCTGACTTTTTGTGATCCCATGGACTATAGCCTGCCAGACAACTCTGTCCGTGGGGCTTCTCCAGGCAAGAATACTGGAGTGGTTTGCCATGCTCTCCTCCAGGGGATCTTCCCAACCCAGGGATTGAACCCAGGTCTCCCACATTGCAGGGAGATTGTTTATCATCTGAGCCACCAGGGAAGCCCAGATTTGGCAGAAGATATTTTCATTTCACACTGTGGAGTGATAGATTTGGGTTTTTTTGGGTTTTTTTTTTTGCTTTGAAAAATGGGATACAGAAGAGTTGAAAACACACAGATTGACAGAGTGAGTTAGATAAAGAATTAAAAATATGGAAAATAAGCACTTTGTAAGAACACTTTGAAACACTGATAAACATTGTCACTATATATTTAAATTGGTAGGGTATGCTTTATAGCATAACATGGAAGGTGGTAAAGAACTCAGAATTGAAGCTATAACTGTTGTTTGAGGGGTAGAGTCTTGGCTGTAACTCAGTGACACTTCCTATCTGTATAATATGACTTGGAGCCAGAGGGCTATATTATACTTTTTTTATTTCAAAAGTAGGACTTTGATCTCAAAAGTGAGTCCTGGCAAGAGAGAATAAGAAACACAACTATAGGAGGACTTTGAGACAGCAGTGAGCCTACAAGGGCAAGAATCTGTTAACAGTAACCAATACAGAAAGGCTACAGTCGGCACCTGGGTCATGATATAAGGAATGATAAAAAGATGTGATTATAGCACCTAGGAAGAAGATAAAAATCAAGTAATTAAAACTAAGGTACAGCATTCAGGCAGACTAGTTGAAAAGATGGCTTGAACATGAGCCCTGGATATGGACTGGAGCGGATTAATCATCTTTTGATAATTGTCTTTGGAAAAAGGAAATGGAATGAAACTACTTCAAAAAACTTTAAACATTCATCCATACATAGGACAAGGTAGATGTTTGCGTCTGACAGTTTTTTCTTTTTGTTTGAATTGGAGCAAATCATTGGGAAATCAAGTAATAAGTGAAGAATGCAAATGGATTATCAAAGCATGATTCATAAAATACACTTCACATTAAGGTACATTCAGTTTATTTTATGGCATAGGAAAAAATGGAAAGTTCTATGAGACTGAAAAATTTATGGACAATCAGTTTACTAAGGACATATTTATGGAGAACCTGTAGTACAAATGTATTCTTTTAATTTTAGAGGCACTAAACTGAACTTAGGGAGACCCCGAGCACATGAATTTCACATGTTAGTATGAAATTCTCAAATTCTTCTGTTTTAAGTGAGGGATAATTTTCTATGTTGCTGAAAAGACTAAGTAGGAAAAAAAAAAAAAAGACTAAGTAGAACTCTGTCACATTTCACATGATTTTAGTCACTCATTGCCTCCCTTGGAGAAGGCAAGAGACAACATGGACATTTTAGGAATCAGTGAACTAAAATGGGTAGAAATGGGTGAATTTTATGCAGATGAACATTATATCTACTACTGAGGTCAAGAATCCCTTAGAAGAAATGGAGTAGCCCTCATAGTCAACAAGAGTCTGAAATACAGTACTGGGGTGCAATCTCGAAACTGACAGAATGATCTCATTGTTTCCAAGGCAAAACATTCAATCTCACATTAATAAAAGTCAATGTCTCAAGCAGTAATGATAAAGAAGCTGAAGTTGCATGGTTCTATGAAGACCTATAAGACCTTTTAGAACTAACATGCAAAAAAAAGATTCCCTTTTTGTCATAGGACTGGAATGCAAAAGTAAGAAGTCAGGAGATACCTGGAGTAACAGACAAGTTTGGCTTTGGAGTAGAAAATGAAGCAGGGCAAAGGCTAACAGAGTTTTTCCAAAAGAATACACTGGTCATAGCAAACACCATCTTTCAACAACATGAGATGACTGTACACATGGACATCACCAGATGGTCAATACTGAAATCAGATTGATTATATTTGCACCTGAAGATGGAGAAGTTCTATACAGTCAGCAAAAACAAGACCTGGAGTTAACTATGACTCAGATCATGAACTTCTCATTGCACATTTCATACTGAAATTGAAGAAAGTCAGGAAAACCACTAGACCATTCAAGTATGACCCAAATCGAATTCATTTTGATTATACAGTAGAAGTAACAAATAAATTCAAGGGGGTTACACAGAGTGCCTGAAGAACTATGAACAGAGGTTGATAATATGTTACAGTAGGTGGTGATCAAAACCATCCCAAGAAAAATAAATACAAAAAGGCAAAACGGTTGCCTGAGGAGGCCTTAAAATAGCTAAGAAAAGAAGAGAAGCAAAAGGCAAAGAAGAAAAGGAAATATATATCCATCTGAATGAAGAGTTCAGAGGATAGCAAGGAGAGATAAGAAAGCCTTCCTAAGTGACCAATGCAAAGAAATAGAGGAAAACAACAGAAGGGGAAAGACTAGATATATCTTCAAAACAATTAGAGATACTAAGTGCATATTTCATGCAAAGACGGGCACAATAAAGGACAGAAATGGTATGGACAAAACAGAAGCAGAAGATATTAAGAAGAGGTGGCAAGAATACACAGAAGAACTAAACAAAAAAGATCTTAATGACCCAGATAACCATGGTGGTGTGATCACTCACCTAGAGCCAGACATCCTGGAGTGCAAAGTCAAGGGGGCCTTAGGAAGCATCACTGCGACAAAGCTAGTGGAAGTGATGGAATTCCAGCTGAGCTATTTCAGATCCTCAAAGATGTTGCTGTGAAAGTTCTGCACTCACTATGCCAGCAAATTTGTAAAACTCAGCAGTGGCCACAAGACTGGAAAAGGTCAGTTTTTATTCCATTTCCAAGGAAGGGCAATGCCAAAGAATGTTCAGACTACTGCACAATTGTACTCATTGCACATAATAGCAAAGTTATGCTCAAAATCCTCCAAGCTAGGTTTTAACAGTATGTGAATGAGGAACTTCCAGATTTACAAGGTGGATTTATAAAAAGCAGAGGAACAAGAGATCAAATTGCCAACATCTGTTAGACCATCGAAAAAGCAAGAGAATTCCAGAAAAACATCTAGTTCTGTTTCATTGACTATGCTAACACCTTTGATGGTGTGGATCACAACAAACTGTGGAAAATTCTCAAAGAGGTATGAATACCAGACCACCTTACCTGCCTCCTGAGAAACCTGTATACAGCTCAAGAAGCATCAGTTAGAACCGAAATGTAACAGACTGGTTCAAATTGGGAAAGGAGTGTGTCAAGACTGCATATTGTCAACCTTTTTATTTAACTTATATACAGAGTACATCATGTCAAATTCATGGTTGAATGAATCACAAGCTGGACTCAAGATGGCAGGGAGAAATATCAATAACCTCAGATACACAGATGACACTACCCTTATGACAAAAAGCAAAGAGGAACTAACGAGTCTCTAGATGAAGGTAAAAGAGCAGAGTGAAAAAGCTGACTTAAAATTCAACATTCAAAAAGCCAAGATCATGGCATCCAGTCCCATCACTTCAGGGAAAATAGATGGGGAGCCAATGGAAACACTGAGAGACTTTATTTTCTTGGGCTCCAAAAATCACTGCCATGATTCAGATGGTGACTGAAGCCATTAAAATAAAAGACACTTGCTCCTTGGAAGAAACACTATGACCACCTTAGCATATTAAAAAGCAAAGACATTACTTTGCCAACAAAGGTCTGTATAGTCAAAACTTTGGTATTTCCAGTAGTCTTGTATGGATGTGAGAGTTGGACTATGAAGAATTCTGGGCATCAAAGAATTGATGCTTTTGAACTGTAGTGTTGAAGACTCTTGAGAGTCCCTCAGAAGGCAAGGAGATCAAACCAGTCAATCATAAAGGAAATCAGTCATGAAAATTCATCGGAAAGGCTGATGCTGAAACACCAATGCTTTGGCCACCTGATGCAATGAGCTGACCCACTGGAAAACANGAAAAAAAAAAAAAAGACTAAGTAGAACTCTGTCACATTTCACATGATTTTAGTCACTCATTGCCTCCCTTGGAGAAGGCAAGAGACAACATGGACATTTTAGGAATCAGTGAACTAAAATGGGTAGAAATGGGTGAATTTTATGCAGATGAACATTATATCTACTACTGAGGTCAAGAATCCCTTAGAAGAAATGGAGTAGCCCTCATAGTCAACAAGAGTCTGAAATACAGTACTGGGGTGCAATCTCGAAACTGACAGAATGATCTCATTGTTTCCAAGGCAAAACATTCAATCTCACATTAATAAAAGTCAATGTCTCAAGCAGTAATGATAAAGAAGCTGAAGTTGCATGGTTCTATGAAGACCTATAAGACCTTTTAGAACTAACATGCAAAAAAAAGATTCCCTTTTTGTCATAGGACTGGAATGCAAAAGTAAGAAGTCAGGAGATACCTGGAGTAACAGACAAGTTTGGCTTTGGAGTAGAAAATGAAGCAGGGCAAAGGCTAACAGAGTTTTTCCAAAAGAATACACTGGTCATAGCAAACACCATCTTTCAACAACATGAGATGACTGTACACATGGACATCACCAGATGGTCAATACTGAAATCAGATTGATTATATTTGCACCTGAAGATGGAGAAGTTCTATACAGTCAGCAAAAACAAGACCTGGAGTTAACTATGACTCAGATCATGAACTTCTCATTGCACATTTCATACTGAAATTGAAGAAAGTCAGGAAAACCACTAGACCATTCAAGTATGACCCAAATCGAATTCATTTTGATTATACAGTAGAAGTAACAAATAAATTCAAGGGGGTTACACAGAGTGCCTGAAGAACTATGAACAGAGGTTGATAATATGTTACAGTAGGTGGTGATCAAAACCATCCCAAGAAAAATAAATACAAAAAGGCAAAACGGTTGCCTGAGGAGGCCTTAAAATAGCTAAGAAAAGAAGAGAAGCAAAAGGCAAAGAAGAAAAGGAAATATATATCCATCTGAATGAAGAGTTCAGAGGATAGCAAGGAGAGATAAGAAAGCCTTCCTAAGTGACCAATGCAAAGAAATAGAGGAAAACAACAGAAGGGGAAAGACTAGATATATCTTCAAAACAATTAGAGATACTAAGTGCATATTTCATGCAAAGACGGGCACAATAAAGGACAGAAATGGTATGGACAAAACAGAAGCAGAAGATATTAAGAAGAGGTGGCAAGAATACACAGAAGAACTAAACAAAAAAGATCTTAATGACCCAGATAACCATGGTGGTGTGATCACTCACCTAGAGCCAGACATCCTGGAGTGCAAAGTCAAGGGGGCCTTAGGAAGCATCACTGCGACAAAGCTAGTGGAAGTGATGGAATTCCAGCTGAGCTATTTCAGATCCTCAAAGATGTTGCTGTGAAAGTTCTGCACTCACTATGCCAGCAAATTTGTAAAACTCAGCAGTGGCCACAAGACTGGAAAAGGTCAGTTTTTATTCCATTTCCAAGGAAGGGCAATGCCAAAGAATGTTCAGACTACTGCACAATTGTACTCATTGCACATAATAGCAAAGTTATGCTCAAAATCCTCCAAGCTAGGTTTTAACAGTATGTGAATGAGGAACTTCCAGATTTACAAGGTGGATTTATAAAAAGCAGAGGAACAAGAGATCAAATTGCCAACATCTGTTAGACCATCGAAAAAGCAAGAGAATTCCAGAAAAACATCTAGTTCTGTTTCATTGACTATGCTAACACCTTTGATGGTGTGGATCACAACAAACTGTGGAAAATTCTCAAAGAGGTATGAATACCAGACCACCTTACCTGCCTCCTGAGAAACCTGTATACAGCTCAAGAAGCATCAGTTAGAACCGAAATGTAACAGACTGGTTCAAATTGGGAAAGGAGTGTGTCAAGACTGCATATTGTCAACCTTTTTATTTAACTTATATACAGAGTACATCATGTCAAATTCATGGTTGAATGAATCACAAGCTGGACTCAAGATGGCAGGGAGAAATATCAATAACCTCAGATACACAGATGACACTACCCTTATGACAAAAAGCAAAGAGGAACTAACGAGTCTCTAGATGAAGGTAAAAGAGCAGAGTGAAAAAGCTGACTTAAAATTCAACATTCAAAAAGCCAAGATCATGGCATCCAGTCCCATCACTTCAGGGAAAATAGATGGGGAGCCAATGGAAACACTGAGAGACTTTATTTTCTTGGGCTCCAAAAATCACTGCCATGATTCAGATGGTGACTGAAGCCATTAAAATAAAAGACACTTGCTCCTTGGAAGAAACACTATGACCACCTTAGCATATTAAAAAGCAAAGACATTACTTTGCCAACAAAGGTCTGTATAGTCAAAACTTTGGTATTTCCAGTAGTCTTGTATGGATGTGAGAGTTGGACTATGAAGAATTCTGGGCATCAAAGAATTGATGCTTTTGAACTGTAGTGTTGAAGACTCTTGAGAGTCCCTCAGAAGGCAAGGAGATCAAACCAGTCAATCATAAAGGAAATCAGTCATGAAAATTCATCGGAAAGGCTGATGCTGAAACACCAATGCTTTGGCCACCTGATGCAATGAGCTGACCCACTGGAAAACACCCTGATTCTGGGTAAAATAGAAGCAGGAGGAGAAGGGGACGACAGATGAGATGGTTGGATTGCATCACTGACTCAGTGGGCATGAGTTTGAGCAAGCTCTGGGAGATGGTGAAGGATTGGGAAGCCATGGTGTGCTGCAATGCATAGCATTGCAAAGAGCTGGACAAGACTGAGCAACTGAACACCATTGCCACCCTTATGTCTTGTCCCTCAAATTGTCATCACAGTCACAGGTGATGATAGGCATTTTTCTGTTAGTCATTTGATCTTAACCTCAATTTCCAGAAAGCCAAGTCTTCTTTACTAGCATAGGAAAATGGAAGAAGATAGGTTAATATGTTGTGTGAACAAGAAAAAATTCTAAGAAGTATAGTTATAAAGGCAGGCGGTTCCTGCTTCATGATTTAACTCTTTTATTTTATTTCACATCATTTATGAATTATACATTTATAACTATAATTAGAGTCATTAGTGAAGCAGAATGATGGTTAAATAGAATATATCTTAGTCTTCAAGTTGAACTTCTCCAATTTTTCCTTAAAAGAAATCATGAAACTTAGAGAAAGTGTTAGCTCTTAAGTTCAGAGTTCAAATTAAACCCAAGAATAGTTCAGTTAATTTGACTTTAATCCACTGAACTATGCTGTTTACTTGATTCCCTGTCTCAAAGTATTACTTCTAGATTTGAAAGGGTGCAAGGCTTGAGGTATGAATATATAATTTTTCCTCTCAAAGGCTTATAATCAAATAAGAAACAAGCTTTGAGTTCTAGGTGTGAACTCTTCCAGTGTGCTTTGCAGGCTTTATTATGCAAATGTACAAGTTCTGAAATTCTGTAAGTTTTTCTACTTCCTCATTCAAAGAGTAAAACCAGTATTATGTGACATCTAGCCACCTGGTTTTAGATTGTTACCACAAAGCGCATCACTAAAAAAGAAGGTTTGATTTTAATAGCACTGAAATTAGGGTTTAGGCTTATAATAAGAAGACATCAAAGACTTCATTTTACAAAATAATGTTATAAAAATATAACATTCTGTTTGGACTATTAAAAGAACCCTGGATAATTTGGGCAGGTCACACAAATAATTCCTTTTTGAGGTGACATTCTTAGACATATTTTTATGTTGAATATTTCATTCTGATCTTATTTAAGCCTTCAGAAAGAGCAGCGTATATGCATGCCCTAAGCCAGAAATCAGAGCAAAATGGGACAGTTATTCATACTGGTCAGTCTCATTTATCTAGAAGCTGCAGCTGGTTTCGTACCTAAGGGGCAACCAGAGCTTTGCTTTTAGATAGCATGTAGATCAATAATTATATTTGCAACCAACAGAAAGTTTCTAACAATTTTTAAGTGATTATTTGATCTTTTCAGCTAATAGTATCTTCTGAGAATGTGTAATCAAGTGATATTTTCTCATTCTGGTTACCAAGGAAAAACTTTGTTAGTTGATTCTTAGGATTTTGTAAGTGTATTTATTTAAGATAAATTAGGTCTACTGTTCATAAGGGCTTCCCAGATGGCGCAGAGGTAAATAATCTGCCTGCCAATGCAAGAGACACAGGTTTAATCCCTAGGTTGAAAGATATCCTGGAGTAGGAGATGGCAAACCTTACTCTTGTATTCTTGCCTGGAAAACTCCATAGCCAGAGAGAGCATGGTGGGCTGCAGTCCATGGGGTAACAAAGAGTTGGACACAACTGAGCACATATGCATTGTTGCATAAATAAATGAATTTCTCAGTGAGCTCTGGAAAAAAATTAGCTAAGACTACCTAGTTTAGTGGTCTTATTTGAATAGAAGGAAAGCATGGAGAAAATGGTGAAACCACTGGATTCACAGAGTATTATTTTTCTTATGTGTACTACACTTAAAAGTAGGATAAGAAGAGTTTTTAGGTAACAATTAAAGGCATCCTCTGTTATACAATTGGATTGTCATTAAGATGCAAGACAGATAACTATTGAGGAGACTAAATATAATTATCCATTGACTTTGTGTACAGACCTGGATAACAAGAAAGCTTGCTGTATACACTTGCCTCAGAGTAGTAGATTCAATGAAAGAAGGTAAGATGTGAAATGTTTTAGAATTGTCCTTGATGCTTAAGTTGCAAAAGAGATTCAATGTAAATCATTCTGATAGTAAAAGTAACTGAGTAAATTCTACTCACCATCCTTGTGCCTGTATATGAGACACAAAGGTAAATATTTGCAGAGTAGATAGCAAAACAAATTCTAGTCAAAGAAAATTTATAATGATCAAGAATAGTGAAATATTTGTGAGGATCACATATTCTTGAATAACCTACTAAAACAAATAGAAGGAAAAATATTATCATATATAGAGTACCAGATAACTTAATTAAGGGTGCACTTCTAAAGTTTTCACTGGCTACCAAATCACTATTTTTCAAAGACAAAACTAATAATCTAGGTGGAAAAAAGTTTTAATTACAGGAATAAATAATATTACAAATTTGTAAGTGAAGAAAGCAAAATAAAACAAAGTAATCATTAGTAAACAAAAACAAAGTGAAACATTTTAACTATGAATAAAGAGATACAGAATTTTAAACTTCTCCAGAATATTAGAACCTGGAAGAGTCATAAATGATGGTTTTTAAGGTTAAATGTTTACTAAGAATATAATTCCAATACCAAAGGAAGGCAATGAGAAAGAATGCTCAAACTACCATAAAATTGCACTCATCTCACACAGTAGTAAAGTAATGCTCAAAATTCTCCAAACCAGGCTTCAGCAATATGTGAAATGTGAACTTCCAGATGTTCATGCTGGTTTTAGAAAAGGCAGAGGAACCAGAAATCAAACTGCCAACATCCACAGGATCATGGAAAAAGAAAGAGAGTTCAAAAAAAAAAAAATCTATTATCTATTACTGCTTTATTGACTATGCCAAAGCCTTTGAATGTGTGCCTCANCAGTAGTAAAGTAATGCTCAAAATTCTCCAAACCAGGCTTCAGCAATATGTGAAATGTGAACTTCCAGATGTTCATGCTGGTTTTAGAAAAGGCAGAGGAACCAGAAATCAAACTGCCAACATCCACAGGATCATGGAAAAAGAAAGAGAGTTCAAAAAAAAAAAAATCTATTATCTATTACTGCTTTATTGACTATGCCAAAGCCTTTGAATGTGTGCCTCACAATAAACTGTGGAAAATTCTGAAGGAGATGGGAATACCAGATCACCTGACCTGCCTCTTGAGAAACCTATATGCAGGTCAGGAAGCAACAGTTAGAATTGGACATGGAAAAACAGACTGGTTCCAAATTAGAAAAGGAGTACGTCAATGCTGTATATTGTCACCCTGCTTATTTAACTTATATGCAGAGTACATCATGAGAAACGCTGGGCTGAAAGAAGCACAAGCTGGAATCAGATTGCTGGGAAAAATATCAATAACCTCAGATATGCAGATGACACCACCCTTATGGCAGAAAGTGAACAGGAACTAAAACGCCTCTTGATGAAAGTGAAAGAGGAGAGTGAAAAACTTGGCTTAAAGCTCAACATTCAGAAAATGAAGATCATGGCATCTGGTCCCATCACTTAATGGGAAATAGATGGGGAAACAGTAGAAACAGTGTCAGATTTTTTTTGGGGGGGGGCCTCCAAAATCACTGCAATGGTGATTGCAACCATGAAATTAAAAGACACTTACTCCTTGGAAGGAAAGTTATCACCAACCTAGATAGCATATTCAAAAGCAGAGACATTACTTTGCCAACAAAGGTCCATTTAGTCAAGGCTATGGTTTTTCCAGTGGTCATGTATGGATGTGAGAGTTGGACTGTGAAGAAAGCTGAGAGCTGAAGAATTGATGCTTTTGAACTGTGGTATTGGAGAAGACTGTTGAGAGTCACTTGGACTACAAGGAGACCAACCAGTCTATTCTGAAGGAGATCAGTGCTGGGTATTCATTGGTAGGAATGATGCTAAAGCTGAAACTCCAATACTTTGGCCACCTCATGTGAAGAGTTGACTCATTGGAAAAGACTCTGATGCTGGGAGGGATTGGGGGCAGGAGGAGAAGGGGAGGACAGAGAATGAGATGGCTGGATGGGAGATGAACTCTGCAAGTTGGTGATGGACAGGGAGGCCTGGTGTGCTGTGATTCATGGGGTCACAAAGAGTTGGACATGGCTGGGCAACTGAACTGAACTGAACTGAGCTGAAGAATAGTTCCTTACCTGGTAAATTAGTCACTTTAAAGAAAAGGAAAGATAATTCAATTTATTGAGAGATGTAGAATTTATCAATGTAGTACAAAATTATTGCTACATAAATTATGTAAAATGTCCAATCTCCACAATAGCAATAAAGAAATTGCAAAGCATGGAAATTTAGGGGGAAAAAATGTAACCTTACATAGGAAATAGAGTAGAAAGTAAATGCCTTTGAATGGACCTACATGTTGTTCATAGAACAATTGGTAGAGGAGCTGAATAGACATTTTTCCAAACAAGACATACAGATGGCCAACAAGCACATGAAAAGATGTGTAACGTAATGAATTATTAAGGGAATACAAATAAAAACTACAATGCAATATCACCTCATGCCCATTAGTATGCATAAAGTCTAGAAATGTCTAGTATTGGAGAGGGTTTGAAGAAAATAGAAACCCTATACACTATTGGTGGAAATGAAGATTGGTTCAGTAACTATCGAAAACAGTATGGAGATTCCTCAAAAAAAATTAAAACTAGTACTACCATGTGATCCAGCTATTCTGTTTCTGGGCATTTATCTGAAAAATACACAAACATTAGTTTGAAAAGATACATGCACCCCTGGGTTCATCATAACATTATTTATGTTTAGTCAATATGTGGAAATGACTTAAGTGTCCATTAATGGATGAATGGATAAGAAGAAATTGCATAAATATATATATACATATATATTATATATACATATACATATATGTATATATTATATATATGTATATGTATATATAGGCTACTATTCAGCCATAAAAAAGATCAAAGCAAGCATGGCAAGCATGGATGGACCTTGAGGGTATTAAGCTAAATGAAGTAAGTCAGATGGACAAATACCATATAATTATACTCATATTTAGCATTAAAAAATGAAAAAAAAAAAGGCAAAACAAACACACAGAGAACAAACAGTGGCTACCGAAGGGGGTTGAAAAGAGGGAAAAATGGGTAAAGAAAATCAATAGTATGGTGATGGGTGAATACAAAATTTTTGTTGGTAAGTATGCTTGTAGTGTGGGCCTCCCTGGTAGCTTAGATGGTAAAGAATCTGCCTGCAATGAAGGAGACCCAGATTCAGTTCCTGGGTGGGGAAGGTCCCCTGGAGAAGGGAATGGCAACATACTCCAGTATTTTTTCCTAGAAAATCCCATGGGCAGAGAAGTCTGGTGGTCTACAGTCCATGGAGTCACAAAGAGTCAGACATGACTGAGTGACTAACACACACACACATCCTGTAGTATATACCAAAGTTGAGTTATAAAATCGTACATGGGAAACATATTATATGTTATAAATAATTTTAAAATGTTAAAAAAGAAAGCACTATTTCTTTTAGTATAGATTCTTTTTTTTCCTGTTACAAAGGCAAGAAAAAAGCCTTCATATTTAAATAGTTTGTATATCTTGAATCTAATACTGAAGTTGACTGATTTTTAAAATGGGAAATTTATTGAACACTCATCTTGCATTTCAACAAATTGGGGCATGTCTGGAAAGAGTGAAATGAATTTACTTCAGAAAAGGCTAAAATAGATAATTCACATAGGAAAGATTATTGAAATTTGCCATCTATGGGGTCGCACAGGGTTGGGCACTACTGAAGCAACTTAGCAGCAGCAGCATCAAATATGTCTTGACGTTTCTATCTCTCGTCTATATACCTTTTGATTCTACAGATATATTCCCTTAACAGGTTTCTAAGACAGCCAATAGGAAAGCTAAAAGTTGGGGCTTCAAACTTACCACTAACTTTTCATATATAAAGTGTTTTGCCACTAATGTATTTGTTTTTACTTTTTCTTTTATGTGTTAGGAAACTAAAGGTCAGGTAAGAAAGAATTTATCTAATTATACACTTATAGGAAATAGGAAGTACAATATGGAAGGTAAAAACCTATCTTCACATATTAAAAAACTAACACATGAAAAAATAAAAGTCATTCTATGGATTCCNTGTTTTGCCACTAATGTATTTGTTTTTACTTTTTCTTTTATGTGTTAGGAAACTAAAGGTCAGGTAAGAAAGAATTTATCTAATTATACACTTATAGGAAATAGGAAGTACAATATGGAAGGTAAAAACCTATCTTCACATATTAAAAAACTAACACATGAAAAAATAAAAGTCATTCTATGGATTCCCTCAGGATCGTGATAGTATCAGTAAGTTCAAGATGAAAGTCTTAGACCCAAAAAAAAAAAAAAAAAAAACTACTATTCAAAGGAAAAAAAAAATAGAATTCAACACTTAGGCTTCTTAAAGATCAGATGGGCTGCCATGAGGAGCAGTGATTTTCCCAACTACAAAGATAAAGAATATGGCATTCCAATCTTGGTGGTGGTATGGAAAACAGATGCTTCTGATCAAAAGTTGCATCAAATGTCTCTTAAGACACATTTCGGCTCTTAAGGTTTGTGATTTCTTATGTACAAAAAAGGTGATCTCCTTTATATAGTGCTTCTCAGGCAAAGGAATATTTGCTTAAAAAACAAATTTGAAATTGGCCTGTGCTCCTTGTCCAGATAGCCTTTCAGAGCTCTCCTCTAGTGTGTATGAATTATACCTCTCACCATACCCTAAAAGGCATTTACATACCGTAAAAATGTTTCCTTGTTCAAATTTTGTGTTTGTCTTAGCAAATACATTCAACTCAAGTGCTAACTCCAAATTAGAGTTAGTGTTTGTCTCCAGATTTGTGTTATAAATAATTGTCTGTTTAGTTTGGGTTTACCGTTGGGTGTCACACTCCTTAAGCCAGGTATTAGGCATCTGCCGTGTAAATCAGTAAGCAAATTACTAGTTAATTTGCTGTGTAATGAAAGCAACATAGGGATATGATTTAATGGGTTGGAAAAATGTATATAATTGCTTTATGCATGTATTTGCTTTTATTCTTTACTCATAACTTTTGAAATTCAAAAATTATCTCTTTAATTTCTTGAGAAGGGACCCACTAAGTCTCCTATACTCTCCTACTGATCTTACTAGGCTTTTGAAAGCTTTATCCATCTACTGAGATAGGAAAAATATAGGGTATAATTTTTAGACTGTTGCTTAGCCCCAAATGTTTCCCTAAGAATGATATGCTTCTAATTCCTTTAAACCATCTCTAAGAAAGCATTTTCAAGAATATGATACAAGTATAGAAACAGCTGTATAAAATCTCCATTATCTCTTTTTCATAGTGGAGTATAGTTGCTTTACACTGCTGTGTCAGTTTCTGCTGTGCAGGAAATGAATCAGCTATGTTGTTGTTGCTGTTCAGTCACTAAGTCATGTCTGACTCTTTGCAACCCCATGGACTGCTTCGCACCAGGCTTCTGTGTCCTCCCCTATCTCCCAGAGCTTGTTCAAATTCATGTCCATTGAGTTAGTGATGCTATCTTACCATCTCATCCTCTGCCACTCTCTTCTCCTTTGCTTTCAATCTTTCCCAGCATCAAGGTCTTGTCCAGAGTCAGCTCTTCACATCAGTTGGCCAAAGTATTGGAGCTACATCTTCAGCAACAGTCCTTTCATGAATATTCAGGGTTGATTTCCTTTAGGGTTGAGCGGTTGATCTCCTTGCTATCTATGGGACTCTCAGAAGTCTTCTCTAGCACCACTGTTTGAAAGCATCAGTTCTTTGGTGCTCAGCTTTCCTTATGATCTAACTCTCTCATCCTTACATGACTACTGGAAAAACCATAACTTTCATTATATGGACTTTTATCAGCAAAGTAATGGCTCTGCTTTTTAATATGCCATCTAGGTTGGTCATAGCTTTTCTTCTGAGGAGCAAGTGTCTTATAATTTCATGGCTGCAATCACCATCCACAGTGATTTTTGAAGCCCAAGAAAATAAAATCTGTTACTGTTTCCACTTTTGCCATGAAGTGATGGAACCAGATACCATGGTCTTAGTTTTTTGAATATTGAGTTTTAAGCCAGCCTTTTCACTCTTCTCTCTCACTCTCATCAAGAGGCTCTTCAGTTGCTCTTCACTTTCTGCCATTAGAATGCTATCATTTGCATATCTGAGGTTGCCGATATTTCTCTTGGCAATCTTGAGCAGCTTGTGATTCATCCATCCAGGCATTTCACATGATTTACTCTATATATAAGTTAAATAAGCAAAGTGATAATATACAGCCTTGACATATTCCGTTCACAATTTTGAAGCAGTCTCTTGTTCCATATCTGATTTTGTTGCTTCTTGATTCACATACAAGTTTCACATGAGACAGTTAGGTGGTACTCCCATCTCTTTTAAGAATTTTTCACAATTTTTCATGGTCCACAAGTTAAAAGCTTTAGCATAATCAGTGATGCAGAAGTAGATTTTTTTCTCCTGGAATTCCTTTACTTTCTCCATGATCCAACAAATATTGTCAATTTGATCTTTGGTTCTTCTGCCTTTTCTAACCTTAGCTTGTACATCTGGAAGTTCTCACTTTACCTACTGCTAAAGTCTAGCTTGATGGATTTTGAATGTAACTTTTGCTAGCATGTGAAATGAATGCAATTATAGGGTAGTTTGAACATTCTTTGGTATTGTACTTCTTTGGAAAATCATTATATATACACAAATATCCCTTATTTTTGGATTTCCTTCCCATTTAGGTCACCACAGAGCATTTAATAGAGTTCCCTGTGCTATAAAGAAGGTTCTCATTAGTTATCTGTTTAATACAGATATCTGTTTTATAAATATACATACAGTGTTACAAAGCTCCATTCATAGCTCTTCAAGCACTCTATCAGATCTAATCCCTTGAATCTATTTCTCACTTCCACTGTATAGTCAAAGGGATTTGATTCATGTCATACTGAATGGCCTAGTGGTTTTCCTTATTTTCTTCAATTTAAGTCTGAATTTTGCAATAAGGATTCATGATCTGAGCCACAGTCAGCTCCCAGTCTTGTTTATGCTGACTGTATATAGCTTCTCCATCTTTGGCTGCAAAGAATATAATCAGTCTGATTTCAGTGTTGACCATTTGGTGATGTCCATGTGTAGAGTCTTCTCTTGTGTTGTTGGAAGAGGGTGTTTGCTATGACCAGTGTGTTCTCTTGGGAAAATTCTGTTAACTTTTGCCCTCCTTCATTTTGTACTCCAAGGCCAAACTTGCCTCCTGTTGTCTCTTGACTTTCAACTTTTGCATTCCAGTCCCCTGTGATGAAAAGGACATCTTTTGGGGAGTGTTAGTTCTAGAAGGTCTTGTATGTCTTCGTAAAATCATTAAGCTTCTTTGGCATTAGTGGTTGGGGCATAGACTTGGATTACTGTGATAATGTAATATTGAATGGTTTGCCTTGGAAACAAACTGATATCATTCTATCATTTTTGAGATTGCATGCAAGTACTGCATTTTGTACATTTTGTTGACTATGAGGGCTATTCCATTTCTGATAGAAAGAGATGGTCATGAGGAAAGGACAGAAGTGCTCTAACTTAGCCAAGAATAATCATAAATAATGGCCAAAATAAGTTCAACATTCTCTTTGACTAAACTTTAGACTGCATATGTGCTCCTAACCCTACTTTTTTTATGGCATTTACAAATTTGCAGCTGTAAATTCTTCCTCTGCCCCTTTAAGCTGTAAAACTTCACCCAAAGACTTGGGAGCCATCTCTATCAAATATAATCATCAAGAAAGACAGCATCCCTATTTCCCATTATCTGTGTGAGCATAGGAACCTAACTGTGATAACTGTCCATTGGTCAATGTAGATGACCTAATCATACTGACCAGAGTCTTTCCTAATACACTCCAGTACTTTACCACTAGTTCATCCCCCATGCTTACAAACTCTCCTAACTTACACTTCAATTGTGCTCCTAGTTCCTTTCAATCACTGTCTTATTGCAGTAGTCTTTAATAACATATCCCTGGCCTGCTTAACTTTTCCTGTGCAATTTTACAGTAATTTCAGGGTGCTCATCCTGCCCCCCTTAACTGTACTTTTATCATTGTCCATCATATTTACATCTACATTTCTCTGGTCAATTTCCTTTTTCTATATTTGCATGGCAGATTGCTGTAGTTTGGAGTTTATTATTTTGAGTGATGTATTCTAAATGAAGTTGCTTATTATTTAAAATAATAAGCTCATTTAATTTGACATTATTGTCATATTTCATTGACTTGGTCTTGATTTCCTCATTTATATTATAACACAGATTTTGGATAAGATAAATGTCAAGACTCATGTTTCCTGTGATATATTTTTCCATATACTGGTAATTGCCGTATGAGTGTCTCTTTTTTTTTTCTTCACCAGACACTGTCTTAAGCACTTTAGCTGCATAATCTATTTAAATCCCAAAGTACTCAATGAAGTACCTCCTGTTATCTGCTATGTAGAGGAGAAAATGAGAGGAAAAGATTACATGGTTTGTTAGTATAAAAACCTACAGTCATGATCAGATTTATCTTCCACCACATACAAAACTTCTAACCACCACAGAACCCTACTACATTGTCTTTCATCCTTTTACCTTCCTCTCTTCTTGTCAGGGTACCTCTCTCTTTTTATTCCCTTTCAATTTGCTTTCATTAGTTTTTCTCTGTCATCCTTTTATCTTTCCCTGTAGTATGCTAAGGACAGAAGATTAAAAATTCAGTTGATCAGGGATCTTACACTCAAGACATTCACAATGTCCTTTCTCATCACGTGACATGCCATAAAAGGATTTTGATATTCACTCAATAATTCTAAATAAACCAATGAATGAAATAAATGAAACTTTACTTAACCTAAAGAGAGTTCAATTTCTCTAGCACATGTTTCTTGTTAAACATATACTAAAAAATAGTGTGTAACCTCTCAAGTCAATTTTGACTAGAATTTTTTTTTTTTGCAATCTGATATATTTACTTTATATTAAAAATGTTTTAGCTGTCTATTAAGGGAGCTAGGAAATGAATAATCATTAAGATTTGAGGCTTTCAAAAAGATTTATTAAAAAGAAAACGTACATGGATAGACTATACCTGATTGTTAATGTCAAAGATTGCTGCTCTAGAAGTAATTGACAGAATGATAATCAGAGAGTACCCAAGTTGCAAATGGGAAATATTCATCCAAATAAACTAAGAATGATAACATTATTTTCCAGTGAATCATAGAGAATTGACTTTTAGAGTATACAGGTAAGAAGGTGGTTAGATAAAGTTGAAAAAAGAGGGAACTGGTAAATGTACTTAACAGTAAATTAAGTTAGTTATTATAAAGATAAATTGCTTTGTGTATTAGATATCAATATTATAATAAACTTGTTAACTTCTATTATTAATAGAAATATAATGAATATGATTAATCTTTAAAATATCATTTATTAAATCTTAAGAAGAAATCAATGATTATTTAAAGAAAACAGTCTATAAATAATAATAAATGATACATCTCTTCACAGAATATTTAAAAGTTCATGCCTCTAACATTTATTTGTTCAATCTGGATAGATTTTATATAAATTTGTCTCAGTATAATTAGCAACTTTGCTATGGTGAATATCTTAATTTAATTCTGTATTTGAGAAAAAAAATCAGCTCCTGCCAAAAATGACACCACTCTGTCTTTTAAGAACCTTTTCAAATAAAAATATTATGACGCTATTTGCTTACAATGTATAAATTATTATATTGAGCTTAATATTTTAAGTTGTCTTTTTGAAAACTTGTGATTTTGACAGAGACATTCTTTTCTGTATTTTGAGATGAAATTTTCACTCAGAGGAATTTACAAGATTGTAAAATTAGAGCAAATTTGGGGAAAAGAAGCAGCTCTTTAAAGAAAATTCATTATACATTTCTTTCAATATACCAGAGGTATAGCATGTCTTATAAATTCTGTTTCTTGATTAAATATATTGAAAAAAATAAAAATAAAAATGCAGATATAATAATATGATTAACCCTATCCTATAATTAAGTAATCAAATATCTTAAAATGTACTTTGATCCATCAGATGTCAAATAAAAAATTTAAAAATAAATTATATATATATATATATACACATATACACACTTGCTTTTAATATGACAAAAATAATAAATGCAAATTTTGTGGCAGGAATTATAATAACCAGTTTACTTAAATATATTTTTTTTCCATTTAATTTATCCTTCCCCCAAATTTGATAACTAATTATTGCTATTATACCTTCTTTGTAAGTGAAAAAAATGAAATTCAGAGGTACTGTAATTTGTGTTTATGCTTGTCGTGATGCAGTTAGTATATAAATTAAAAATTACATCCAGTTCCAAGGATGAAACTTATAAATGGTGGGTTCAAGTACAGTTTAGTTTGTCCATATCATGAGAAGTCTGAAGGAAGGAGTTCCAGATATGGGATGGAAGCTCCATGATGGCATTAGGAGTCTAAAACTTCTTTTTTTTCCAAAAGCTTGGCCATCCTCAGCATGGAGTTTTTTCCTCATAGTGGAATCTGTTGTGTAAAATCAATCAAATTTTATATTAGAAGAAGGAAAAGGAGAAAACTTCAAAGAAAAATGCTATTTTATTCCATCTTAAGAATCTTGCTGAGAAATGTTAGGCACTGACATCTTCAACTTACATCTCATTGTTCAGAAGCATGTGATGTGGAACAAAATATACGCTTTTGTATTCAAGCCTTTGCTGGCTTCTTAGGTGGCTCAAGTGGTAAAGAATTCTCCTGTCAATGCTGTAGATGTGGTTTTGATCCCTGGGTTGGGAAGATCCACTGGAGTAGGAAATGGCAGTGTGTTCCCGTATTCTTGCATGGAAAATTCCGTGGACCAGAGGAGCCTGATGGGCTACAGTCCATGGGGTGGCAGAGTCAGATGCATGAGCAGGTATGCACATTTGCACTTTGCTATCACCAACAATATCAGGATATAATGAAAAAAAAACCAATACAATGTTTTTGGGGTAACCAAATATTTCATTCCTAATTTTCAAGAAGCAGAGTTAGGATTTGAAGCCAGATTTATCTAGTTCCAAAACCAGGGCTCACTTCAGTTCAGTTCAGACACTCAGTTGTGTCCGACTCTTCGCAACCCCATGAACTGCAGCATGCCAGGCCTCCATATCCATCACCAACTCCCAGAGTCCACCCAAACCCATGTCCATTGTGTTGGTGATGCCATCCAACCATCTCATCCTCTGTTGTCCCCTTCTCCTCCTGCTTTCAATCTTTCCCAGCATCAGAGTCTTTTCAAATGAGTCAGATCTCTGCATCACGTGGCTAAAGTCTGGAGTTTCAGCTTCAACATCAGCCCCTTGAATGAACACCCAGGACTGATCTCCTTTAGGACGGACTAGTTGGATCTCCTTGCAGTCCAAGGGACTCTCAACAGTCTTCTCCAACACCACAGTTCAAAAGCATCAATTCAGTGCTCAGCTATCTTCACAGTCCAACTCTTACACCCATGCATGACCACTGGAAAAACCATAACCTTGACTAGGCAGACCATTGTTGGCAAAGTAATGTCTGCTTTTTAATATGCTATCTAAGTTGGTCATAATTTACCTTCCAAGGAGCAAGCCTCTTTTAATTTCATGGCTGCAGTCACCATTGCAGTGATTTTGGAGCCCAGAAAAATAAAGTCAGCCACTGTTTCCAGTGTTTGCCCATCTATTTCCCATGAAGTGATGGGACCGGATGCCATGATCTTAGTTTTCTGAATGTTGAGCTTTAAGCCAATTTTTTCACTCTCCTCTTTCACTTTCATCAAGAGGCTCTAGTTCTTATTCATTTCCTGCCATAAGGATGGTGTCATCTGCATATCTGAGGTTATTGATATTTCTCCCAGCAATCTTGATTCCAGCTTGTGCTTCTTCCAGCCCAGTGTTTCTCATGATGTACTCTGCATGTAAGTTAAATAAGCAGGGTTACAATATAAAGCCTTGACGTGCTCCTTTTCCTATTTGGAACCAATCTGTTTTTCCATGTCCAGTTCTAACTGTTGCTTCCTGACCTGCATATAGGTTTCTCAAGAGGTAGGTCAGGTGGTCTGGTATTCCCATCTCTTTCAGAATCTTCCGCAATTTATTGTGATCCACACTGTCAAAGGCTTTGGCATAGTCAATAAAGTAGAAACAGATGTTTTTTGGAACTCTCTTGCTTTTTTGATGATCCAGCAGAGGTTGGCAATTTGATCTCTGGTTCCTCTGCCTTTTCTAATGCCAGCTTGAACATCTGGAAGTTCATGGTTCATGTATTGCTAAAGCCTGGCTTGGAGAATTTTGAGTATTACTTTACTAATGTGTGAAATGAGTGCAATCACAAACAACTAGCCAGTCTCACCATGGACCACAGCCTTGTCTAACTCAGTGAAACCAGGGGTACTGATCTTTATTTTATAGAATATTATTTCATTTTCCTGGCATACATCGATATTTTATCTTTTGTTGCTTGTTTTTATTTATTTATTTATTTTAATTGGACTTCTCTAGTGGCCTACATTTGATCCCTGGGTTGGAAAGATCCCCTGGAGAAGGTAATGGCAACCCACTCGAGTATTCTAGCCTGGAGAATCCCATGGACAGAGAAGCCTGGCAGTCTACAGTCTGTGGCATCGCAAAGAGTTGAACACGACTGAGCGACTAATACACATGTACATACATTTTTAATTTATTTATTTTTGACTAGATAATTGCTTTACAGTATTGTGTTGGTTTCTGCCATAAATCAACTGATACATTAATATAAAGAATAGTACAGTATTATATTATTACTATGTTGAAAGATTAATTATGTGAATTTGGAAAGTATGGCAATTCATTAAATCAGTGGGAATTAGAAGGATCTTGGAAAGCTATATAAATGCATTGGCACATGCTACCTACATGAATATTTTTACTTCTTATTTTACTTTTATATTGTTTTATAATGGGAACCTCTGAGCTTTTTGCAATTCAACATATTAAACTTTCTTGAATAAATTGCAGTTGAAATATCAAATGATCAGTTTGAAACTTCAAGGATGGAAGAAATACACTCTATAGATAGGACACAACTGCCTTCTGTTGTTAAATAATGTTAAAGATGACCATAGCAATTTTGATTGGTTATAGTCTCCATTCTCCTATATTTATACAGCATAGAATAATACAATAATACAATTCTCTCTGCTGAATTATACAGGGTAAATTTATTGCCACTGCTCAATACACTTCCAGTTTTAACTGTTAATTCTTTGCTTTCCAAACTCATACCCAAAAACCCAGTTACTCAGCTACCAAATAATGATATAAATGAAACAATTGTGTGATTGTACAGATTTTTGTTTTCAAACCTTGTTTAGAAGTCAAAGTTGAGATGACATATTGATTAGTAAACTGAATTGCAGTTAGTGTCATCTTGCAAGTGAGTTAATAAATTCCACAAAATACAAAGATAAGAACATTAAAAAGAAAATCATCTATCTGGAACATTATAGTGTAGAAAAGATCAATACAAGCAGTTTTATTCCTTTAGAAAAAATATAAAATGTTGTCTTAATAATAATAAATCCCCAAACTTCTTTATGTTAAAATATAGGAAGTCGCAGAAATTGCCATATATTTTCTCAGTTCATCCATTACTGTTTAAGTACATATTTTATACTAGGCTGTAGTCTTGTAACTTGATAGACTCTCTTTATCACAGAAACACCTGCAAAATAAGCTTCAAGGCTTTTTCAGGCAAGAATGTTCATCTGCTCATTATATGAAGGTTTATTGAATCAGTTTAGTGACCAGTATGAAATAATATAGAATATATATGGGTAAATTAGCAAATGAAATTGATTTAAATTAATTGGTTAAAGACTAAATTACCCAAGTTTTTTATGATTCCTGAAAACAGTGCTGGATAGCTTCGTTTTATTTTCTGTTTATAAAGTTTTAAGATTTCCCTAATTTTTTGATGTTCAAATACAAACTCACATCTGGAATATATCCAAGGTCTTTATAGACACATCTGGAAATTCTTTTGTGGAAGACCAGTTAACTTACTGTGAAGAAACTTTTTATTACATTCTGATTCAGCTTAAGGACAGCATTGTTTAAGTCCATTCTAATTGTTTCAAAAGTTGTAGACCAGGCAATTAGGAGTAAAACAGCTGTGTATCTGTTGCCTACCGTACTAGAAAGATTCATTTTATTTTTTCTATTGCCTGTCATATCAAATAAAGAGCCTGAGAGAGTTTATCTGTGATAAATGCACTCTCTTTAATGCAATGGGACAGTCCCTTAATTTGAGCACCTAGCATAGTGTCAGCCTAAATCTCTTTTTGCTGATTTAATTAGCAAAAGCTCCTGTTAATCACTTTACAATTAGACTTTTTGAGTCTCATATTGAAAATATATAATCCTTTCACAAAATAGAAAAAAAGAGTAGAATAAGCTCAGTAATAAAAGTAATTTGCATTTTTTAGCAAATGTGTTAAACAGCTGATGAATTATTCAACACTTGGTATTGGTTCTGCAGACTTAATGAGCCTCTCTCATTTGACTTCCACACCAAATTATAAATTTCATTCCATGTTTATGAATTGAAAAGTGTTCATTAGCAAAATGCATTCAGCAATGTACTATATATTGTTACTAGGGAAATATATATTATTAAAATTTTTTTCTGGGAATTTTATTCTAGTATTACCAGCAGAATTTCTCCCACTAATAAAAAATAATTACTAATTTTACTATTCTCTCTCTCTATATATATATATAGGTAGATAGATAAAGAGCACAATAAATTGGAAATTACTCATTTTTTATAATTTTTACTTTTTCCTAAATGTTACATGTGGAACAATCACATAGAACCCAATTATAAACCTATTTCCCTAAGCCCTGAGGCCGTTTGAGCTCACCTCAATGTTGAACAGCATGGTTCAAAGTTTTAGCAATCTAGGACTTTATATACTAAGCCTAGCATCATAATATTTCTTCAAAAGGTTAAAAAACATTTCTGTTTTTGGGTGCACCCTCTTTCGCTGGCAAGATAATGGTTTAATGATGAAGAAAGTGCCATCATAAAAAACAAACAAACATGATCTTGGATTGTGCATTTTTAAAGCACTACATTTCATTTAAAGTGCAATAGAGTGAAAATGAGTATACTACACAAAGCAATCTACAGATTCAATGCAATCCCTATCAAGCTACCAGCGGCACTTTTCACAGAACTAGAACAAATAATTTCAAGATTTGTATGGAAATACAAAAAACCTCGAATAGCCAAAGCAATCTTGAGAAAGAAGAATGGAACTGGAGGAATCAACTTGCCTGACTTCAGGCTCTACTACAAAGCCAGTATGGTACTGGCACAAAGACAGAAATATAGATCAATGGAACAAAATAGAAAGCCCAGAGATAAATCCACACACCTATGGACACCTTATCTTCGACAAAGGAGGCAAGAATATACAGTGGATTAAAGACAATCTCTTTAACAAGTGGTGCTGGGAAAACTGGTCAACCACTTGTAAAAGAATGAAACTAGANATTTTTCACAGAGCTAGAACAAATAGTTTCAAGATGTGTATGGAAATACAAAAAACCTCGAATAGCCAAAGCAATCTTGAGAAAGAAGAATGGAACTGGAGGAATCAACTTGCCTGACTTCAGGCTCTACTACAAAGCCACAGTCATCAAGACAGTACTGGCACAAAGACAGAAATATAGATCAATGGAACGAAATATAAAGCCCAGAGACAAATCCACACACCTATGGACACCTTATCTTCAACAAAAGAGGCAAGAATATACAATGGAATAAAGACAATCTCTTTAACAAGTGGTGCTGGGAAAACTGGTCAACTACTTGTAAAAGAATGAAACTTGATCACTTTCTAACACCACACACAAAAAATAAACTCAAAATGGATTAAAGATCTAAACATAAGACCAGAAAACTATAAAACGCCTAGAGGAGAACATAGGCAAAACACTCTCCGACATAAATCACAGCAGGATCCTTCATGATCCACCTCCCAGAATACTGGAAATAAATCTACATTTCTTAAGAAAAAGTTTATTTCTCACATAATAAGAGAACTTCTTTAAAAATACACATAATTTGTTTGTATATCCCAAAGCCTCTTTTCATGAGATAGATACAAACCAATTGATTTCACAGTAATCAGAACAGTCATAGGCATAAACCAAATAGTGAATAAGATTAGAGAATAGGCTTCCCAGGTGGCACTAGAGGTAAAGAATCTAGCTGCCAATGCAGGAGACTCGAGAGATGCAGGTTTGATCCCTAGGTGGGGGAAGATACCTTGGAATAGGAAATGGCAACTTATTCCAGGACTCTTGTCAGGGAAATTCCATGGACAGAGGAGCCTGGTGCACATGGGGTCACAAAGAATCAGACACAACAGCACAAATATGTATACAAACCATATGAAATTCTGATTTAGGTGAACCACTGATGATATTTTTAACTAATTACAGTAATAATAATTATATTATGCTGATGATGATGGCACTGTGTGTTTTCATGCTTACTATAGGCTCTGCTCTTTCAGCTACATTTTCTATCATTCCCTCTTAGTAAATGAGAAAATAGGTTGTGGAAGCTTAAGTTAGCTAAGACATCTAACTANTGATGATATTTTTAACTAATTACAGTAATAATAATTATATTATGCTGATGATGATGGCACTGTGTGTTTTCATGCTTACTATAGGCTCTGCTCTTTCAGCTACATTTTCTATCATTCCCTCTTAGTAAATGAGAAAATAGGTTGTGGAAGCTTAAGTTAGCTAAGACATCTAACTAGTAAGTAAAGGGGACTGTATTCAAACACATAACTGACTTTATAATCTACATGTTAAAACCTGGAGTAAGAGAGAAAATATCATCGAGTCTAAATTACCAAATATGAAAGAAATAGATGGAAAAGGAACAAGATGAAATATAGAAAATTTTAAATTATAGTAGTCTCTACTAGTGGAGAATATTTCCCCACTTTAAAATGAATTAAAAATGCCAGATTTAAAAACAAAACTAAACCAATTATAGCAACCATTACCTTTATGAATGTTCAAGACAATGTGTGACTTACAAACTTATATAATTGCAACAATAAATGTATTCAAAATAACTAATATTGTTATTCAAATAATATTGAAACATTCTAATACTTTTATATTATATCCACCAATATTAATAATATCAGTTTTAAAACCATGATGTCTATGAATAACTGTATCCCCAAATTTTACCAGAGAACCAGATTTAATCATGTGTATACAGATAGAGACAGAGAGAAGAGTAATAAGATAATAAGAGATTCTTCTAAGGAATAAATTCCCTCTACCAGTCCACGGAGTTGCAAAGAGTCAGACATGAATGAGCTACTGAACAACAACCAGTACCTCTCAATAATCATTGGCTTCACTATCAGCACTGAACTGTGAGTAGTTAATAGGATTTATGCTTTGGAAACAGGCTTTTTGTTTTTGTTCTTCAATCTCCAAGTCATATCCAACTCTTTGTGACCTCATGGACCGTAGCACACCAGGCTCCTTTGTGTTCATTATCTCGCAGAGTTTGCTCAAACTCATGTCCATTGAGTTGGTGATGCCATCCAACCATCTAATCCTCTACCTTCTCCTTTTGCCTTCAATCTTTCCCAACATCAGTATATTTTCCAATGAGTTGACTCTTTGCATCAGATGGCCAAAGTATTGAAGCTTCAGCTTCAGTAACAGTCGTTCCAGTAATATTCAGGGTTGATTTCCTTTAAGATTGACAAGTTTGATCGCTTTGCTGTCCAAGGGACTCTCAAGAGTCTTCTCCAGAAACAGCCATAAGAAATCCAAATTTTGATTCTTTAATTTATTAGCTATGAGGTTCTATCAGTAACAACAAATCTTGGTGGCTCCATGCTCATTTCATTAAGATTTCAATATATGAAAATTTTGGCTTCTGCTCGAAAAGAAGTAAATGTAACCCGTGATACAAAATGAAATCATGAGCTGAAAACCATGTGCTTAGCTCCTAGATTAGTTTGGAATACAAAGAGAAACTTGAGCTCTATAACAGGCGTACATCTATTCACTTTGGAACACAAATATAATATGCTACATTATTTTTTNCGTGATACAAAATGAAATCATGAGCTGAAAACCATGTGCTTAGCTCCTAGATTAGTTTGGAATACAAAGAGAAACTTGAGCTCTATAACAGGCGTACATCTATTCACTTTGGAACACAAATATAATATGCTACATTATTTTTTCTCATCGCATTAATATAAATATGCAAAACAAAATAATGTCTTGAAGGTTAATCCCCCCTTTTCCAAACTTTTTTCCAGTTTTCACTAATTGTCTGTGCTGACAAAGTTAATTTCGCATGTGCAGAAGCTGGGATTTAAATTTTTCAATTAAAAGAGGTCAAAACCATAATAACAAATGAAATTATGTCACAAACTGAAGTATTCAATATAGAAACATAATGTAGTTTACAGTGGTCACTTATGGTAATTCTTAAAAAGGATCCAAAAAGTATCAATTTGATCTAAATCCCAATTCCAGTTCGTTATGCTTTGTGCCATGTCCTCTGTTTCTGCAAATTTCGTTGGCATCTGCTTATGACCTTGTCTACACTGTCAGTCTTTTTATTCCTGACTGCATTTGCTGTCTCTTTNTGAAGTATTCAATATAGAAACATAATGTAGTTTACAGTGGTCACTTATGGTAATTCTTAAAAAGGATCCAAAAAGTATCAATTTGATCTAAATCCCAATTCCAGTTCGTTATGCTTTGTGCCATGTCCTCTGTTTCTGCAAATTTCGTTGGCATCTGCTTATGACCTTGTCTACACTGTCAGTCTTTTTATTCCTGACTGCATTTGCTGTCTCTTTTCTGCTCTGCATATGCTCTAGATAATTTCTTTAATTATTAAATCTAGTTTGTTCCTTGNATATAAGTTAAATAAGCAGGGTGACAATATACAGCCTTGACGTACTCCTTTTCCTATTTGGAACCAGTCTGTTGGTCCATGTCCAGTTCTAACTATTGCTTCCTGACCTGCATATAGATTTCTCAAGAGGCAGGTCAGGTGATCTGGTATTCCCATCTCTTGAAGAATTCTCCACAGGTTATTGTGATCCACACAGTCAAAGTCTTTGGCACAGTCAGTAAAACAGAAATAGATGTATTTCTGGAACTCTCTTGCTTTATCCATGATCAAGCAGATGTTGGCAATTTGGAACAATTATAAATATGAGTAATTTTAATGAAAAATAGAGAAAATGTGTAAACAGACTCTTTCAGATTATATTCAGTGTTTAATTGACTTGCAGACTGAAAATAGTAAGAAGGCTTCAATATTGACATTTCTAAAGAAAAAGTTCTGCTCCATACATTTATTTGACTGCACTTGTTCAGCTGCCATCAGTGAGAATTCAGAACTGAGTCTCGCTTGTGAATCAATAGTCAGTGTCAGGTCCAAATTGAATTTTATTGCTGTTAGTTTCTTGAGTCATCATTTTATGCCTCACTACATTGCTTAAATAATTGTTTGAACTACAACATTGCTTAAACCATCAGAAAGGGTTTTTCCATCTTAGGGTTTTTTTTTTCCGACTCATATCTGCACTTCATAAACTAGTTTTATTTATATAAATTTAAAAAAATATTTGTAATTGGAGGATAATCGCTTTACAGTGTTCTGCTTATTTCTTCCATATAACAATGTGAATCAGCCACAAGTATACATATGTCCTCTTCCTCTTGAACCTCCCGCCCACCCCCCACACCA
>SJYA01003257.1:309850-608152 GCA_006410615.1 Neotragus moschatus | reverse complement strand
AAAAAAAAAAAGTCGTCTTTGTGACTCTTTGGGAATCTTTTCTAGGCTCTTAAACATAGAAGTGACATGCAGGTAAGGGGTGAACAAAATGATAAATGCAACTCCCTTACTCTCTTTTAAATTGGATTTTTCTTAAAGAGTTGCTCTCAGATTGACCTAGTTTGTTCAAGGTTTCAATTTACTCAGAGGAGATCAAATCATTGGAATATGATTTCAGAATGCTGCTTCTAACATTAAGTATTAGACGGTTAATGAAGGTAAAAATTTTCCAATTTATCATTAATCGAGTTCAGTGGGAAAGAAATGAACCAACCACAGGAAACTTTAAAGTATATTTTCATTTATCCATAACACTTACCATTCATTCTAAAATTCTTTTTCCAAATTTTTGACTGTGCCCACTCATGCAACAAAATTAACTTTACCATCCCTTTCTTTCTCAAATACCTTTTTGTGGAGAATCAAATAAGTGACTAAAGTCCACGTAATTACTATCAGAAAGGAGGCAATGTTTTCAAGGTAGAAATAAAAAGAAAAGTCATCAGAAGCTATGTGTTCAACCATAGTCTGCAGAAGCAGTGGACCTAACTAAACTTTGTCTTTCCAATCACAAACTCAATAATCTCATATCGTATTCCTCTGTCCCTTTAGCTCTCTACTCTGGAAGCTATCATGCTTCTTTTGGTTTTATTTTGTGTTTTTTTTTTTAATAGAGTGCTCCTATTTATGAAATTCACACAGATATTTACTCCTAAGATATCTGAGGAGTTTCATCTTATAAACAAATTCTATGAAAAATGTATCTTCTTAGGCATATCAACAAAACAAAACCTTTTTAAGATGAACTCAGATACCTCCCTTCCCCACAGTGAGCTTCTTATTTGAGTTTTAGTGACCTGAATTTTAAAAAGACAATAATCATTAAGAAGTCATACATTTTCATGAATAAATCTTGATGTGTTTTCAGGCTTAATAAAAGCTAAGTGACCTTGTTTGTAATTGTTATAACTCAGTACTCCATTTTAAGTTAGAAAACTTTGAATGGACTAAGGGTGATGACTTTAGTGTTAAAATTCAAATTGTGAAAGTCATGGGGAATAACCAGTCCCTCACTAGGGAACCCAACCCTGTATTGCTTACGTAGGAGGGTTAAATTACAAATACTCTCTGGGGACTTATGATTTTTATATTTCTCTTCTAGAATGTTATTAACACCATAGCAGATTCTTTCTAACTAGTTTTAACTCACTGTATAAATTTAAAGTCCAATTATTTTTGTTGAGTTTGAGCTATTAAAACTTCTACACTTAGGTAGAGTTCAGTTCAGTTGCTCAGTCATGTCTGACTCTTTGCAACCCCATGAATCGCAGCACGCCAGGTCTTCCTGTCCATCACCAACTCCCGGAGTTCACTCAGACTCATGTCCATCGAGTCGGTGATGCCGTCCAGCCATCTCATCCTCTGTCGTCCCCTTCTCCTGCCCCCAATCCCTCCCAGCATCAGAGTCTTTTTCAATGAGTCAACTCTTTGCATGAGGTGGCCAAAGTATTGGAGTTTCAGCTTTAGCATCAGTCCTTCCAATGAACACCCAGGGCTGGTCTCCTGTAGGTAGAGTAGTGCAAATTAAAAAAGAAATAAGCACATGGCTTTATTGACTATCCAAAATTAGCCTTTAAAAATAAGTCAGGGTAATTCCCCTATGTTATGCATCAAAACAATTTGTATTAAGACTGTTTACGAAGTTAAATTGGTACAGTTACATACTTTCTTACATTTTTAAAACTTTCATGTTACAATTCAATTATTGTAAATTGAACCTATGTTCTTTGCTTATGTACAAATGTATTTCTTTATGAACCTATCCTTGAGAATGTACTTAAAATGTTTCTCCTGGGAAAGAGCCAGAGGGCTTTGCAATAGGATGTGAGTAGAGAAAGAGTGTTGGTTTGGAATTTACAAGGCAGAATCAGATGATTGATAGTTTTAGCCAAATATGTCATTTCAGACTTTCTTGCTTGGTATTATTTTCAACAACCTTTTAGGATAAGAGAAAGAAAGAGAGAGAGAGAGAGAGAGAGAGAGAAACCTAGTTGAAGGCTTTCTTCCTAGACTTTTGAGTCTTAAAAATCCTTGTGGACCTAGAGAGTGTCATACAAGTGAAATAAGTCAGAAATAGAGTGACAAGTATCTTATATTAATGCATATATGTGGAATCTAGAAAAATGGTACAGATGATCTTATTTGCAAAGCAGAAATAGACACACACATAGAGGACAAACATATGTACACCAAGGGGGGAAATGAGGAGGGGTGACATGAATTAGGAGTTTGGGATTGACATATACACACTATTGATGCTATGTATAAAATAGTTAACTAATGAGAACCTACTTTATAGCTCAGGAAACCCTACCCAGTGCCCTACGGTGACCTAAATAGGCAGGAACTGCAAAAAGAAGGTGCTATATTTATATGTATGGCTGATTCAGTTTGCTGTATAGTAGAAGCTAATGCAACGTTGTAAAGCAACTATACTTCAGTAAAAAATTAATTATAAAAAATAACTTGTTGTCGTACAATTCCTAGGGTGTGTGCTCAGTCATGTCTGACTTTTTGCAACTCTATGAACTTCAGCCCACCAGACTCCTGGATCCATTGGATTCTGCAGGCAAGAATACTGGAATAGGTTGCCATTTCCTCCTCCAAGGGATCTTCCTAACCCACAGATTGAACCTGTGTCTCCTACATTGCAGGAGGATTTTACAGCTGGGCCACTAGGGAAATCAGCATTCTTAGACTGTTCCTGTCTATAATTTCTGGCACTGGCAGTTAGAGTCACTTTCAATTTTGTGAAACTGTGAAATACAAATATTAAGGTTATAAGAAAATATTTAGAATGTTATTTGAAACTAAAAACATCTTGTGGTAACTAAATACATGTAACTGTTTTCTTGAGTACATAGTAGGTTCTGAAGATAATAGTGGAGATGGAAATTAATTAATAAATTATTAAGACAGTATCTCTGTCTTCAAAACAAACTAAACACCTTTTCTGTTATTGTTGTTGTTTAAATAAATGTAATATATGTGACCGAAGTTAAAAAAGCTATGGGATCAGAGGAGAGTAAGCAGTGCGTATTGTATCGAAGTATCAGAGAAGAGCGTTTCCCTGGTGGCTCAGTGGTAAAGAATCTGCCTATCAGTGCAGAGACACAGGTTCGATCCCTGGGTTGAGAAACCCCTGGAAAAGAAAATGGTAATCCACTAAGTATTCTTGCCTAGGAAATCCCATTAACAGAGAAGCCTTGGCAGGCTATAGTCCATGGTGTTGCAAAAGAATCAGACACACAATTTAGCGCCTTAACAACAAGTCAGAGAAGGTATCCCATGGATGCCAGACATTGTAAGTTCACATGAATTTTCCTTTTAGGGAGGGAGGAGGGGTCATCTAGTACAGGGGTCCAGCCAAATGAGTCCAAGGTGTCATATATGGAGAAATACAGAAAACTTTAGTGTGGTAGAATAATTTTTAACCTGTTTTCTTTGCTCAGTTTTCATGAATCTATTTATAAATTTGATCTTTATTCCCTACCTTCAATTATAATGTGTGAAAGTGAAAGTCGCTCAGTTGTGTCTGACTCTTTGCTACCCCATGGACTGTCCATGGAATTCTCCCAGCCAGAATACTGGAGTGGGTAGCCTTTCCCTTCTCCAGGGGATCTTCCTGACCGAGGAGTTGAACCGGAGTCTCCTGCATTGCAGGCAGATTCTTTACCAACTGAGCTATGTCGGAAGCCCTAATTATAACGTGTGTTTTGGTCAAATATTTCCTTTATATCCCGAAGGAAACAATCCCCTTATTAGGAGAATTGGCATCTCTCCCTTCGTTTCACTGAGCCACTGTTGACTCTTGGATCATGCAGTTTACAGATACCAGAAGGTGAGGCATTAAAGGCATAAATGCCAGTGAATGAGAAATCTTACTGTGAGCGATGGCAGAGTTTCCCTGAAACTGAGATTGGCAAATAATGCATAATCTGTGGTAACTCGTGATTTCATTTAATCACTACTTTGAGGATGTCAAGAGAATGGGAATTTTGTTTTTAATTTTTTTTTAAATGGTTGAAGGAAATGTGGATAGCCAAAAGAAACATTACAAGTTTGCAGGAAGGACCCTGGCTTTCTAATCTATCCCTCATGACCTTGAAAAAGACACTTAAGCATATTATCCACCTCCAAATCCTTGGTTCAGGCTCGCTTAAAAACAAACAACAAATAAATGGTATTTTTTAAAAATAAATATTATATTTAAAATAGCAACTGTGTTTCCTAACCACCTTGGGCCTCAGCTGCTGCAGTTGAAGTAGTACACATCCCTGCTTACTTTATTGCTGGTGTGTTTATTTCTGGACCAGCTTGGACTTCAGTTATTAATTTGCTATTTGCCCATCTCATTCTTCTTTCCCACTTCAGATAGATAAACTCTGTCCACCACCAATCCCAGAGCTAATAATGTTGCAGCAATTGGACATGCCATGTGATGGTCTTCTACAAATGTACTGTAGTTCTAGTTATTTCTAGATACCTAATTCATCACCACTATGGCATCTCTGAATGTTCTCTGTCTCTCTTTAAGATTCTGGTCTTTCTCAGGTCTTCAGTTGCCTCTTGTGTCCTACCAAAGACTCTTGTGTTCTGGGTTATTTCCCTAGTTACCTGGCCCCTGCTTCACAGAGCTACTGTGAAAAAACAGATGATGTATGTGAAAGTACTTTAAAGTTCCTTAATCTCTCCTCACTAAAATGAGAGGATTGAATTAGATATTCTCTAAACCTCCTGCTGCTCACTGATTCCATTATCTCTGATTTATTAACTTGCTCTTCAAGTGCAAGATATTCTGACACTAGCCTCCAAATATCTTAGTTTATTGCTGAGGCAGGCTCTAGTACGCATTGTATAAACTGAAAGGAGAATTAAAAACACTGAAAAGAATTCAAATGTCTCTTTACATTAACCTATTCTCAAACTGGTGCTTGGATTAAGTTTTTTTTTTTTTTTTTTTTGTGAAAAGGGCTTCCCACTTTCTTTAAGTCATGTGAAGTACATACATCATTGTAGGTCAACATTAAAAAAGTCAGACCATCACTTGAAATTATATGTATGGCAAAGACATTATTTTTGCTCAGTCTAACCTTGACCTGTTGCCTCATTTATTTTCAATTTGGCTTATAATTTAATGTTGAACAAGTGCCTTTTCATCTTATCTAATCCCAAACCAAATTCTCAATTCTAACCCTGGATCAGAGGCATGATATGACAGCAACTATGTTCACCACTAAAATAATTGGGGTTTGAGGGGAAAAAAAAATAGAATGCTTTCTCCTGAAGTTTGATATTCGAGTTAGGGTTTCAGTACTTGGAATATTTTAGTTTGGTTTATGTGCATTTAAAATAATTTTGTTTTCTCCTATGGCTCACCAGAATTAAACCCTATTTTCCTGTATGTATACTTGACATGCAGCTTTCCACTTTTTACAATGTTAACTTTTTATAGAATGTTATGCAGTAGAATCATCTACTCACTTCTCAAAATAAATAATCAAAGGTGTGTGACTGTGTGAATAATATGAGATTGACATAACAGAATATGAGACTCTGTATAAAATGTGTTAATGTCATCATTAACATGGTGACAGAACTACTGTGTATACTACTGCTGCTAAGTCGCTTCAGTCGTGTCCGACTCTGTGCAACCCCATAGACTGCAGCCCACCAGGCTCTCCCATCCCTGGGATTCTCCAGGCAAGAACACAGGAGTGGGTTGCCATTTCCTTCTCCCGTGCAGAAAAGTGAAAAGTGAAAGTGAAGTCACTCAGTCATGTCCGACTCTTCGACACCCCATGGACTGCAGCCCACCAGGCTCCTCCATCCATGGGATTTTCCAGGCAAGAGTACTGGAGTGGGATGCCATCGCCTTCTCCGGCTACTGTGTATACAACCATTTATGTTTCCTCACCAGGTGGTAATATTTTATTGTACCCTTCTCCAGGGGCTCTTCCAGATCCAGGGTTCAAACCTGCAGCAGGTTCTTTACCACTAGTGCCACCTGGAAGACTTCAATTTTTAAAACCGCCAATAACTTTTACCCATAATTTTAATTAACTTTATATTAATTACCCTATCATCTTTCCTGGTAATAGAGATAAAATATAAAGATTAGTAGTTTATAAAGATTGATCCTCTTCCTTCTTATAAAGTACCAGTTAAAAGATAGCAACCATGTTATTAAAAATTGTTCAGTTCAGTTCACTTTTTGTGACCCCATGAATCACAGCACTCCAGGCCCCCCTATCCATTACCAACTCCTGGAGTTCACTCAGACTCACGCTCATCGAGTCAGTGATGCCATCCAGCCATCTCATCCTCAGTCGTCCCCTTATCCTCCTGCCCCCAATCCCTCCCAGCATCAGAGTCGTTTCCAATGAGTCAACTCTTCACATGAGGTGGCCAAANTCAGTCGTGTCCGACTCTTTGCAATCCCATGAATCGCAGCACGCCAGACCTCCTAGTCCATCACCAACTCCCGGAGTTCACTCAGACTCACGCCCATCGAGTCAGTGATGCCATCCAGCCATCTCATCCTCAGTCGTCCCCTTATCCTCCTGCCCCCAATCCCTCCCAGCATCAGAGTCGTTTCCAATGAGTCAACTCTTCACATGAGGTGGCCAAAGGACTGGAGCTTCAGCTGTATCATCATTCCTTCCAAAGAAATACCAGGGCTGATCTCCTTCAGAATGGACTGGTTGGATCTCCTTGCAGTCCAAGGGACTCTCAAGAGTCTTCTCCAACACCACAGTTCAAACGCATCGATTCTTCAGCGCTCAGCTTTCTTCACAGTCCAACTCTCACATCCATACATGACTACTGGAAAAACCATAGCCTTGACTAGACAGACCTTAGTTGGCAAAGTAATATCTCTGCTTTTGAATATGTTATCTAGGTTGGTCATAACTTTCCTTCCAAGGAGTAAGCGTCTTTTAATTTCATGGCTGCAGTCACCATCTGCAGTGATTTTGGAGCCCAGAAAAATAAAAATCTGACACTGTTTCCACTGTTTCCCCATCTATTTCCCATTACCTTAGTACTAAACCATAGATATCATTTACATAGCTTTTCAAAAGGTGGATAATTCAGAATAGGAAATATTTTTATCTGTATCCACACTTTCTAAAATCATTCTCAAAATACATATTTTTTAAATTTTCTTTTTTTTTCCATCCGTGAATGTCTTGGGTAATTTCTAGTCATGTTTCTTTTATGGCTTCTATACAGATTTGAAATACAAGAAAAATATCATTAGTCACTGGTTTTAAACATGTATAATATGTGTACTAGCAAACAGATTTACAGCATCAGGCTTCCCTGATGGCTCAGTTGATAAAGAATCTGTCTACAATGTGGAAGACCTGGGTTCGGTCCCTGGGTTTGGAAGATCCCCTGGAGAAGGTAAAGGCTACCCACTGCAGTATTCTGGCCTGGAGAATCCCATGGACTGTATAGTCCATGGGGTCACAAAGAGTTGGACACAACCAAGCAACTTTCACTTTCACTTACTTCTTTAAAATAGGACTCACTGCCCCATCTTTGTGTGAGGAAACCAAAATGGAAAAAGATGACTACTTGACAAAGGTATCATACCAAGTGGAGGGCAGAAACTTGCCTCATATCCAAGTCAATCCAGGCATTAACACAAAGCCCAGCGCTGCATGTCCTCTGCTGCTGCCCTTCTGGTTTGAGAATAGCGATCGTTTTGATGATCACTTGACTCAGCTACATCCTACTCGTCTCATTTCTGGAGTCCAGATATTTTAGTTACAACTACTGTTCTTCTGCTTTCCTTTGGAGAGACGAATAGGATTAAATGGTGGTAGTGGGAATCGAGGTAAGAGTGGACCTCAGATCTGACTTGGTCCAAATTCTGATCTTGCCTTTTGATTAGCTTCATGAAGTCAGATAAGATGTGGAATCTCTTAAATCTCTTTCAGAGCATGACTGCAGCTTCACATCAGTTGTGTGATCTTGAGCAAGTTATGTAACTTCCCAGAAGTTCTCTTTTGCCATCTGAAAAACTTGTGATTGTAATAGACAACATCTGAATACCATTCTGTGAAGCTGAGTGAAGTCCTATTCACAAAGCAGATTGTACTTTAGAAAGGCAGTTGTGTCTCTGGCCTTCAGCAAGATATGAAACAGCAGTGACTTCCTAAAATATTTATTTCTAAGATATTCACTAAGAAATATTTGAGCCATTATTTACTTAGGACTTACTATCTTTTGATGAGAAACAAATGCCTACCAGTTTTTATTGCATATACCAACTTCATCTCCTGCAGATTAACAAAGAGCTATTGGCGAAAACAAACTGTGTAGTTTGACCAAAAATGAAAAAATCTACCAGGGCACATTGTGTGTATGCTTGCATTTAGCTATCAGCACTTTTTTTTTTTTTAACCATTAACCTTTATTTGGAATATTATGAAGATCTTTAGATTCACACTTCCCGACATAGGCACTCCAAATAGGTCATGCCATGGGTTTCTTGGTGTTTTATTTGATTAGATTTGCTCTTTTCACCAATCTTAGTAATTACAGTTTGTGGATTATTTCACACTTGATGCAAGATTCTGACTTTCCAACTTTCTATTAAGAAGTACTGTTACAGTGTTTTTAAATGCAATTGTTTATTTAAGAGAAAGAACCAAAGCAATGTGAGCAGAAGCATGTAGCATATTAAGAGAAACTGTGTTTCATGCTGTTTTCCTAATTTTATATTTTTCTCAGTTTTCATTGTCTTCGTGTGATTGCCAACATTACAAATGGTCTGATCTATATCTGGAAGATTTTTCCCAGCCTTACTTAGTACCCCTGATATGATTTTCTGAATGTTAAACCCTATCAGGAAAGACATTTGCAGCATGGACTATGTAATTCAACCAAAGCAATTGGAGTATTCTTGGGGAGCACCTTTGTCTGGGTAGCACTCTCTGGCTTGGAAAAGAGCACAGTAAAAATGACCTTCTGAATATGCTGCCAGGGAAGGTTTTACCTAGTATGAAGACAGGTAGTAAAATATTCCTTTTAAAAGTCAGAGCTATATAATAACAGGGATAGGCAGAGAGAACTAAAATTACACAGAATGTGGCCAGTCTTTCAATAGAACGCTTTGTAGCTTTAAGAATAGAAGCCATTACAGACATCTATCAGTGATGCACACAGTCAAACAATACCCCATTCTCTGGTTTCCTGCTGTCTCCAATGGACTTTCACTCTTTTTCCTGTTAAGACTTGAACAATTATGAATATGAAACTTTGCCTTTAGAAACTTTTTCTTAGCTTCAAAATGTCAGTAAAAGGGAAACAGTAATGGAATAAATGGGGAATCCTATTTAGAAAGCTTGGCCTGTGCAGAGCTTTAAATGGTAGTTCATGTTTGGTAAGCCTCAGGGGCTGGTGATGATGCTTTCCCAGTAGGACTCAGGTTCCCTCATGGATCCTATCCACCTTGTTGTAGTTTTTCAGCCGCAAGTCATTCTGACTCTGCGACCCGATGGACCGCAGCATGCCAGGATTCCCTGTCCTTCACTGTCTCCCAGATTTAGCTCAAATTCTTGTCCAATGAGTCTGTGATGCTATCTAACAATCTTATCCTTTGCCCGCCACCCTTCTCCTTTTGCCTTAAATCTTTCCTGGATCAAAGTCTTTTCCAATGATTTGGCTCTTCACATCATGTGGCCAAAGTATTGGAGCTTAACTTCAGCATCAGTGTTTCCAATGAATACTCAGGGTTGATTTCCTTTAGGATGAACTCATTTGATCTCCTTGCAGTCCAAGGGACTCTCAAGAGTCTTCTCCAGCACCACATCAAATCCACATCTCCTGTGTCTCCTGCATCGCAGGCTGATTCTTCACCCACTGAGCCATTAGGGAAGACCCGTTCCCATCCACTAATCTATCTATACTCTGCCTAGATAAGTGCCATCAAGATCTCTCATATGATTCTCAAATTAATTTACAACTTTGTTTAATTATTCCTTTGTTCTTACCACACTGTTACTTTATCACTTCCATCCTTTTTTCTCTCACTGTGCACTGAATCAGCATTGCTTTAATCTTCAGTGTCCCTTCTTCATTTCTGCATGTCCAAGTCTTTATGTGAGTGCTACATCCCTTAAAATGCTTATACTGATAACTCTGGCCCTTAAACTAAAGTCATTTTTTTCTCTTCTCAGTTAACATCAGATCTCCATCTTTCATATAATATTTTATCAGTCTCTACATTGTAAATTGCTTGAATTATGAATGTAATTTACAATCACATATTTTGGCATGTGTACTATTATTCCTGTTATCTTTCACTAAGTAACAAATTGCCCTAATAATAGTTTGTTGTCATTTTTTATGATTTAAGTCTTTCTTAGGTTCAGCTGGGGTTTCCCTGGTGGCTCAGACAGTAAGAATCTACCTGCAATGCAGGAGACACGAGTTCAATCCCTGGGTTGGGAAGATTCCCTGGAGAAGGGAATGACTACCCACTCCAGTATTCTTGCCTGGAGAATTCATGGACCAGAGGAGCCTGGTGGGCTACAGTCCATGGATTGCAGAGTCAGACACAGACTGACCAACACTTTCACATTTCACTTTCACTTTGGGTTCAGGTGAGTAGTTCTTCCTTAGAGTCTTCCATGAGGTTGTAGTCAGATGTCAACTGAAGGCTGTCAAGATAGCTCAGTGCAATAGCTACGAGTAGATGCTTGCTTGTTGACTGGGAACTTAGTTGAGCCTATTGTCTGTACTGCTACTATTAGCTTTTCTTATAGAGTGACAAGTCTTTCCTAGTCTTCCCAGGGCATTCTTTAAAGTCCTACATCTAGGTACCCCTTATAGTTTTTGGCAAAGTGAGATGCTTAGTCACCCACTCAGCCTAGACTCTTTACAACTTTGAGGCTGGATTTCTAAGCTCAGTTATCTAAAATGTGGGTGTTCCAAGAGTATTCTACAAAAGTTGCAAGGCTTTTTAGCGACTAGTTTCAGACTACTTCTGATCTGTAGGAGTGATTGCAGATCATCACTTCTACTGAATTTTACTGAATTTTGTTAAGGTCAGCCCCAATTCAAGAGGAAGGAAATTAACCTCCACATTGAAGGAACAGAAAATGACACTGCAGGAGAGAGACTGGAATGGAAGATGTTGCTGTGGCCTTCTTTGGAAGCTATAATTTGTCAAAGTATATATTACCTCATCTTTCAGAGGGCAGGGTTATATCCACATTTACGTTGCGTCCATATATCTCTCCCAAAGCCCTTTGCACTTAGCACTTTGAAAATGCCTGAAAATAAAAACAAGGAAAATCTTCATCTCTAAATTTATTATTATTACTTGGATAAAAATGCATTCAGTTTTGTTTAGATCTTTCCTAATTTATGTGGTTGAAAGTGACAAATTTGGATCAAGAAAAAGGGGATTCAAAAGAGAAAATCCCACAGAAAATGTCCACCCCAAGCACTGTGAAGAGTCTGTTAACAATTCCAAACCTTGGGCAGTGTTTTGATAGAGCCGTGGTTAGTGTTTGGAAAGACAGTAACTAATAGCGCTGTTGAAAATTTATGCATTATTTTATTCATCTACAAGTACTGGAGTGAAAAAAAAATAGACAAACTCCTATATCAGCAAGTGACTCAGTTATACATATACATATATCCACCCTTTTTGAGATTCTTTTCCCATATGGATTATTGCAGAATATTGAGTAGAGTTCCCTGTGCTATATAGTAGGCTCTTGTTGGTTATGTATCTTCTGCTTTAGCATTTAGATTCAATTTTGGTCACTAGGAGAGAGAAAAAAAATATTCTTCAAGCTATACAGGGCCCCAAACTTTAGTGTCCCAGTAAGGTCATTTCTACTTTTCCTATTGTCCTATAAAATGTGATACATCAAATGCAATGTGATAAATCTCAGGCTCATTTATGTAAACAACATTATATACTCATCGACAATTACCAGTTATAGGTTAAACTCTCCTAAGAAATGGATATTTTGTACTATCCATTAGCCTTGATAAGTTAACACCGAAATTTGGCAATGAGTGTTGAGATTTTGAACCTTTTGAAAGGTCCGTTAAAATACTAGTTGTGGGGATAGGGCATATTGTGCCTCTCAAATTATTGCAAAGAGACGGTTTAATCTTTGTCAACATATAGGGCCAAATCTATTAGATTCTTTCAAAAGAGGCAGTCAGAGTTTGTGGGCAGTTCTGATGGCGTTTTTCCTTGGACTGAAGCACAGAAGTTCAGCTCTGATAAATACCAACATAAAGTGCATTTTGCACGTCCAGATGCCCTCTAATTGCTTCAAAATGTCAGGTGCTCCAAACAGGAGCAAAAAGCACAGGCAGTGGAGAACTAATTGGTTTGGGAACATGAAGCTTTTCTAGGTCATTGATTTACATTAGGCTCAGGTCAGTAGTAACTCAGATTCATTCTCCTCAGTGGCAAATTACTTTATGGGAAATCAGGCTTGGATGCAGTCCAGTTTCTGCTAGATGGTGTATGGATCTCACAACCAAAGTGCAAGTGTTAACATTGTTGATATTAATCAAATATCTTTGAGATGTTTGACTTTAAAATTCAAATTTTGCATTTTGGGAAATGAGCCCATGCTTCACAAAAGCCAGTTAGGAAGGCAAGACTGTGGCCTTTTATAGATAATTGAGGACAGAGTCAAAACATTCTAGACACCTCTGCAGAGAGAATGTGAGGCTATAAAGAAGATAATCTCTTTGTTTACTTTAGTGTAGACATGGCCTATGATTCTGATAATGGACTATAGAAGAGCTGATATTTATTTGCCTTTCTTTTCAAGCAGCTTGGAGTTAGCGTGGGCTTCGCTGGGGCTCAGCGGTTAAGAATCTGCCTACAAATAGAATAGGCAGTTTCAATCCCTGGGTCAGAAAAATCCCCTGGAGAAGGGAATGACAACCTACTCCAGTGTTCTTGCCTGGGAAATCTCATGGACACAGAAAGCTGGTGGGTTACTGTTCATGGGGTCACAAAGAGTCGGACACAAATAAGCGATTAAACAGCAGCAGCAGCAGCATAGTCAACACAGGACAAAGCTTCCTGTCAGTGCCCTGCTCCTGGAATCATTTTGGCTCCAGAGACATGGAATAAATTTAATAACTTTGTTCTAACATTGAGAAATTTTTAGCAAGTCTGTATACTGTCACCCTGCTTACTTAACTTCTATGAAGAGTACATCATGTGAAATGCTGGGCTGGATGAAGCACACGCTGGAATCAAGATTGTGGGAGAAATATCAATAACCTTAGATATGAAGATGAAACCACCATTATGGCAGAAAACAAAGAAGAACATAAGAGCCTCTTAATGAAAGTGAAAGAGGAGAGTGAAAAAGTTGGCTTGAAACTCAACATTCAAAAAACTAAGATTTGGCATCTGGTCCCATCACTTCATATCAAATAGATGGGGAAACAATGGAAATAGTGACAGACTTTATTTTGGGGGCTCCAAAATCACTGCAGATGGTGATTGCAGCCATGAAATTAAAAGATGCTTGCTCCTTGGATGAAAAGCTATGACCAACCTAGACAGCATATTAAAAAGCAGAGACATTACTTTACCAGCAAAGATCCGTCTAGTCAGGGCTATGATTTTTCCAGGTGTCATGTTGGGTGTGAGAGTTGGACTGTAAAGAGAGCTGAGCACAGAAGAATTGATGCTATTGAACTGTAGTATTAGAGAAGACTCTTAAGAGTCCCTTGGACTGCAAGGGACTAGCTGATCCTAAAGGAAATCAGTCCTGAATATTCACTGGAAGGCCTGATGCTGAAGCTGAAACTTCAATACTTGGCCACCTGATGTGAAGAACTGATTCATTTGAAAAGACCCCGATGCTGGGAAAGATTGAAGGCTAGAGGAGAAGGGGTCAACTGAGGATGAGATGATTGGATGGCATCACTGATTCTATGGATGTGAGTTTGAGCAAGCTCTGGAAATTGTTGATGCCAGGGAAGCCTGGCATGCTGCAGTTGATGGAGTGGCAAAGAGTCGGGTATGACTGAGTGACTGAACTGAACTGATAAGCCTGCATTTTACTTTTCCTCATATATCAATCAATATGATATATTCTAATATCATTTCATATGTTCCCACAAATCACCATATATAAATCAGATTATATTCTGAATTCAGATTTCAAGTTTTTTGGGTATCTTAAGAGAAGGAAAGATTACCTCCACTAGGAGATTAGATAAGATTCATGGAGTATGTTGTATTGAGCTGACCCATGAGAAACTGGTAAGATTTTTAAACCAGTAATAATATTTCAAGAAAGTATTTCCAGCTTGGGAACAGTGGCACCATCATCAATGATGATAAATATAGTGAATATTTTTAGGAAGATATGATATTTATTATTGGTAGCATGGAGTTTATTAACGCGTTTGTTGGGTATTGACTAAAGGAGATTGTTGCCTTATTACAGAGCACCTAAATGATATAAAATGATATAAAAATATTAGTCAGTGATCCATAGGCAGTGGCAATTAGCAATAAACTGCAATTTTGTCTGTATTAATCAGAAATGTAAACAAAAATGATCTCTGTTCCTCAGAGATTCTATAAGAAACTAAAATTTTTGACTCAGAAATCAATAATCAAGTGATCTCCAGAGATGAGAATGGAGACTCAGACCACATGAAGAATAATAACAGAAGTGATCTCTTATTATTTTGACCTGCTATTAACATTCAAGATATCCCTATTCAAAAAGAATGGAAATCCAAAGAAATGTAGTCTCTGTTTTCAGCTAGAATGTCAAAATATGAGAATATACCCATTTGTCTTATGTCATCATAATAGTTTATAATTGGTGGGAAATGGGACCAATACTTTTAATCTGTTTAAACACTGAAGTGATAATTGCAATAAAAGATTGCCATTGGGAATACTAGTAGAAGTAGGAGATATTTCAGTTCAAAACAATATATGTGCAGACAGTAAATGAGGTTTCAACATACGTATATTCTAAAGTATCAGACTTTCAGACCCTATGTTTGGTGCTTCCCATAATATGGTAAGGTGCCATTAGTTTTAAAGATCTTTGAGAGTTAATTTTAAGTGTCCAGATGTAATCAGATTAAGACAGAATGGGACATAATAAGCCACTGAAAGAGAGTAATTACTTTTTGTGATGAAGATTAGCAAAGCACTAGGCTCTAGATGAATGTTAAGACTGCCCTTTTGTCTCATAGCTGAAAGTTTAATGATAAGCAAAGCAATAAAATTGCACTTTTCTTGTAATGTCCTTCTAGTTAAACTCCTAGAATCTTCCACCCTGCCTACCATATATAGGATTACATTATAGATGTTTGGAGTAAAACAGTGATATTAATTCATTCTTTAGTCAGGTAACAAACATTTATCAAGCACTTGCTTTGTGCCTTGTAGACAGAGAATTGTTAGACCAGATCCAGGAAAGAAATGCAGGAAAGAAAACCTTCCAGAAGGAGACATATGAGAAAATAAGCAAATGAATGCCATAGTAAAATATAAGCCATAGAAACAGTTTTGCACAAGGTGCTATACACTAAGCAAATAAATAAAAACAAGGGCCAAATTTTGCCTAAAACTTTCATCTTTCGAAACTTAAGTAGGAGAGTATCTTAAAAACCTGGGATGGAACAGGGAGATAGTATAATAAATGACTTCTTATAGAAGTGCCAGTGTGGTTTATATCTTCTAAGTACAATTTGGTATCAGGTGGATGGAAAAGGTACTGTCTGAGCAGGTTGGCTGGAAGTAAGGATGAGGAAAACCTAACATGCAAATACGTGTATCTCCCTGTATTCAAAGAAAACAAAAAATATGCTTTCATACTGTCCTTGTTATTAAGCTAATAATTTCTAGAGAAAAATGATATTATTGATAAATATGATGCCAAGGCAGATAATCATGCCATCTTCAGAGACAGATTCTTGCAGTAGTCTGAAATCTGTCTGGTTTTGTGTCTTAAAGCATATTCTTATGGTACATGAAAATGCTGCAGCTGCTGACAGCACACTGGAATGTCTTTGCCTCCAGAGAAGTAATTTCAAAGACGGGCTTGTTGCCAGCACTACAAGCCTGCTGACTCCAGAAAGTCAGGGCCAATGAAGGGTAGGTGTAATAATTACACTGAATTCTTTGGGTCTGTTCAAAGGGCCAAATGGTGGCTTTTCATTCTCCAAACCATTCAGTACACTTTGGAATCTACTCTCAAGTATATAAGTAGATAATGATTGCAAAATTTGTTTGATTTTATACTAATTGGGCTTCCTAGGTGGCACAATGGTAAAAGTATCTGCCTGCCAGTGCAGGAGACACAAGAGACATGGGTTTGATCATTGGAACAGGAAGATCCCTTAAAGCAGGAAATGGCAACCCACTCAAATATTCTGGCCTGGAAAATTCCATGGACAGAGGAACCTGGTGAGCCAGGTGAGCTCCACGGGATCACCGAGAGTCAGACACAACTGAGCGCAACAATACCATACTAATTGGATTATCCACTTTGTGCATAGCTGTCAAATACTGAGCTTCCTTTATATTTAGAAACGTTTTCTCCATCAACAAAGCAAAAAGGATATGAAAATAGTCTCTCTTTGACTCTTGAGATGTTTAAACTTAGGGAAAAATTACAAACACATAGATTCCAAAATAAAACTACATTTCTAGATTAGAACCAGCGAGATGACCTGCCATGCTATAGATTCTCAGGTAACGATGTGTATCATCACCACACTTCTCAATTTAGGAGTGAATCCCCACCAGACCACTACTTCCAAGAGTTTACTCCCTATTTGTGTAGAATCCTATCAGCTGTGAGCCACTTTAATTGTCCTTCATTTGCTTGCAGTTGTCATCTCCTGAGCTTACTCTCTGCACTTCCAGACCCTGTCTAATGACAGTTCTGCTTTGGACGCTTCTGATATTCAAATTCAAACATTTGCCTTCATCTCTACAGGCTAAATAACTATGAAACCTTTGACTTCATTCTCATCTGTTTCTCTTTTATTTTGTTCTTGCTCAGTTAGCATGTTCTTCAGTTTTGCTGTGTTTCTCTTAAAAGATAGAATCATCTGAGAGTCAATATAGCTGTGATATACTGAGGTATTTGCTAATAATATTCTTAGTATTGTGGTGACACTACTAAATTTAAGTACTGCATTAAGAAACAAAATTTTCTGTCATTTGTATTGCATGGATAAAGCTATAGTTTTCCATCATTCAGAATCCTTTGCCTTTCGTTTTCACACTTAGGGCTTCCCTGATAGCTCAATTGATAAAGAATCTGCCTGCACCGCAGGAGACCCCAGTTTGATTCCTGGGTTGGGAAGATCCACTGGAGAAGGGATAGGCTATCCACTCCAGTATTCTTGGGTTCCCCTTTTGGCTCACCTGGTAAAGAATCTTTCTGAAAAGCGAGAGAACTGGGTTCAATCCCTGGGTTGGGAAGATCCCCTGGAGAAGGGAAAGGCTGCTCACTCCAGTATTCTGGCCTGGAGAATTCCATGGACTGCATAACCCATGGGGTCTCAAAGAGTCTGACAAGACTGAGCAGCTTTCACTTTCACTTTTTACACTTAAGTATGGATTACATTTTGTTGGTGAGAGAAACTATAATTTCAATACTGTTCTTCATTTTCAAGTAAACTTGTAAAGATACCAATTGTTCACTTCTCTCCCTTGCAGAAGGTTTATTGAAATTCTTAGCCCAGGTATTTGTGAATTTGACTAGATGGACCTTTGTTGCCAAAGTAATATTTCTGCTTTTTAATGTCTCTGTCTAGGTTGGTCATAACTTTCTTCCAAGGATTAAGTGTCTTTTAATTTCATGGCTGCAATCACCGTCGGCAGTGGTTTTGGAGCCCCCCAAAATAAAGTCAGCCACTGTTTCCCCATCTATTTATAGAGGAGTAAGGAAGACCCTTAATCCAGTGAATGGTGTGTTTATAAAAAGGGGATAGGAGACATAGGTAAGGACACCCACAGATGGGAATATGTCAAATGAAGGCACAGATACACAGAGGAAAGACTGTTACATGACAACAGAGCAGAGATTGGAGTTAGGTTGCTGCAAACCAAGAAAACCAAGGATTTCTGGCAAACACCAAAAGCAAGAAGAGAGAAGATGGCCCTGCTAACAGCTTGATTTTTGAATTTCTAGCTTCTAATACTGTGGTACACTGTTATGAAAGTACTAGGAAACTCTGTGTGTGTGTGTGTGTGTGTGTGTGTGTGTGTGTGTGTAGGATTAGAGCTTTAGAGGCTAAGAAAGCCCCCAGAATCTCAGGGGTCAGAGAAACCTATATTCAAATTCCCAGTTATTTCACTGGGAAGAAGTGTTCTTTTCAGCAAGTTTTCTTAACAGCAGTGCTCAAATTTTGCTACAAGAAGATAATGTCCATTTAATGATAGTTTTAAAATTAAATGAAGCCATGTGTGTAAAGACCTAATACCTTGACTAGTGCTGTGGAAATGCTCTATAAAAGTAAGCATGAAGACAAAGGATGGGAGGCATGATGTGTGCTAACTGCATTCATTCATATGACCTACTTAAAAAAAAAAATGGTCGACTTTCTGGTCTCAATGAGAAAATTAAGATCCAGAGAGGTGAAATATTGTATATATGCTTATTAGATGTTGTTGACAGGATTTCACTCTGCCAAGAGGGTGACCTTCCCCTACTGTTACACCTATGAATATGTTATCTCATATGGCAGAAGTGAAAGTAAAAGTCGCTCAGTTGTGTCAACTCTTTGGGACCCCATTGACTATAGAGTCCATGGAATTCTCTAGGTCAGAATACTGGAGTGGGTAGCCATTCCCTTTTGCAGGAGATCTTCCCAACCCAGTGATAGAACCCAGGTCTCCTGTATTGCAGGCGGGTTCTTTACTAGCTGAGCCACCAGGGAAGCCCATGAATACTGGGTGGGTAGCTTTTCCCAGTGGATCTTCCTGACCCAGGAATTGAACTGGGGTCTCCTGAATTGCAGGTGGGTTCTTTACCAGCTGAGCTACCAGGGACGTCCTGATAGCCCATATGGCAAAAGGGACTTCACAAATGCAATTAAGTTTACTAATAAGCTGACTTGAAAATCCAGATTATTTTGGTTTATTTTGGTTGGGCTCAATGTAATCATCTGAGCTTTTAAAAGCAGAGATTCCCCCTGCTGAAGGCAGAAATGAAAATTAGATTTGAAATATGATAATACAACACATCTGTCAATCCTAAAGGAAATCAACGCTGAACATTGGAAGGACTGAAGCTGAAGTTCCAATATTGGCCACCTGATGCAAAGAGCTGACTCATTGGAAAAATACCCTGATGCTGGGAATGATGGAAGGCAAAAGGAGAAAGGGCAACAGAGGATGAGATGGTTGCATGGCATTACCGACCCAGTGGACATGAATGGACAGGGAAGTCTGGCATGCTGCAGTCCATAGGGTCACAAAGAATTGGACATAACTTAGTGACTGAACAACAACAGGTACAATAAATCATTCCTAAGCTGAAGATGGCAAAGGCATAAATAAGAGAAATTGAGACCTTAATCATACAAATTCAAGAAACTGAATTCTGGGAACAACCAGGATTAGCTTGGAAACAGATTCTTCCCCAGCTACTCCAGAAAGGAACAAAACCCTACTAATACCTTCATTTTTTTTTTTTCCTGCGAGACCCTTAGAAAATATTTCAGCTTTATATGGTGTTGAATTTCTGACCAATAGGAGAATGAAATAATAAATGAATATCGTTTTAAACAATTAAACTGGTGATAATTTGCTAAGTAGCATTGAGCCAGTGAATGCATATAGCTCTGAGAAGTTAGAATGAAAATAATAACCCTGTCTCCCTGAATTAAAAAATAAACTGAGGCATCTAAAATTTTTTAAGTATTTTTTGAGCAAAAATTGATTGCAGTTGAGTGCCAACAAACCAGAAGTGGTTAATAGCACTGGAACAATAGGAACCGAGAGAAAGATTTATGTAGAAAAAGTACAGAAGCAAAGAAAGGAAAATACCTGTTAGCTATTTGTAGTTATAATTAGTTGTTCTTAGTGTTTTCATTTCATAACTTTAAGACATTTGCAGGCTTAAAATTAACTTTGCTTTCTTAGGCCAGCAGAGCATGGGACACCTCAGTCTGACTACCTCCATGTTTAATAATTTAACAACTACATTAGTTTCTCTATATCAACATCCTTAATAGCTTAATTTTAAAAGAAAATTTATTGATGTATAGTTCATTTACAATTTCTTGTTAGCCTCTGATGTACAACAAAGTGATTCAGTTGTATATTTTTCCATATTCTTTTTCACTATAGTTTATCATGGGATACTGAATATAATTCCCTGTGCTATACAACAATATATAGGACATTGTCCATTCAATATATTATACTTCAGTTCACTTCAGTTGCTCAGTCGTATCCAACTCTTTGCAACCCCATGAATCACAGCACACCAAGCCTCCCTGTCCATCACCAACTCCCAGAGTTCACTNAGTCAAAGGCTTTGGCATAGTCAATAAAGCAAAACTAGATGTTTTTCTGGAACTCTTGCTTTTTCCATGATCCAGCGGATGTTGGCAATTTGATCTCTGATTCCTCTGCCTTTTCTAAAACCAGCTTGAACATCTAGAAGTTCATGGTTCACGTATTGCTTAAGCCTGGCTTGGAGAATTTTGAGCATTACTTTACTAGCGTATGAGATGAGTGCAATTGTGCAGTGGTTTGAGACTTCTTTGCCAATCCCAAACTCCCAGTCTTTCCTTCTTCCACTCCTCCCCAGCTCCCTGCCCTTGGCAACCACAAGTCTGTGAGTCTGTTTCTATTTCATAGATAAGTTTATTTGTGTCATATGTTAGATTATATAAGTGTGATATCATGTGATATTTTCCTTTCTGACTTACTTCACTTAGTATGACAGAGTAAATCTAATTTTGTTTTGATTTAAACAAACATTTCTAAGAAAGCTGAATATGAGAAGTCACGTATTAGTTTATCAGGTAGTCTATCCAAATTTTTCTGAATTTTCTCCACCGAATAAATTTTATGTTATCATATAAAAAGCATATATTTCTTTTCACTGCATCCTAAGAGCAAAAATTAAATGTGCTCTATTATTGCTAGCAATTACCAGTGACAAAAATCCAATAGCCTGAAATTATTTGAAATCCCTCTGATTTAGCAAGGCATGTCCATTCTTGATCATGACGGCAATGCAAGGTTGTTCAGACATAGAGGCTCACAAATAAATAGAGATACATATATGTCCTTTCATGAACAGAAGAAGAAATACAGATACTATTTAACACATGAGATTTTTTTTTCTAAAAAGTGAAAAGTAAACCTAAACCTACCTTTGCATACATTGAAATGCATTGTGAGCATTTTCCTATTGAAAATTCATATTTGGAGTTCAGAAAGATTTTGCCTCTCAAATGTTTCACTTCAGATTATGCATGTTGAATTTTAAGAGTAATAATCACAGTGCTATGTTCCTCCTAACTAGAATCAGTTTGAAAATACCAGCATAAAGTGGAAATATTAGCTTTCTTATTGACATTACTGAACTAGAAACGTGTCTTCGAGATACAGCCACAACCAGTCTCTCTCACATTTCCCTGAATGCCAAACTTGCCTGCCAATATGAATAACTTCCCTTCAAAGAAATCGTCATGCATTTCTTGAGGGGAGGAGTAGAGTGAGAAGAGAAGGAGGCATCTTCTTGCCTCACAAAAAATAGAAATTTCTATTCTGTAGCAGAGCAATTGTCAAGGGTGGAACAATCTATAGGTATTCTTTCATAGCAAGGGCAGAATAGGTATCATAATCATTTGAAATTACTATAATGTCCAAATTTCTAAAGGAAAAGTCACTTATCTCTTTTTGCTTCACTTCTATATGTTTATGGTACACTTCCTCCCAAATATTCAGATTGCTAGAATTTTGTTAAGGATTTTTGCATCTATGTTCATCAGTGATATTGGCCTGTAGTTTTCTTTTTTTTGTGACATCTTTGTCAGGTTTTGGTATTAGGGTGATGGTGGCCTCATAGAATGAGTTTGGAAGTTTACCTTCCTCTGCAATTTTCTGGAATAGTTTCAGTAGGATAGGTGTTAGCTCTTCTCGAAATTTTTGGTAGAATTCATCTGTGAAGCCGTCTGGACCTGGGCTTTTGTTTGCTGGAAGATTTCTGATTACAGTGGCAATTTCCGTGCTTGTGATGAGTCTGTTAAGATTTTCTATTTCTTCCTAGTACAGTTTTGGAACATTGTACTTTTCTAAGAATTTGTCCATTTCTTCCACATTGTCCATTTTATTGGCATATAATTGCTGATAGTAGTCATAAAAAGATGTATATTTGGTTCTAATGATGTGAGAGGTAGATTCATTTAAGAAAATGTAGGGTTTGAGCTTTCAAACGTGAACTCCCAAGACAGAGTAGAAAGCAGACAAGCTCTCAGGAGGTGCAGTCTTTGCACTCAGTCTTTGCCTCGGCCCCCAGTGTGTGACTCCAAAAGGTATTTGTGAGTGACCCAAAAAGTTTCAGCTTGATTCTTAAATTTGAAGGGAAAGACAGTTTCTAGGAGAAGATTTGGCTCATTAGCTTACATGTCAGAGGAATCTTTATCTAAGCCTTCCAGATGTTAATGTTCTTTTGGAATATTTGAATATCATCCAAGTAAGAGCCAGAAATATGTCACAGAAACTAAAACATTTTGAATTCAGAAGACACTATGTGTATCTGGAAATATAGGACACGAATATTCTTATGACCATGCTGTTATTCCGAAGAAATATTTTGTAAAATGTGAGAGAAAAGGGAAGCATTTAAATATCTAGAGTATAGATACATACTGTGTTAACATGTAACCGTGCACCTAGTTATGACTTTTTCTGGGTCCATATTAGTTTAATTAATGAAGATGTGATCTTATTTAAAAAATCTTATTCTATAAGTAGATATGGATATTATTGCTTCAGTTATTCAAGGGGTGAACTTATGTTCAGGTCCAGCTCACATGTTTTCTGTAAAACAATTCTGTTAAGCAATAGGGAAGAAAAAACATAGGATTATAGAGTTTATAATCAATCAATGAACCTAGTTTCATGTTCTGTTCTGATCATTTGTTTTATGTTTGGATATTAGGCATATTGCTGTATCAGGCCTCTAGGCCTGAGTTTTATCTGCTGTAAGGTGAGACTTAAAAGGATATTAATTACAATATGTTTAATTATAAGGATGGATTTTGAGATTTTTCTGTGTAAATTACAATTCAATAAAGAAACATTAGTTCAGCTTTCCTTCTAGCTTAGTATTATATGAAATCAGGAGTTTTACCGTTTTGATCAGCATGCTATATCCCATGACACTTAACATTTTCTGCCATGTCTTAACAGTGTAGTCCTTAATTTTTCTACTGAAGTTGAGGTCCTTGAAGCCATAGTTTATTTTATTCATCTTTTGTTCTTCATTTCTCACTTTACGTGTATCTTACATGTAGTATTTGGATTACTATCTGATAAATTAATTCATTCAAAAGCTAGTTATTGCATATATAACATGATCCAGGTTGTGATATGTGCTAAAAATACAATGTTAAGCAATGTAGAAGTGGCACATAGTATTCCTAAGCAGGAGTTTTAAACTATAACTAAACAAGAATCAACTGAACTAACAGTTCAGGCTAACAACAGCATTAAAATACTATTTGGTTTTTTCTTCTAGTGTGCATTTTTTGTCTCCTATAAAATACAGAAACAGCAATTAAATGATATTCTATGGAGAAAGTGAAGACAATGGAAATAAAGTGGTGGCATAGGGAGTTATCTCAGAGGATAACATGGTCTATGACAGTGACCAACTGTGTTCCGGTTTTAGCTCAGCCATGTGCTATTTTTTTGACCTTGGCCACATATTAAATTTGCAGCCTCTTAGGTTTCCCAAAGTAATGACATTACAATTAATAATTTTACATACTTCTAAGATTATTATTCTTGAGAATGTTCACTTATTTGACTATTTCCTTTTAGAAGCCCAGACTCTAAACTTTATCTTCTCCAAATGCCCACTATGATTTGGTGGAGACAGTTCTCAGTTTGATTTTAATATGTCTAGTATTTAAGGGTGCTATTTTATAAAATAGTTTTCTAAAATCCAAAGTTATCTTTGGGTTCTACCTTTTTGGGGAGAGTATTAATTGAAATTTCATCATGATGAAGCTGGAGAGATCTGCCAAAAGCAAACAGGAAATATACATTGTAAATCATGCCAAAGACCAGCCTGTACATTTAACATTGGAACAGAGCAGAAATGAGGCTTCTTCTCTCTAGGGGCTCCCTTCCGAGTTCTGACTAATAATGGACTGTGAAATTATGTCCCATATAGAGTGCCATCAACATGACAGGACCATGCTGAGTTAGAAGTTTATGATGTAAATATTAATCTGAACCACTTTATAGTAAGAAATCTCTTTCTATAAGCAAATATCATTTCTAATTTACCTCAAGAGATTAAATAAAACAACTAATCATAATTATTTCTAAGAACATTAACTTCATTAGACCAAGTTCTTGAAGAGTTATTATTCTGGTTATTATAATGCCTTGAATCTGAGCTTTAAAAAATGTTCCTTTTTTTTTCAATGAATTTATATAAAACAATGAAGATAGTTTCCTGGTATCCTCTCTCCTTCTGTTTTGAAATAGATTTTAAGAATTAGAGAATAAAAATGGTATAGTTATTCTACTGAAATGATGTTAGAGTTCTCATAGAATTTTAATGAACATATATTTGCCTAATTCCTTGGGGGTAGATCAATATATCCATCTATCTATCAATTTATATCTGTTTGTCTACCTATCTATTTTTTGTCTCTATTTTAATTTCTAGAGTCATCAACTTACTAGGTACAAAATAACAAATCAAAATATTAGCAGTATCTGTCTCCTCAAACTGCTCCCTGTCCCCACTGAATTCACAGCATTAATGAACAATAATGTGAATTGTTGTGGTTTAGCCACTAATTCATATCTGACTCTTTGCTACTGCATGGACTGAAGCATGCTAGGATTCCCTGTCTCCACTATCTACCAGTTTGTTGAAAATCATGTCCATTGAGTCGGTGATGCCATCCAACCATCTCATCCTCTGCCACCACTTTCTCCTTTTGCCTTCAGTCTTTCCCAGCATCAGAGGCTTTTCCAATGAATCAGCTCTTTGCATTAGGTGGCCAAAGTATTGGAACTTCAGTATCAGTCCTTCCAATGAACATTCAGGGTTGATTTTCTTTAGAATTGATTGGTTTGATCTCCTTGCAGGCCAAGGGACTCTCAAGAGTCTTCTCCAGCACCACAGCTTAAAAGCATCAGTTCTTGAGCACTCAGCCTTCTTTATTTTCCAACTCTCACATCTGTACATGGCTACTGGAAAAACCATAGCTTTGACTATACAGATATTTGTGGCAAAGTGATGTCTCTGCTTTATAATACGCTGTGTTTGTCATAGCTTTCCTTCCAAGGAACAAACCTCTTTTAATTTCATGGCTCTAGACTCTGTCCACAGAGATACTGGAGGCCAAGAAAATAAAATCTCACTGTTCCCACTTTTTCACTATCTATTTGCCATGAAGTGATTGGACTGGGTGCCATGATCTTGTTTTTTTGAATGTTGAATTTTAAGCCAGCTTTTTTACTCTCTTCACCCTCATCAAGAGGCTCTTTAGTTCCTCTTCAATTCCACAATATGAAAATAGAGTATCATTAAGCACCATAGAATTATATTGTGTAAAAGCTGAATGGTTTTTAATAAAACTCAAAATTTCTGTGATAAAGAAATAGTCTAGCAAAATATCTCGGGTCTATCATGTCTCTATCATCTCTCCTTATAAAATCAAAGACAACAACAACAATTAAAAAAAACACAATATCATTTCATTTTAATGAGTGAACTTTTGTGAATATATTCAGAAAGACGTAAGAAGAGTATGAAGAAGCAATTCAAATTTTTACAAATTATGATATGAATAGATATTCTAAAGAGTAGTTTCAGGAGTTAGGATTGTATATTTAATCAAGGAAAAACTACCTAAAGTGAGAATGCTCAGAAATGTAAACACATACACACACACACCCCCTCTCATTTGGGGACTGTTCTATACACTTTCATGAAATTTAAACTTACTCAATTAAATGCAATACAATTAAATACAATAATAAAACTAAACACTGTAGACTTAAATCCAAAGAAGTCTTTCAGTAGGATACAGGAGTTTTTTTACAAGTAAAAACTTATGAAATACTAACTTTTTAAAAAGAAAGTGCTAAAACCTTTTTCAGAATTACATTTTTCCTACATATATGTACAGTAGTACAAATACCACTTTGATTCAAGATAGTATTTGCTGGAGTACTGAACAAGTACTCCATAGTCCATTATGTCAGCAAGATAGTACTTATTTGCTGCCAGAGTGAGAAACCTTCCATAGGTGATAGAGAAGATTATTTTAGAAACACAGGGTAGAGATGACTTTGGTAATAGTTACTTGAGGATCTGTGTAGACCCACTCTCCAAAGAAGCAACCATACTGTTGAAAATGATAAAAAAAAAAAAAATTATGAATTTCAGGAAATTCTTATGATAGTGTACAGAAGATAACCATTTATTTGTGGATATATACTAAAACTTTGAGAAGAATCAAGAGTTGTGGTATTTGAGCTATGATCTGCTTTGTCTTATCGCTCCATATGGTAGAAGCACTACTTTGGATGGGGTTCAGCCAAGAACATAGACCTCATCTCATCCCAGATCATAGTCAAGGAAAGTGAAGTCACTCAGTCATATTTGACTCTTTGTGACCCCATGGACTAGAGCCTGCCAGGCTCCTCCATCTATGGGATTTTCCAGGGAAGAATACTGGAGTGGGTTGCCATTTCCTTCTCCATCGTAGTCAAGGGCTACAAATCTAATCTGGAAGGAAGGCTGCTAGCTTCATACTGCAGAGGCTCTAAGCCATGCAGTAGCATTTGAAAAACAGAAAAGTCCAAGGCTCTTTTCTCTCACTCAAAGACAGTGGAGGAGACATTCCTATTCCCAATTTTACAGGAAACAGGTTCAAGAGAAGTTAATGAACTGTCCCACATTTATCCAGTAAGTGAGATAACTAAGATGGTATGACTTTTCCATTTTTCCTTTCTAAAATCCATAGTCTCTCATCTGTCCTCTGGTTCATTAATGCACTTTTACTCTCAGGTGACTATAAGCAAGGGCCAGAGTTCAGCAACATAATTGTCTATAAATGGTTGAAAGCGTAGAATCTTAAATGGTCATTTTTCTTCACCAAATATAGCATCTTGCTTTCTAGATCAGCAGAGTGCAAATCTTCATAAGATATAAAGATGGTATAGGTTTTATTTATTGGAGCATAATTGCTCCGTAATATTGTGTTAGTTTCTGCTGTATAATGAGATAAATCAGTCATATATTTACATATATCTGCCTCTCTTGGACCTCCCTCATCCACCACTATCCCACCCTTCTAGATCATCATAGAGCACCGAGCTGAGCTCCCTGTTTTATACAGGAAGTTCCCCACTAGCTGTCTTTTCTTACACATAGTAGTGTATATATATCAATCCTAATCTCCCAATCTGTCCCACCCATCCCTTCCCCCAGTGTGGAATCTGTAAACATGGTACCGATGAATCTATTTGCAGGGCAGGAATAGAGATGCTGACACAGAGAACAGACGTGATACAGGTTTTATTAAAATTCACCCCTTTTCCTCTGGGTGCGTGTGGGTACCATGCTAAAGTATTAGAAAAAGTTTTCACTGGACCTGTTCTGTGTTTCTGGCAGATTGTTCTTTTAATCTCTTGGGTGTTGGTCTTCTTGGAATATGGCAGTGAATGTAAAGCTATTTAAGCAAAAAAGTCTATTGCTTGAATGAGTATCCCATGATCTGTTTATAGAGGTATTGGTAAATACACAATAACTAAGCAATGCCCTAATCTACTAGAAGAACTGAGCTTTAAGTAAAACTTCAGACAATGGTTTGGGGCATTTGCTTTGTGGTTGTCTGTGTGTGTCTCCATGTGAATGGTTTTAGGAAGTGGGAATGGTTGGTCTCCCTCGTGATTGCATTTATCCTACCAGCCTTAGAAATATAGCTTGAGTTCTACGTTTGTCACTTTCTTCATATGGTGCAAAAGGCTCTAATGTGTTCCCTCCTCTGAGGCATCATTTCCTAACTTCTGACCCTGACCTAGTGAAGAACCAAAAGGAAAGGAAACACTAAAAATTAGGTCAGAAAGAATATAATACACTACGGCATTTTTAAAAACCTGAAACATACACTTTCAGAAGCTTCAGAGATCCATACAATTGACTTTTAGAAGAGTAATTTATGGGATGTGGCGTCAAGTAGAATTCGAACAGCTCCAGCTCAAACTGGCTATAGACACGGGAAATTAACTTAACCTTTATTAGCCACCTCTGCAAAGTGTACATTATGACACTTTCCTCCCACTAATACAGGGAGTTTTAAATAAAATCAGGCGTTTGACGCTCAGCAGAAAGCCTGATATCTGTTAGGGGTTATCGATCCTACTTTCCTTCCCTTTCCACTCCATTGACAACCTTGATTAGAGTCATTTTTTATACTCACATTGATAAATTCCTAAAACTGAGCACTAAAAGATGACATTTTCCCTTCTCATGAAACAATCTTGCTACTCAGAGCAAATTTCCTACATGGATTCTTCATTACAAGGTCAGAATCGTGCCTCCTGTGTGTCACGGTAAATGTACCATGACATCAATGAAGATTGATCCGTCTCAGTTCTCTTCACTGGTATGCTCGGGGCCTTGAGAGTAGATGCTGTGCTTTAGAGAGATCACCAGTTCAGCCATAACTGATAATTCCCACTCTCTTCAAATGACGCCTTGTTTCATGTCAGTGGACACAAATTATATAACACAAATGTATGTGTGTCTGTTCAATCATGTTCAACTCATGTGATCCCATGGATCGTAGCTCACCAGCCTCCTCTGTCCACGGGCTTTCCCAGGTAAGAATACTGGAATGGGTTTCCATTTCCTTTTCCAGGGATCTTCCTGACCTGGGACTTTAACCCACATCTCTTGCAACTTCCACATTGGCAGTCAGATTCCTTACCACTAATACCACCTGGCAAGTCCACCATAAATATATTGTGTAACAAAAATGCTTGAGAAATCATATAATCAACAAGTGTGTAGACCCAGCATTCCCTTATTTAAGTAATGTGGCTGTTATATGGTGAATCAGAAATTCACTTTCTTACTTTCCAGAAATTTGAATTAAAAAATAATCATGAAAACAAAAGCCAAACAATTAATGTCGCAAGACTCATGCTATCTTTTAAATCAGGTTGCCCAATATCAGGGTTTTTTAAAAAATCTTAATCTGATGAGATCAATTTAGTTCTCATAGGGTACAACATTCTATGTTTTAAATTATTCATTTATTTTTTTCTGCTCTAAATAAACCGATATTTTTCCTCATATAAGGACTATGTTATGTACCAGGGTGGTGCAGCGGAGAAAAATGCTGACAAGAGATTAGGTTTCCGTCCTATCCTTGACCCTACCTAGCCCTCTGATGCTATAGTCAGTGGCAAAGATTATATTATATAATTACATCTTTGGCCTGTTTTCTCGTGTGTAAAATATTGCTATTACCTTTTGGCATCGTTTAGTAAAGTTATCTGACGACCCAAATAAAGTATGATGTTCTTGTCAGAATAGAAAGAGAGATTCACTTACAAATTCCTGGCTTAAAGTCACAGTTATGATTCCTAATTAGTTGAACAAACTTCGAAAACTACAGAATTTCACTGAGACTCATTTCCTTCTTACCAAAAGAGATTGAACTTCATCTCTAATGATTGCTCTGGTTCTGATTCAAATCTAAGATAATTATACAATCATAAACACATACACACACTTATACATACTTAAATAGAAAATATAAAATGTTACCCAAGCATTTAATTATTTAATTATCAAATATCTGGGGGCTTCCCAGGTGGCACTAGTGGTAAATAGAGAATCTGCCCATGTGGGAAACAGAAGAGATTCGGGTTGGAATGCTGGGTTGGGAAGATTCCCTGAGTAGAAATGGCAACCCGCTCCAGTATTCTTGCCTGGAGAATTCCATGGACAGAGGTGCCTGGTGGGCCACAGTCCACAGGGCCACAAAGAGTTGGACACAACTGAGCAACTGAATGTGCACCAAATATGTACTCTGGGATCTGGAAAAGTATGTGTGTATTTTGATGAAGATTAATTTATGATGCATGGTACTTCAGTAATCAGGATTAACATTAACATATGAAATGAGATATGAATTTGAAAGTAATCTTATTATTTTGTAAAATATGACAAGTCACTGAAGCTCCTATAAGGTTGTTTTCTCCTCTGTAAAATGACCCCAAGATATAAACATATTTTGGGGTTACTGGGAGGATTCTGTAGAACCACACATGTGACAAATTTAAGAGGTACAAATATTTGATTTTTATCCTTATTTGTTTACTGGTATGCATGAGTGGGTATTCCAGAACTTGCCATCTTTTCATCTCTCAGTTCCCATGGTTCATCACCGGCTCCTTGAGGAAAGTCCAGGGAGCAATTCTAGCACAGAGCACTGGGAAGATAAAGCTGGGTCTAGAGTGAGATGAGCCTGAATAAATATGTCCTCAAGGGTTAAATACACAGTGATAAACTTTTGTTCTCAAATCAAAAAGGTTGTGAGGGTTGTAAACAAGAATCTAAGGCAAAAAGGTTGGAAGACATTGACACTGAAAATATGCAGGATTTTGGAGTAGGTGTAAAAGCAACATGTAGAATTTAATGGGAGGGATTGGGGGCAGGAGGAGAAGGGGACGACAGAGGATGAGATGGTTGGATGGCATCACCGACTCGAAGGACATGAGTGTGAGTGAACTCCGGGAGTTGGTGATAGACAGGGAGGCCTGGCGTGCTGCAATTCATGGGGTCGCAAAGAGTCAGACATGACTGAGGGACTGAACTGAACTGAATCCTATGACAACCACACACTGGTAGCTTTGTTTATTACTTGTCAGCCTTAGTACTATTTTAGAACTTCAAAGAAATCTGTTCTCATAAATCTCATAGATAGTGCTATGTTGTAGAATCTACTTTCTGTAGATCCAAATGAGATGAAATTTTAATCGTGTGATGAAGATGGAAAACACGCATTTAGGAAGTAGAGACTGTGGGGAGGATGCAAGATCATGGGGAGTGGTAGCCATTTCTTTTTCGGTACTAAAGCTGGGTTTTGTGCTATGGTCAGTTCTGGTGAGAGCATCGCTTGTGTGTTAAGGGAAGTCTTACCTCCCTCCCATGAAGACAGTAACTACAAAGTCTTCTGTATTACGTTAAAGAAAAGCAGAACTACAGAGATTAGTTAAGATGCTGAAACTGTCACATATCCAGCCTTGTGTCTACATTCTTACGAGGGACATACTCTTTTTTGTAACACTGAGCACTCAGCTTGGCCAGCATGAGTGATGGGACTTTTCTCTGGATAAGGGCCAACAGTGCAAAACTCCTTTCCTTGCTCACTTCCGTTACTGCAAAGCTGACTCGTGGGAATTTTAGATTGAATCATTACAAGACAACAAAGTGTGACTTGAGCTGATTGAACGTTGTGTCTCTACACAAAGAGACATGTTACGGAAGAGGTATTGATTAGCTTCTAGTGCTGGGAAAGATCAGACTCGATTTCTAGTCCTGGTCTATTGCTCTAAGGCCAATGAAAGGTCATCAAGAATTTGCTATACCAACAGTAACTTAAGGTGTTTAACAGTCCATCTGCAGGCACTTTAGATAACTTTAGAAGGCTGACTCTATGGCTTTCTGATTTTGAATGCTGATTAACAGAGTTGAAATGATGTATAAAATAGGGAACTAATGAAAATATAGTAAAGGGCAGACAGAAACATGTAAGTGTGGCTTAGGGAAGGAGTCCATATGATATAGATACATTCTAATTTGTGTGTGTGTGTGTTTTTAATACCTTTTGTTAGTAACTCTCTTAAAAAGAAACTTGCTGAATATAAGTGCTACAGTATCCCACCTTCATTAAATATTCTGTAACTGTATATTATCATGTATAAAATACAGTCCAACTCTGTCATCATTTCCACATGTGTAGCCATGGGCCAATCAATGTGCTAGGTGATTGGGATATAGTGATATTAACAATAATAATGAATATTTAGAGTGCCTACTATTGTATTGTCTTACTTAATCCTTATGAAAACACAGTGAAGTAGGCGAACTTGCATCCCCATTTTATATATAAGGATTCTAAGAACCTTGCTTCAAATTGCATAGCTCATAAATGATGGAACCTGGATTTGGCATCAGTTCTGCCTGAACTAGAATTAAGTCATGTATTTCCACTGAATGAAGAAGACAGATTTCTTCGTCTCAAGGGCCCACTGCACAGTGGGAGAGAAAGACGTATCAACAAGTCACTTTCCTGTTTAATCTTCCACTTGCCTTCCAAGTGCACACTAGTGAAGTGCTAGAGTCCCCCACTCTAGCCTGTGTTCTTTGTGATCTGCTCACTCCTTCTGCATCTTTTTCTCCTTCTGTCTTTTCTGTACCAGCTCAGTTTCAGTCATACTGATCCTTCTCAATTGTCGGCTCTCCCCCATTGAGGGTTCATCTCTCTGATTCAGTCTTTATTATTTAACTAAAGTTCTTGACCTGAGGATGGCAGTTTAAGTATGATTTTCTGGATAGGACTTTCTAAAAGCACAGATATAAGTTAATTTATACTTCTGTATTTTCTAATGTCACTACCACAATTTGTAATTATATGTTTATTATGATTTTTTTTGTTTATTATATGTTTCCCCAGTAACCTTAAAATTCATTTGGGGAAGGATTATGTATANGAACTCCGGGAGTTGGTGATAGACAGGGAGGCCTGGCGTGCTGCAATTCATGGGGTCGCAAAGAGTCAGACATGACTGAGGGACTGAACTGAACTGAATCCTATGACAACCACACACTGGTAGCTTTGTTTATTACTTGTCAGCCTTAGTACTATTTTAGAACTTCAAAGAAATCTGTTCTCATAAATCTCATAGATAGTGCTATGTTGTAGAATCTACTTTCTGTAGATCCAAATGAGATGAAATTTTAATCGTGTGATGAAGATGGAAAACACGCATTTAGGAAGTAGAGACTGTGGGGAGGATGCAAGATCATGGGGAGTGGTAGCCATTTCTTTTTCGGTACTAAAGCTGGGTTTTGTGCTATGGTCAGTTCTGGTGAGAGCATCGCTTGTGTGTTAAGGGAAGTCTTACCTCCCTCCCATGAAGACAGTAACTACAAAGTCTTCTGTATTACGTTAAAGAAAAGCAGAACTACAGAGATTAGTTAAGATGCTGAAACTGTCACATATCCAGCCTTGTGTCTACATTCTTACGAGGGACATACTCTTTTTTGTAACACTGAGCACTCAGCTTGGCCAGCATGAGTGATGGGACTTTTCTCTGGATAAGGGCCAACAGTGCAAAACTCCTTTCCTTGCTCACTTCCGTTACTGCAAAGCTGACTCGTGGGAATTTTAGATTGAATCATTACAAGACAACAAAGTGTGACTTGAGCTGATTGAACGTTGTGTCTCTACACAAAGAGACATGTTACGGAAGAGGTATTGATTAGCTTCTAGTGCTGGGAAAGATCAGACTCGATTTCTAGTCCTGGTCTATTGCTCTAAGGCCAATGAAAGGTCATCAAGAATTTGCTATACCAACAGTAACTTAAGGTGTTTAACAGTCCATCTGCAGGCACTTTAGATAACTTTAGAAGGCTGACTCTATGGCTTTCTGATTTTGAATGCTGATTAACAGAGTTGAAATGATGTATAAAATAGGGAACTAATGAAAATATAGTAAAGGGCAGACAGAAACATGTAAGTGTGGCTTAGGGAAGGAGTCCATATGATATAGATACATTCTAATTTGTGTGTGTGTGTGTTTTTAATACCTTTTGTTAGTAACTCTCTTAAAAAGAAACTTGCTGAATATAAGTGCTACAGTATCCCACCTTCATTAAATATTCTGTAACTGTATATTATCATGTATAAAATACAGTCCAACTCTGTCATCATTTCCACATGTGTAGCCATGGGCCAATCAATGTGCTAGGTGATTGGGATATAGTGATATTAACAATAATAATGAATATTTAGAGTGCCTACTATTGTATTGTCTTACTTAATCCTTATGAAAACACAGTGAAGTAGGCGAACTTGCATCCCCATTTTATATATAAGGATTCTAAGAACCTTGCTTCAAATTGCATAGCTCATAAATGATGGAACCTGGATTTGGCATCAGTTCTGCCTGAACTAGAATTAAGTCATGTATTTCCACTGAATGAAGAAGACAGATTTCTTCGTCTCAAGGGCCCACTGCACAGTGGGAGAGAAAGACGTATCAACAAGTCACTTTCCTGTTTAATCTTCCACTTGCCTTCCAAGTGCACACTAGTGAAGTGCTAGAGTCCCCCACTCTAGCCTGTGTTCTTTGTGATCTGCTCACTCCTTCTGCATCTTTTTCTCCTTCTGTCTTTTCTGTACCAGCTCAGTTTCAGTCATACTGATCCTTCTCAATTGTCGGCTCTCCCCCATTGAGGGTTCATCTCTCTGATTCAGTCTTTATTATTTAACTAAAGTTCTTGACCTGAGGATGGCAGTTTAAGTATGATTTTCTGGATAGGACTTTCTAAAAGCACAGATATAAGTTAATTTATACTTCTGTATTTTCTAATGTCACTACCACAATTTGTAATTATATGTTTATTATGATTTTTTTTGTTTATTATATGTTTCCCCAGTAACCTTAAAATTCATTTGGGGAAGGATTATGTATATTTTTTTGATTCCCTCCTGGCTCAGCTGGTAAAGAGCCTGCCCTCAATGCCAAAGGCGTGAGTTCTATCCCTGGGTCCTGAAGATCCCCTGGAGGAGGAAATGGCAACGCACTCCAGTATTCTTGCCTGGAAAATCCCATGGACTGAGGAGCCTGGTGGCTATATACAGTCAATAGGATCACAAAGAGTCGGACACAACTGACTGAGTGACTACACTTTCACTTTCACTTTATGTATATCTTTAGTTTATAGTTCAGTTCAGTTGCTCAGTCCTGTCCAATGCTTTGCAACCCCATGGACTACAGCAAGCTAGGCCTCCCTGTCCATCACCAGCTCTCAAGGTTTACTCAAACTCATGTCCATCCAATCGGTGATGCCATCCAACCATCTCATCCTCTTTCGTCCTCTTCTCCTCTTCCTTCAATCTTTCCCAGCATCAGGGTCTTTTCCAGTGAAACAGTTCTTTGCATCAGGTGGCCAGAGTATTGGAGTTTCAGCTTCAGCATCAGTCCTTCCAATGAATATTCAGGACTGATTCCCTTTAGGATTGACTGTTTTGACCTTCTTGCAGTCCACAGGACTCTCAAGAGTCTTCTCCAACACCACAGTTTAAAAGCATCAATTCTTTGACACTCAGCTTTCTTTATAGTCCAACTCATATCCATACATGACCCCTGGAAAAACCATAGCTTTGGCTAGATGGACCTTTGCTGGCAACATAATGTCTCTGTTTTTTAATACGCTGTCTAGGTTGGTCATAGCTTTTCTTCCAAAGAGCAAGTGTCTTTTAATTTCATGGCTGCAGTCACCAACTGCAGTGATTTTGGAACCTAAAAAAAATAAAGTCTGACACTGTTTCCAATATTTCCCCATCTGTTTCCCATGAAGTGATGGAACCAGATGCCATGATCTTTGTTTTCTGAATGTTGAGCTTTAAGCCAAGTTTTTCACTCTCCACTTTCACTTTCATCAAGAGGCTCTTTAGTTCTTCTTCACTTTCTGCCATAAGGTTGGTGTCATCTGCATATCTGAGGTTATTGATATTTCTCCCAGCTGTCTTGATTCCAGCTTGTGCTTCATCCAGCCCAGTGTTTCTCATGATGTCCTCTGTATATAAGTAAAATAAGCAGGGTGACAATACTTTATAAGTGTCTAATAAAAACACATCTTAATGAGTGTGTTACCAAATAAATAATGTTTTAATCTCTTACATTTAAGAATATCAAGTTTAGGAAGCACTATCTTTGATGATAATCCAAAATAAAGTGAAATGTCAAATCTCCCTAAAGCATTAAAATCCTAGTCATACTTTGCTATATGTGATGGAACACATGTTCACATATAGCAAAGATGAACAAGTAAACATTTGTTGAATGGGCCAATGAATAAATTAGTGGATCAATCTGTTCAGGCATCCTTGCCCTCCAAGGAAACAGTTCTTTATGGTGGCCCAAAAAGGATGTCCAAGGACATAGGTCCCCTCAGAATGCACTGATTCTAACCATATTGTATGAGTTGGTTCACTTAGGGGCTAAACTTCTCTGTATATCCATAGCTTTGAGGAGCGAAAGATATTAAGTAGCTGAAAAGAACATAATAGAAAGAGTAACGTTTGATAACATTATTGGAATTAGGACTAATAACCTTTCTTTTCTACTATGGATACATTGGTATTATACTTTTCGATAGATTTTGTGTCTTTTTTTAAGTATCCCTTGTTTGACATAACTTTTTTGGCTATATAAGCTAAAAAATATATATGATTTTCTTATCTGACATTTCTAAATCTTACAAAATTAAAAAATTTGGGTCATTTTTTCAAAAATGTTCATTCCTTACTATGTGCCAAAGGTGTATTAACTGCTGAGTATATATTAATGTTAATCTTGACCCTTAAGGAGCTCAACATTTAAAGGAGAAAAGTAATAACCAAAACTAGCACTTAACAGTCTGCTATTCAAAGGAATTTACATAGCTGACCTATTTAATCTTCATAAAATACAGTGAGATAAATACTGTTTTACCTCCATTACTTATACAAATGCACAGACATAGAATGTCTGTAAATATTTCATGCTGCTGCCACTGCTGCTAAGTCACGTCAGTCGTGTCCGACTATGTGTGACCCCATAGACGGCAGCCCACCAGGCTCCCATCCCTGGGATTCTTCAGGCAAGAATACTGGAATGGGTTGCCATTTCCTTCTCCAGTGCGTGAAAGTGAAAAGTGAAAGTGAAGTCGCTCAATTGTGTCTGACTCTGCGACCCCATGGACTGCAGCCTACCACGCTCCTCTGTCCATGGGATTTCCCAGGCAAGGGTACTGCAGTGGGTTGCCATTGCTTGCTCCAAAATATTTCATACACTAAGGGAAATATAAACATTAATTTTGCAGTGTGATGTGCTATCATCTTGTTCAAGCAAGATTTGCTAGAGTTTGCCAAGTAGTGACCTATGGTAAAAATGGAGGATGTTACTGGAAAATAAATATGACATTTATAAAATTATGGATGTTGTTTTTCTACATTATGGTTAGTCGTTGCCATCATATGTCTAGATTCTAGTACTCATATGTCATACTTATGAGTAAATAACCCTTTTAATCCTCACAACTAGCCAAAAGGTACTTGCCATATTTGTCATTTTATAAATGATAAAGTGAATGCATACAGCCATGATCGATACTTATATGTTCTGTCTTTCATAGGCGCACAGCATTTCTAGGAAGTAGCATATAATTTTGGATAACTGAAATATTAAAATAATCATAGGAGATAAGGTGTATAAAATTAGCCCTGAGTCGGACCATGTATATGATGCCAAGAAATTTGTCATTGATAAATTCATGAAGGAGCATGCTATGATTTTATGTGTTTCCAAAGACCATGTAGTATAAAATGTGACAAGAGAGGGCAGTTTGGAAAAAAGTATGAAATTCTAAGTCAACAAGGATGAAAGTTGAAACAGGGAATCATTTTGAGGATAGGAAAAAATGAATTCAAACCCAGTTAAATTTTGCATGAAATTGACAGATGTGATCATTTGGATGGCAGTGAGTTAGAAGAAAGAGAAATTAATGTTGATTCCATAGTTTCACACTTGGACAAATTGGTAAAAGGATAGGGTCATTATCAGAGAGAGAAAATCCAGGAGAGAAACAACTTTGATTGAAATTAATTAAGTTTGAGCAGATTGTATTTAAAATGTCTGTGGTATAAGAACAATAAATTTCTAGAACTGCCACAAGTTTCTTTAACAAATGAGATCTTTATGACTATGTTAATCAGTTCTCTCTGTTAAGTAAAGGATTACTTTGCTACCATTTATTTCAATTAAATGTAATCTACTTTCAGTTTCTTTACATTGAAGGTAATCTATTAGTACTAGGGGCAACTTTCAGAAATATGGTTTGGTTTAGAGCTCAGCTTTGCTTGCACACTGCAGCAATTTTATAAATGGTTTCCTTTCAAGATAATTGATGGCTAGCAACATATCTATAAATAAGTGAATACTTAATTCATATCTTTTCTTCTGCATAGAAACTTTCCAGTTGGATAAGAATATGCCTCATTATCTAATCCATGTTTCTTTACATAATTGGTTATATATTTAATGTCTTCTGTGCAAACCATTTTTCATGCCCATTCCACGGCATATTCTTTTAAGGCTTATAAACCTGTATCTTGGGCCTGTTTCTTTAACTATCTTAAGTGAGGTATATCTCTCCCTTTCTCCTGTAGAAATCTACCAATTTTTAAAATTCTTTCACTTCACTTTTGCTTCTTACGGAGTTAGGGACACCTGTGACATTTGTTGGATTTAGTTTTTAGCAAACAAGCATTTGAAGTATTTTTCTTTTAAGTTTAAATTTTTATTTTTTAGTTTGTTTGGCTTTACAATACTGTACTCATTTTGCCATACATTGACATGAATCAGCCACAAGTGTACCTGAGTTCCCAATCTGGACCCCTCCCCACACACACACACCATCCCTCCGGATCATCCCTGCCCATCAGTCCCAAGCCTTCTGCATTGAACCTAGACCGGCAATCCATTTCACTTATGATATCATACATGTTACAATGCCATATTCCCAAATCCTCCCACCCTCTCCCTCTCCCACAGAGTCCAAAAGGCTGTTCTACACATCTGTGTCTCTCTTGCTGTCTCGCATACAGGTTTAACACCACCATCTTTCTAAATTCCATATATATGTGTCAGTATATTGTATTGGTGTTTTTCTTTCTGGCTCACTTCACTCTGTATAATTGACTCCAGTTCCATCCACCTCATTAGAACTGATTCAAATGTATTCTTTCTGATGGCTGAGTAATACTCCATTGTGTATATGTACCACAGCTTTCTTATCCATTCATCTGCTGATGGACATCTAGGTTGCTTCCATGTCCTGGCTGTTATAAATAGTGCTGCAATAAACATTGGGGTACACGTGTCTCTTTCAATTCTGGTTTCCTCAGTGTGTATGCCCAGCAGTGAGATTGCTGGGTCATAAGGCAGTTCTATTTGCAATTTTTTTGAAGAATCCGCAGGCCAAGTGCTCCTGCCAGTTCTGCCCGAGGACCACACTCTGAATGTTATCAGCAGAAGAGATCTCCTGCAGCATCCATCTCTGTCTCTCCAGTTACCTGGAGACCTCTGTTTGTCTTTCTGTACTGTAACTACTCTGCTGTGCTTAGTTTCTTAGTGGTGTCCAACTCGTTATGACCCCACGGATTGTAGCCCGCCAGGCTCCTTTGTCCAAGGAGATTCTCCAGGCAGGAACACTGGAGTGGGTTGCCATTTTCTACTCCAGGGGATCTTCTTGACCCAGGGATCGAACCGAGATCTCTTTACCGGCTGAGCTACCAATTCAGTTGACCTGGTAAATAGTGACTTTCTTACCTTTGGATTCCAAGAACAAATAAGATTTTCAAAATACACATACAACAAAGGGGTAACTTCATTATGAAGTATAGGAGATAATTTCATATTTGATCAAGAAAGGACATTAACACACACATACATTTGAACACACACACACACTTCTCTGTAATCTGTTAAATACTATTGAAAGGGTAATTTTAAAATCATAAACACACCCAAAAAATATGTTGGTATAAAAAAACTGAATATTTTCTCTCTAACTTAATATAGGTAGTTAACTATCTAACTTTATATAGATAGTTAAGGAAACTTATCACATTTGCTATTTTCATTATACAAGCTTGGAATGAAGAGAATTTTGACATTAATAGTCCCATTTCACATATTTCTGGAAGAATAAAGACCTGAGCATATTGAATTTGAAATGCACATGAGAGATGATGCAACAAAAGTGGAGAATTAGCTGAATCTATGTTACTTAGAAATAAAAATCCAAGTACATGTGAACAATGAGTATTTCTGACTTAAGGACTTGAGAAAGGGAGAGAACAATAAAGTGATTGAAAGTAGAAAACACTGAAGGAAATGAATTACAAAGAGAATGATGGTAAGAGATCACAAGACAATCATTCGAAAGAAGTATCTAATTCTGACTCAGTCACTATTTAGCGAATCTTTGCTTTTACATTGTTTTGAGAAACTCACTGTTTTAAGAAACTTACAACTCCCCATTCCTATGTGAAAACTCTATGTATCTTAAAGATCCAATAAAATTATTTTCTTAGTAAATGTCAAGGTCATTTCTAATCTCTCAGGCACAGATAATTGCCTCTTCTGTGTATGTCCTGTTTGCCTTTATGGTACATGTTGCTATCCTTAAACTCTTTAAACTGTTTAAACTTGTCATAATGATGGGCCTAATAGATTATAATAAATGTTTGTTGAATAAATATGTAAATTATATCTTTCAAATCTAATTTTAAAATAACTAAGTATCTGTCTAAGCAAAATCCAAGAAACTTTGCTTGATTCCTCTTTCTCTTCCTACCCCATCCAGTCCATTCAATCTCCTGTAAGTACTCTCTATTGTAGAAAACGTAACTTTAAACGTCATCTCTACTATCTCTTCCACCATAATTCAAACCATCCTCGTATTTTTTTCTCAGACTTCTGCAATATATTTTAACTGATGGCTTATTTCCATTATGGAAACTAGAGCCCTCCCTAAGTTAGCCCTGGCCAGTCTCTCAGATATCATCTTATGCTTCTTTCTCCTTTATTTATTCTGTTCTAACCACAGTGATCTTTGTGTCTCTGAAATGCATGAAAATTGTTCCTGATTAAGGTTCTCCTGCTGTGTTTTCAATTTCCTGGAAAAGCTACCCATCGAACTTCATGTAACTCAGTCCTTTGTGTTTTCAGAGGAAAACATTATCTGATGACTCACCTAAAATTAGTCTTTCTTCACTGTCCCTACCCATTACTGTAACACCATCATTCTGTTCCACCTTCTTCATTTTTGTACTCATTATCATTTAAAACCACCTTGTTGATTTGATTACTTCTTTGTAGTTTACATCCCCAATTTCAGTGTAATTTCCTGGCATCACAGACTTTACCTGCTTTGTGCATCACAAGAATACAGAACAGTACCTAGCATAAAATAATAACCCTCAATACACGTGTTGACTATAGAACAGAATAGATGAATATTATCTTCAAAGTTCTCTTCCAGGTTCTATAGTTAAAGTTTAAAGAGATCAGGAAATTTTAATTTTGGAATGACAGTTAATTTTATCATTGCTTCCAAAATATATTTTATCTGTATTTAATTAAATTCTGTGTGTGTGTGTGTGTGCGCGCGTGTGCGTGTGCATGTGTGTGCATGCTTCAGCCATGGCCGACTCCATGTGACCCTATGGTTGNTAAAGAGATCAGGAAATTTTAATTTTGGAATGACAGTTAATTTTATCATTGCTTCCAAAATATATTTTATCTGTATTTAATTAAATTCTGTGTGTGTGTGTGTGTGCGCGCGTGTGCGTGTGCATGTGTGTGCATGCTTCAGCCATGGCCGACTCCATGTGACCCTATGGTTGCTTCTCTGTCCCTGGGATTCTCCTGGCAAGAATACTGGAGTGGGTTGCCATGCCCTCCTCCAGGAGATCTTTTTACTTTGAGATAATTGTATATCTGTATGCGAAGGTAATAAAAGGAATCCCAATTATCTTTATCAAGTTTCTCTAGTGATACCTTCTCACAAAACTGTTATGAAATACCATGATCGGGATGCTGACATACAGAACATTAAGAAACACAACAGTTCCATCATCAAAATGACTCCTTTGCGTTACCCTTTTAGAGTCATACTTACCTCAGTCCGACACCTCTGCCCTTAGTTCCTGGCAAACTTGTAACTTCTTCTCCATTTATAAACGATCTCTGTTTGAAGAAAGATGTATTAATGAAATGATACAGCATGTGAACTTTTGAGTTTGTTTTTTTCACTCAACATAATTCTCCAGAAATCCGTCCAAATTATTGCTTAAATTCATAGCTTATTCGTTTTGTTGCTGGGAATTTGAATATACCACAGTTTGTTTTTGTGTTGTTTTTTTTTCTTCCCATTTGGGGGCTTTACCAATACAGATGCTATGAACATATGTGAGCAGGTTTTTAACGTGAACATAAGTTCCTGTTTCTTTGGGATAAATGCCGAGGAGTGAAGTTGCTGGGTCATATGGTAGTAGTATGTTTAGTTTCCCATGGAACTGCCAAACAGTTTTGCAGAGCAGTTGTACCATTTGACCTACCCACCAGCAATTCTTTGCTTTTGTTGCAACAACTTTTCAAAATTTTATTTTGGCCATTCTGTTAGGTATGTGCTTATATCTCATTATGCTTTTAATTTGTATACCTTTAATGATGTTAAATATTTTTATGTTTTTTTTATTTTCTGCCTGTATATTCTCAGTGGCAAAATGTCTCATTAGTTTGTTTGCACATTTTTTGATTTATATTTTAAGTTGAAGTTTGTTTTATAAGTTCTTTATATAGTATAAATTTTTCTTGTTGTACACATGGTTTGCAAATATTTTCTTCCGGCCTATATAGCTTATATTTTTCTCTCTTAATGATCTCTTACACAATGGTAAACTTTGAAGATTTATGAAACAAAACATAATTATTTTCTTGTATGAATAACAATTTTGGCATCAAGTCTTTGTTCAGTCTTAAATCCAAAAGAGTTTCTTCTATGTTTTTCCTTATGCTTTTTGTTCTTCTCATTTTTTTTTCCTTTTTACATTTTACACTTAAGTCTATGACTCATTGTGACTTATTTTGATTGAAATATAGAATTTAAGATCAAGTTTTATCTTTGTTTTTGTTTCGTTCATGGATATCCAATTGCTCCAGCACTGTTTGTTGGAAAGGCTATCTTTCCACCAGTGAAATCACTTTGCAGTTATGTCAAAATCCAACTGGACTTATTTGTTTGGCTGTATTTCTTAGTTCTTTTTACTGTTCCACTGATCTATATGTCTGTCCATCCTCCACCAACACCACATGTTCCCAATTTAAGTAGTTCTATGTCTTCAAACTGGGTAGACTAACTCCTCTCACTTTATTCTTTTCACAAGTGTTTTATCTACTTTACATATTTTAACTTTCCATATACTCATCTTTGGGGCTTCCCAGGTGACTCAGTGGTAAAGAATCCACCTGCCAATGCAGGAGACTCAAGAGACATGGGTTCGATCCTTAGGTTGGGAAGATTCTCTGGAGTAGGAAATGAAACAGAGGAACATGGTGGGCTACCATCCATGAGGTCACGAAGAGTTGGACATGACTTAGCACATGGCACAGCATGCATTCTCTATCTGTGAAAATTTCATAGAGTTTTAATTTGGAGAGAATAGCTATCTTTATTGCATTCCAATCCATGAATTAGTTAAGTCTTTCCATTTTTTTACATAATATTCTTCTTATTAGCATTTTAAGTTTGAGCATAAAAGTTCTTACATCATTTGCTAGATTTGATGTATTAAGAAATACCTATGTATTTCTTTGCTTCCTATTTGTAAATGATATTATATTTTCAATTTTAGTGTCAACATTTCATTGCTAGCACATATAAATAAAATTAATTTTTGTATTCTTGCACATTGCTGACTTTTGAATTCATGTATTAATTCTAGGTTTTCTTTTTTATTTACTGAGATTTTCTATGTATATAATCACTTTATTACCAAATGAGCACAGTTTTATTTCTTTATTTCTTATCTATTTATATTTTGTTTCTTACCTGTCGCACTGGTTTGAACATCCAGCAATATGTTAAAGAAGAGACTCGATGGGCGGGAGTCTGAGTGAACTCCGGGAGCTGGTGATGGACAGGGAGGCCTGGCGTGCTGCGATTCATGGGGTCGCAAAGAGTCGGACACGACTGAGCGACTGAACTGAACTGAAGAGTGGATATCTGTGCATCATTTCCAGGCTTAGGAGGGAAAGGATTAAGTTTTCACCATTGCTTGTAAAAACAGTTGTGGGTTATTTATAGATATTCATTATTAGATAAGGAGACTCTTTTATTTCAAGTTCTCTAAGAGTTTTCATATGAACGGGAATTGAATTTTGTGACAAAATTTTTGCCTACATTGATATGATTGTGTGATATTTATTCTTTAGTCTGCTAATCTGTTGGATTGCATTGAGTAATTTCTCAGTATTTAACCAGTCTTGCATCTGAGGAGTAAATACCACTCGATCCTGGTTTATAATTTCTCTTGCTGCTGCTGCTGCTAAGTCGCTTCAGTCGTGTCCAATTCTGTGCGACCCCATAGATGGCAGCCCAGCAGGCTCCCCCATCCCTGGGATTCTCCAGGCAAGAACGTTGGAGTGGGTTGCCATTTCCTTCTCCAATGCTTGAAAGTGCAAAGTGAAAGTGAAGTCTCTCAGTCGTGTCCGACTCTTAGTGACCCCATGGACTGCAGCCCACCAGGCTCCTCTGTCCATGGGATTTTCCAGGCAGGAGTTCTGGAGTGGAGTGCCATTGCTTTCTCTGTATAATTTCTCTTACATGTTACCAAATTATATTTTTTCATATTTTCTTAAAGAACTTTGGTCTATATTCGTGAAAGATACTGATCAGTCGTTTTTTGTTTTTGGTGGTTTTTTTTTATTTTTTGGTGTTTAGATATTATTTGTCTCATTTTGATAATCAGGGTAATACTAGCTTCATAAAATAAATTGGGAAGTGTTCCCTTCCCTTTTGTAGGATATAGTACAGATTTGGTGTTAATTGCTCCTTTAAACACTTAGAATTCTTCAGTGATGACATCCTCTGGGGGTGGCAGTTTATTTTTGGAAATTTTAATTTACAAATTAAAAATACCTATTGCCTTTAATTCTTATAAGACTATTCAGATATGTTACATACAAAGTGAGTTGTGAGTTGTGAACTTTTTAAGTAGTAGATATAGTTTATCCAAATTGTCAAATTGTTTGCAGAGTTACTTGTAGTATTCCATTTTCATATCTGTATGGTTTGTACTGATATTCCTGTTTCATTTCTGATAATGGTAATTTGTGTTATTTTCTTTTAAGCAGTCTTACTAGAAGGTTGTCATTTTTTAGATCATTTTCGAGAGCCAGATTTTGATTTCATCAATATTCTGTATTATCTATTGCTGTTAATTTAATTGATATATGCTCTTACATTTATTATTTCCTTCATTCTGCTTGAATTGTGTTTATTTTGAACCTATCTGTTAGATTCTATTGGTATAAACTTAGATTATTGATTTGACATTTTTCTTCTTTTCTCATGTAAGCATTTAGTGTGAAATTTCCTCTTGTCCTTATGAAATGTTACAGACTTAGCTCTGATATGAAGCAACTTTGATATGCATTAATTCCATTTTCACTGAGATTATTGCATTTTGTAGTATCGCTGTGCTTTTTCCTCTTGTTATTCACAAGTATGTTGTTTAGTTTCTAAGTGTTTAGAGATTTGCCTGTTATCTGTCTGTTATTTATCTCTAGTCTGATTACCTTATAATAAGAAGACAAACACATTGTGTATGATTTCTATTTTTTGTAAATGACTGAGGCTTATTTCATGGGAAATGATATGGTTATATATTGGTATAGGGCCCATGGGTACTTGAAAAGAATGTTCTTTCTGCTGTTGTTGGGTAGAGTATTCCATAATTGTTGATTACAGCCTATTGATAGATGATGCTGAGTTTTTCTGTATTCCTGCAGATTTTCTGTGTAGTAATTCTACCAGTTGTTGAGACTGAAATGCTAGGTATCTTGTCATGCATTCAAAGGTCCCTGAAGCTTTGATAACATTGTTTAGTCTATTTTTTTCTGTATTACTTAGGTCAGTTACTGTTGTTCTATCTTCATGTTTGCTGATATATTTCCTTTACCCTCTTTATTCTGCATTTGAATTAATGCACTTATTCATTGCATTTTTTATTTTGGTTACTGCATTTTTAAATTATAAAACTCTATTTGGTTCTTTGGTATAACATCTTTTTTATCTTTTTTATTTATTGAAGGAGAATTTTTTTGTTTTGTTTTGTTTTAGGTGTGTTTGTAACTACCTGCCAAAGCATTTTAATCTTGACTTCTTGAAAAATCAGTGCCAGATAATTTTCACATTTCTATCATCTCAATGTTGGTTTATATTGTTTTTTTTATTCAAGTTAAGATTTTCATGATATTTTTTAAACCTGGAGGTTTTAGGTATTATGTTATGAAACTCTGAATCATTTATTTATCATCTGTTTTAGCATACTTCCTCTGACACCACCCTGGGAACAAGAAGAATCCCTTGTTATTGCCATCTAGTAGAAGCAATATCAATTCCCCACTAAGCCTCCTTTGAAACCTAGAGGAGAAGGGAACTTCTTATTACTGCTGGAGAGGTGTGAGTTTTCACCGTCTATGCAGCCTACAATTACATCACTTGAAGGGTAGGCTATGTGTGACATTTTCATCTCTGGGGAGCACTGAAAGTCTAGACTCTGCTAGGCCACTCTCTGCTAGAGATGAGAGAAGCTGTCTTGTTTGGTGAGTGTTAAGTACAGGATCCCCACAAGTTTTCATTGATACATTGGGGAAAGGTTGCCATGACCCGCTGAGGATGAAGGTCCTTCTCTGACACTACATGTGCAGGGTTTGGTCAATTTCAGTATAACCTGGCAATTATGGAAGTCAGGCTATTCACAAGGCTTTCCCTGGCTTGAATAAAGATGGGACCACACATTTTTTTTTCTGCTGTACTTGAATGCATTTGGGAGGTCACTGCCTATATTTGTGTGTGTGTGTGTGTTGTTAAGCTGTCCCTTTTCACATTTTTTTCGCTAGAGACTGTAAGCTGTTGTTGAAACATTTATTTCTTTGTTCCTTTGGAGTTTCTGAGTTGTGGCTTTTACAGTTCCAAGTCTGACACATATATAACCAGAAAATCAAGAAACTCACCAGCACTTACTTTTCTGAGTGGCAGCCCCAGGTTTGCTAACTAACCTGTTTCCTTCTCTCTATCTTTCAGTGTCTTCCTCTGTTTTTTTGTTTATTTTGTGTGTGTGTGTGTGTGTGTATATATATATATATGTGTGTGTTTTTATAAATATTGATATTATGTTTGTTTTATATTATATATATATATTACTTGGATAAATAGGAAAAAGTTCATCTACTCCACATCTTTTTGGAAGCAGAAATGCTTATAATTTTATACTACTGCTTACTGAATAAACTTGTATAATTTAAGCAAAATTTCATTTTATAAAATTAAAATTTCTCCATGAAATCTGGTATCTTGTTTCAGTTAGAATATACCATTACATTGTCCACATTGTCCAAATGATCTTGTCTTTGCCTTTCATAGGATTTCTTGCAATTGTCATCAGACAGAATTTTGCATAAAGCTTATATATACATATACAGCATCTTCTGTACTGACAGCTCCTTGAAGAACAAAACCAGGTTTTGCTTATCCTCAGAGCACCTGGTCCACTGCCTTACACATGAAAGGCACGTGAATGTTTTTCTGAAAAATGAGTTATTTGTTCTTGCTGACATCTTATTAGAATGTATAAGATAGTAGAATTTCTATATTATTGTTTAGAAAAAAGTAGTTATAATAAGTGTATTTCCAAAATCATTAGTAATTCTTACAAATAGTATAAGTATTACAGAGCTATATTTACAAAATAAGCAATTTTTATTTCTTATTTAAAAGACTTGACTTGGTTTTTCTCTAATGCCAGACGTGTTTTGTGGAGTCTAGTTCCAGGCTTAATTAAATACACACATTTTAGTTAGACTCTAAAGCAAAAATCTAATTATTTGTAATTCCATAGGAAATAGTCAACTGGAATGAAAGCTTTTAGGATGAGAGTTTGATTCTGTTACCTGTGTGTTTTACAAAGATCAGGAAATAGTATTTTCCAGATCTTTACCTTAAAAACTGAAATGAGAATTCTTACCCTTTTCTAATTCAATGCATGAAAGTTCTTTAATTTTAAAATTCTATCTTCAAATAAGTCAAGATGCATTTTTTGGTACAGTAGTATTGATTATCGTTTAAGTTTCAACAAGATATTCTATCTCACTGTTCCTCAATTTTCTCCTGTTTAAAATGGAGACAATAGTAATACTGGTAAAGAAAGTTAAGTGAAAGTTAAGTCACTCAGTCATGTCCTTTGCAACCCTGTGGACTGTAGCCCACCAGCCTTCTCTGTCCATGGGATTCTCCAGGCAAGAATACTGGAGTGGGTTGCCATATCCTTCTCCAGGGGATCTTCCCAACCCAGGGATTGAACCGAGGTCTCCCACATTGCAGGGAGACGCTTTAACCGCTTCCACCTGCAATTTGAGAGACCCCGGTTTTATTCCTGGGTTGGGAAGATGTCTTGGAGAAGGGATAGGCTACCCACTCTTGTATTCTTGGGCTTCTCTTGTGGCTCAGCTGGTAAAGAATCTGCCTGCAACATGGGAGGGTTTTGATCCCTGGGTTGGGAAGATTCCCTGCTGAAGGGAAAGGATACCCACTCCAGTATTCTGGACTGGAGAATTCTATCAGAATGACTGAGCGACTTTCACTTTCACTTTTTGCACAGTGTTAGGCAGCATTACAACTGAAGGAACTTGCTTAAAAATAATTTATAAATTATTGAATTCTACACCGCCTATCTCTCCATGCAGTTGTATGAATTGAGTAAGATGAAAGTGCTTGCAAAATCTCAAAATAACAGTATGTTATATTCTCTGAAAGGCAATCCATTTTAAATTAAGGATATGGTGACAGACATGATGCCAGAATATGGTACGAGATCTCCAAACTCTTAAACAGTTGATTTCATCAAATAGCATACATTGTTTGTACATTTGACCCACTTGTCGATCATTACAAATAAGTTCAGTGGGAGACACACATACACACATACAAACACATACACATTGTCACACATATACAAACTCACAATAGGACTGGAGATACTGTTAATAAATTATTGCAAAGTAAGTTAAGACAAAAATCAATGAAGTCTTGATGTTATTTGTCAGAAATTTAAATGAACCACAGCTCTCATTTTCAGTAAATACATACAAGGTGACCATGCTTGCTCTTAAATACTGATAACTGTCTATACCAGTAGCAACACTGCCTGAATTTGAACTGGAATCTGACTTTAAAGCCCTCTCCTCATAGTATTAGCACATTGATTCTGATTTCATTTTCTTCTTTTCTGTGTCCATTTCATATTTTTCTTTGAACTTTTTTGATGTTTCAGATATTTTGTGATTCCCTTATTCTCACAAAAGAGTTACAAATCAAGTTCTGTGGTGTCTGACTTCTCTTCACCTTGTGAAGAGAATTGTGTAGCACAACGTTGTCTACACAATTCTGCCCCTTAGCTTGAGTTAATTGTCCTTAAATCTGAAAGAAGTAAAACAAATTCTAATGGTATATCTTGAAATATTTCTTATCTTGTTCTTTCTTTGTATATCTCTTTGCTAACACTACTTGAGACTCCTCCCATACTTTAGGAGGGTAGACTCGCTGGTTGGCAAACAGCAAGTGTTCCTTAAAAACCCTCAGTTCTCAGTTTAAATCCTGACTAACTGTTCACCCACACAGTAACCTTGGAAAGTTTATTTTCTCTTTGTTGAGAAGAGCTGAGCCTCAGTTTGCTAAACTGGTAATAAAAAACTAGGAATAATAATAAAACCCACTTCCTTGAATTAGTATGTGGACTAAATGAGGAAATAGGTGTAATTTACTTGACAAGTTTTGTGAGAAGTCAGCAGTTATTGTCCCCTCCACATTACCCTTTACTTGGCAGAATTGCCTATCTCTACCCTGAAAGATTCTTTCTTTTTTCCACTTTATTTATCTTTTTAATTGAAGGATAATTGCTTTACAGAATTTTTTTTTCTGTCAGACATCAAGAAGAATCAGCCATTGTCCTGAAGGATTCTTACGTAAACTTTGTTTCTCATTTCTTATACTATATGTGTGAAATTATTCAGAAATCAGAATTGCAAATGAGAAGAAAAACCATTTTTGCAAAGAGGGTCAGTGATGCAAATAAGCTACCTTCCATCAATTTCAGTTCTTTCCAATAATGGGGGTGGAGGGGTTCTGCACAGACACCATCTTGGGTTTGCGAAGAGTGAGACATAACCAGACATTTGCTGAATTAAGAAACAAACAAACAAAACTATTGCTTTCTTAGTCCAGAATCCTACCCGGCTCTCAGTCTAAGCTATAAACACAAAAACTCAAGGGAAAAATATATAAAAGACTTCAAAAGGAGTTCCATAAATAAGTGAGCCTTTAGTGGCTTAAATGGTGAAATCAGAGTAACTCGAGGAAGAATCTGTTATTATTTTTACTACAAAACAGAAAAACAATATTTATTTTCTGGATTTTCTTTTTGCCATTTGTTTTGCTATGACAGTTTAATGTAGAAACACAGAAGGGGACTTGGTTTAATGGAAGAAGCACAAAAGACCTACTTTGCATCTTCCAATTAGACAATATATCCCATGTGAGCTAGAAAATGTATCTGGTCATCGGTATATGCCTGTCACATGAAATACTGCCTGATGCTTAAAGATGCTCAATAATTAGTTGTTGAATATTGTCTTACATGCATCAGTTTGCTTTGTCTCTCTTAGGAAGATTTGCTCTTGTCACTTAGGAAGAAACAAATCTGCCTAATATTAGCAGTTGGCATTTTATGAGTGGTTATAGCTTATATAAGATGTTCATATCCATGGTTTTATTTCATCTTATAAATACCTTTTAGATATATTTAACTTTAAGTATACTGACAGCCTGAATATTATTTATAATTTAAATGAAGGAAAACTGAGAGCCAGAGAACTAAAATGAATTTTCCAGCCTTACTTAAGTGGTGTGAAGACAATACTGATCTCGGTGCCAGAATCATATATTTTGTTGTCTGTCTGGTATTCATTCATTGATGTTATTCATGTATTTATTAAATAATAGTAATATTCAATCGAGTAACTAGTATGTTATTGGGATAAAGGTGATAATAATTTTTCCCTGCCTGAAAAACTCATCCTTATGAGGAAGAAAAGATTGTGTATTGTCTCTCTCTATATATGTATGTATCATAATGCTGAGAAAAAAAATTACATATAGTTATCTATGTAGAAATAAAATTTTCTAACTCAGCACCAGAGCCGGGAGGGGAATGATCAAACCCAAAAGTGGCCTTGTCATAAACCAACAATGCCAATATGATGGAGTAAAACTCCTAATCAAGGATAGCAAGTTGAAGATATTTTTCATATCCTTTCTTTCAAGATCCTATTGGATTAGAAGGTAAGGGAATGAAACATGTTCAAAGTCATAATTTCATCCACTGAGCTTCCCAGGAATGGTTTCCCTGAAGGATAGGAGAGAAGAGAGCTCATGGTAATGATGGTATTTTATTAAAAGTATGGATCATATGGGCCTAAATAATAGAGATGATAATGCATATTTGCAATAAAATCATGGACCCTGGAGTAGAAAAGGCAGACCTGCTCTCTGATCCTAGTTATTTTATGATTACCTGTGTAGTCATGAATGGTTTGTGTCTCTTCTCTGAGCCCCAGATATAATAATGTAAGGCGCTTTATCCCATGTACAGTATGCACTTCCTCAAAAACAGTGATGTTTTTGTTATTATTATAGCAGTCTGTATTTAGGAAGTGAAATAGATAAGTAGGTGAATAGATTGTGGTAAAATGATGATATCAAGGAACAGTAAAGAAGAGTAAGATTTATGAGAGAAGAGAGTGAGAGAAAAGGAGCAGTGAATACTTGTGGTGAACATGGGATGTTGAAGGTTAAGAGTTCATAAGTGGAGCATTTGAGAGAAATAACAAAGTCCAGAGTCATCCCCCATTTGCTGAAATGAAGGGGAAAGTCCTTGGAGAAAAGACTCATGTGTGTGTGTGTGTCTGTGTCTGTGTCTGTGTCTGTGTGTACGTATGTGTACAAGTAGTTATCCATATAGAAATTAAAATTTTCTAACCAGGGACCAGAGCCCTCAGTTGAAGGTGGAGAAAAACCAAATCCACAAATACTACTGAAGAAGAGGTATGAGCGAAGGAGAGCTGGGTGGCTTGAGAAGTGAAGAATGCATTGGTACAGGACGGTGGAGATGCAGTGAGCAGCAAGAATGCCAGTGTTTCCAGTCGCCTTCCCTTTGGGTATATAGAGAGTGGGAATGTGGTAGTGAAGAGCCAGTTTTTGGAGATTCGAAGATTGCTACATTATAGCTTTTCAACCTTGAGTCATTTATTCAAGATCTTTAAAATCTCAACATCTGTTTTAATGTGTCAACCTCATATGGTTATTATCTTTATAATTCAAGCTGGGTCTGTGTAATGCTTTATAAAGGTGTGGCTGCTGGTGACCCCTCAACAAATGGTAGCTACTTCTGTCATCTTCCCCCACTGAGAACAGCTGAGCATGAGAGTTGTTTCAGCCAGGATAAGGAATATAAGCCATGCCTTGCTATGCTCAGTCATGCGCAGTTCTTTGCAACCCCATGGACTGCAGCCTGCCAGGCCCCTCTGTCCATGGGATTGTCTGGGCAAGAACACTGGAGTGGGTTGCCAAGAGCTTATATTCTCTAAATCGTGCCATCCTACTATCTGTGAAGAAATCTGGAAACCATCATTGTAGCATGTTCCAATTATCAGAAGGTTTTAATAAACTGACAAGCAGGAGAAAACAAGCTACTTCTCAAATGCAACGTCTTAAGATACATTCGCAAGGGAAATTGCATAATGACTTACAACGACATTTTTCCCCTTTATTCATTCTGTTGCCTTCTCTCCCTGGTAGATATTCGTCATTGAGAAGGTGACCTTTCAGCCAGTTTGTGCGGGTGAGGTGGGAGACCACAATCAATGACTCACACGATTTTGTAAATAACACAAGCAGTTTGATGATATCCATCTGACCTTTACTGAACTTTAGCCAAGTATTTTTAAAGAAAAGGATATTGTGCATCAAATCTTGATAAAGGCTGGTCAACATCATCCAAGTGCCTGTTAAAATCAATAGAGAAAAAATGGCATCAAGTTCCTAAATGCAGATCGACATTAAATTGATTAATTGACATCTTGAATATCTGCTTTACTTTATTGTGACCAAAAAAAAAAAAATCAAGCTTTGATTTAAAGTCTAGGATGGTGTGTAATAACAGACCACAGGAAGTACCATGGTATTTCATGTGTGGTGTGGAATGATATGTTCTGAGTTTCTTTATATTATGGAGCTGCAAACTCCAGCCTGCATGCTAAATTTGGCCTGCTGCTTATTTCTGGATATAAAGATGTACTGAGATACAGCCACATTCATCTGTTTTCAGATCATCTCTGGCTAATGCCGTTGCTAAGTTAAGTACTTGTGTCAAAGATACTCCACCTTCGACAAACCAAAAAATATTTGCTATCTGGGCCTTACAGAAAAAAATTTTAATCCCTGCTCTACATAAGGAAGCTTTGAGGGCTTCTAGAGTCTCCTAATATTTACTACTTTATTAAGACAAAACTTTGTTACCTATCCATATAAGTGATACTTTATTCTCTATTATATAGAAATTAAAATAACAAATTATTTATTCTACATTTTAAATATATCAGAGATACTTTTATTTTGTCTCAACACTAAAATTTTTCTTTTGTAAGAAAAGCAAACTTCCACTTTTTAGGTTAGATATAGTCTGTCATCATTATTGTTTCTTTTAGGGAAAAACAATTTCCCAAAACATGGTTGAATCAAACAACCCTGAATTAAATAGGCTTTGAAATGGTTTTGGTCTTAACAAATTAACACTTTGATTCACTGGAAAGACAGAAGTAAGTCAATCTGTTGAAAACTCTTTTAATAAAGACATGAGCACAAATAGTACAGAGAGATACCTTCATAGTATAGGAAAATATGTAAAATATAATTGCCTGAGAATTAAAAATTTAAAGCAATGTTTAATATTTCAGAGCAGACATAAGAAAAGACATGTTAAATAGCTAGCGGTGGTTGTTGTTTCGTTGATAAGATGTGTCCAACTCTTTTGTAATCCCATGGATTGTGGTCCCCCAGGCTCCTCTGTCCATGGGATTTACCAGTCAAGAACACTGTAGTGGGTTGCCATTTCCTTCTCCAAGGGATCTTCCTGATCCAGGGATAGAACATGTGTCTCCTGCAGGAAAATTCTTTACCACTGAGCCACTGGGAAAGCCCTTAGCTGGTAGGCCAGGAAAATTTGACCATTGTCAAATAGCTGTCAGAAACACGTGCTCATAGAAAAGAGGCTTTCCAGCCTTGCAAAGATAACTTCTTGACTTGCTTAGTGGACAGTATTCATTCTGGACCAGTGTTATGGAGGACAAGGCTCTTCCTTTAATGTTAGTCTGTCTCCTCAGGGTATCAAAAATATCTCATAGTAGATAGACAGTGAGTGTTATGGCTTAAATAGTCATCTCCAAGAGCCAGTATAACTTGACTCTTCCCTGAAGAATAGAACCTCTTGGAAGTAATAGAGATTCCGGTGATTGAGACTATAGAGGTGAGATCGGAGACTGGGCTGAGATAGCCTCACATGTTGTGCTTCTTGGACGACAGGCAGTAGGTCTTTCTTTGTGAATCTGTGGAATATACTGTAAGGCTCATTCTTCTCTACATTTAATGCAGGAGACGTCGCCCTTTCCCTCAATATGTGTGTCCATGTATATTTAACTGAATTGCCTTATTGTTTTATATTCTGAGTAGGCTAATCACAGTCAAAGCTGGTAAGACAAATTAGACTATGAAATACCACCTGGGGATTTTCAGGCATTGGCACTACATGAGCTGGTGGCAGTTCATCCATGTTGAAGAAATTATAAAGTAAATTATACTCTGAATAAGAAGCAGGAATGATCGGCACACACTTTGTATTTTCATGCTTTTAAATTTGGAGCAAAGATGATTTCTTGTAAAATTACCACACACACACACACACATACACACACACACAGACACAACATATCACACACAGGAAACATGTCTTGTCTATGTTTGTAGCTTATGTTTAACCTTAAGAAACATGATGGTATTTGGTTATTTATACTTTTTTGTCTTGGTCAAAGCGTTGCAGAAACTTTTTCATTAAGGTACCATGGATTTCCATGAAAATAAAAATGAGAATTGGTTTCTTTGTTATTTTGTGGAGACCCACTAACACATTTAAGACTTTTCCTGGAGTCATGGTCCTTGAAGTGCTTCTTTTCTTTTCTCAAGTTAGGTGCAATGAGTCCTAATTTATTTATTATAAATAATAATATTTATTATAAGGTTATACTACTGTATAAGAAATATAATTTATTAATTACAAATAAACATATGAATTATTAAAATATAATTATGTATAATTTTATGTAATATTTACTGTAAAAGTGTTTTTTAAGTAATTAACTCATTCTGGTTTGGCCTTGCATGTAGCAGATAAAAATAGAATATGTGTGTGATTGTATATACACACACACACACATATATATACTTATATACATATACATAACAGTATGTTAATTAAAGGTGTTAACAGACTATACTATGATTAATATATAATGCCATTATATATGTACTTATATACATATACATAGCAACATGCTAAATAAAGTTGTTAACAGATTATACTATGATTAATATATAATACCATTATATATTACATTCAACAGAGAAATCTGGTAAGTTCTGTAAAGAAGGCAAAATTTCCTGTGACAAATTTATCTCTCAGCTGAGAATACAAATTAGTTTATAAAAGAGAGCATATGAATATAATGTACCAACCACTGGACCTGACCCTACTAGCACATAGTCAACTGCTGTTATTTCTGACATTGGACATGGTCTGAAATGGGAGTGATACAGCTAGGCTTTTGTTGGTCATTATGAAAGTGAGGCGTTTATAGGTATTGGTATTTTATATTAGTTTCCAGAGGGAAGATATGTCAGTACTAAAAGCCTGTATATGCATTGAAAATTTAGAATAGCTCATGTAGAGATCAAGATTCTATCATGTAAAACCAAAACAGAATGATTATCTATATATCTATATATAGATATATTATCTACATTACCTATATACTCTGAGTTTGTAATGCACATAGGAAATATTAGGCATTTGATACTCCAGTACTCTTGCCTGGAAAATCCCATGGACGGAGGAGCCTGGTGGGCTGCAGTCCATGGGGTCGTGAAGAGTCGGACACGACTGAGCGACTTCACTTTCACTTTTCACTTTCATGCATTGGAGAAGGAGATGGCAACCCACTCCAGTGTTCTTGCCCGGAGAATCCCAGGGACGGGGGAGCCTGGTGGGCTGCCGTCTATAGGATCGCACAAAGTCGGACACAACTGATGCGACTTAGCAGCAGCAGCGCAGCAGCAGCAGTGCTATAAAAGTATTTGTGATTTTCTGGTCCAATGAGTATTTTTATACCAATAATTTAAAATAAGTCTGGACTATGTGTCTTCTGTAAAGAAATTAATGTCATGGAATTTGAATATAAGAGAGAAGATGGTTAATATTCAACTAGCCTCCCCCATACCATTAAAATTACAGTATAGGTGGAACACGTATGCCCTTTTGGTGTATGTCGGCAGGAATATCATGTAAGAATCACAGAATTATCCTTGTGTATCCCTGTTCTCTACCAATCAGAGCTTGAAAATCCCTGTCTGCTCATCAGTGTGACCCTGATGTCATCTCCAACAAGCAAGTCTATACAACAAAAAAATTTGTATTCTTGAATCACTTTATGGTACACCTGAAACTAACAAAACATTATTAATCAAATGTACTCCAGTATAAAATAATTTTTTTAAAGATATGCTGCAGTATCTCACAAATCCTAATGTATGTGGAGAAGGTACACAATTACAGTGCACTGATGTTAATCAAAAAAGGAGACAGACTTTTCAACATGTAAGGAAATGCAAAATGTCACGCAGAATATAAACCAAACTGACGAAATACTCAGATACATTTACCTCTCAGACACTGTAGGTGTATTAGGACTCATCTAATCTGATTTGGGAAGAGATGATTTTAAATTCCTTCAACAAGGTGGTATATTTTAAAATAATACAGATTACAACCAGTGGATTTTAAAGGAGTAAAAGATTGCTTGAGCTGTTGTTTGAAAAGGGAGACTGGAACCCTGAAGAATGATAGGGTGCATATAGGAAATCTAAGCAAACAGCAGTAACACATGCATACATTTCAGTAACACATGAATTGCCTTTCTCAGCCCTAATGACTATCTTGTCTCCTTGACACTAACCACATGTAAAAATACCATTATGTGTATGTGGCATTTTTGCAAATTTATTTATACTTATATCCTGTGCTCAAAGTCATTCAGAAGTAGAGAACGTGTAAAAATGTTCTATCCAAAAACAAAAAAATAGAGCTTCCACAATGCTTTTAAACATTTAAAAATAAAACTAGATATATAGGTCACATCAAACCAAACCCAAATATATTGACTTTAGTTGTCAATTTATTCTTAGCAAAGGATACACAAATTATAGAATTCAAAATTTTTTAAATAGCTCTCTAAAAAGTCAAGTTTCTATTTCAGTTAATCACCCCATTAAAAACAAATGGAAGCTCACTCCAGTGTTCTTGCCTGGAAAATCCCAGGGACGGTAAAGCCTGGTGGGCTGCTGTCTTATGGGGTTGCACAGAGTTGGACACGACTGAAGTGACTTAGCAGCAGCAGCATGAAAAACATCAATCAATTAGAATCTAAAAAGTATATCTGAGAGGAAAAATAGTGGAAAAAACTATATAATTATATATTTTCTAAGTTGTAATATTATATCTTATCATTACAAAGAAGTCCTTATGGATATAAATAAAACTATTCATGTAAGAGAAACAATTCTAATCAAAAATACTTTTTAAAAATCTTAATATACCATTGCCAAAGACTTTTTGAAGAAAAATTTATATTTTAAATTTTGATCTATTTCGCATATTTAAGCATCACATGTTTTCTATCTCAAAATGAATTAATAAATCTCTCCAAATGTGCCCACTGGTGTTTATGCAGTTATGTTACAACAACATGGATTTTATTTTCTTTTATGAAATGAGCCATTAACTTTTGCTGTAAGTTATGTAATGGAATAATTATTGTCATTCACTTTAGAACTGTCATATTTGACATCTTTCCAATTTTGAGAAAAAGCATAAATATGTATTTTAAATTTTAAATGGTGAAATATTTGTGTCTGTCCAGTGAAAGACAAAATCCTATACTAGCTTATTAAATGGCAGAAGTTAAGAACATTAGCCTCTGAAGACAGGATACTTAAGTTTAACAAAGAAAAGCTCAAAACTTACTAGAAGTGTGGTCTAGAGCAAGTTACTTAATTCTCTGTGCAAGTTATCTTATATGTAAATAAGTTTTTGAGAATTATACGTTAATACTAAGAACAAAATCTAACGAAGTAAAGCCAAAAATCGGATTAGGTAACATATAGTAATAATAAGGCAATTTTCAAAATTTAAGTCACAGATTCTGCTCATTTTATATGTATTATCTGCTTGATCCCTAAAGGTAATTGACTTTGCAAGTGAGAAGTAGTAGGGAGCTGTTTTCATAAAATTAAAGATATCATTGATTCTCCCATTTCTTTTGTTTCTTTTTGAACAGCCAAGCAAGGTTGAGTCTATTTTGAGTCTAGCAAAGATGAAGGATAGGCACTAGAGATTAGATGTACACAGTGGCAAATCAGTCTCTCCATAAATCAGTCTCTCCTTTGGCTTGTTAGTTACCATGGTATCTTTAATGATAACATAAAGTTATCCTTGTTACTTCAAAAACTATTATCAAAATGAAAGTGAAATAATAATTCCATCAATTTGACTTTATATTTCTGTAAATAGAAAAAAATGATATTACATTTACTTTGTTAAAAATTACTACCAAAAGCCAAATGCAAATGCTTTTTTCCATCTTTCCATTGCATAGCATGACACTCGCAAAAGAATTATTTTGTGTATATATTTCATATATAATATATAAGATGTCGAACCTCCAATCAGAAAATCATGGGTATGTATTTATAAGCCATAACATATAAATTTAAATCTACAGTAAAACATATTTTTTCACCAAACTAGACAGTCAAGTAATGTTATATTTAATATATTTGTTTACAAATTATGCTATTTTCCCCTAAGTTATCAGTTTAAATTAAACTAATGCTAGCTTGTTTAAAGATGTCAGAATATTGGCATTTCTAGCTCAATGTCTTCTATAACGCAGTTGAAAGAAACTAAAAGAAAAAAATAGAAGAAAATTTATCCTTTATGAAACTTTGAACCTTGGAGAAAATCAACACAGGATGTTAGGAAGGACATTTGAGGCACACAACAGCATTGATTCAAAGTGGATTTCAATGCTGTGAGGGACCACAGCAATACTTCATTTGAAATGTGAGGCCTGGGATGCAGGCAGGCTTTTGAAAGCCTGTCCAAACACTTGGTGATGTTGCAGAATGATAAGAAAAGTAGGGCTGGGAATAAAATGAACTACAGAGAGACATGCCATCCTTGCCAGGAGTATATTGCTGTAACGCAGGAAGCAGGGAACACGCTGGGTGACAGTCTACTCTGGAGCTGCTGATTATGTCAGCTCAAAAGAAGTAAATTGCCTATAAATTACTACTCCCAAAATAAATAAATAACCTGGGATAAGTGAGATTTCTCTGGGAGCCAGAAAGCTTTTCTTGTACATCTAATGGGACTGAAGGCAGTAAGAAAACAGTGTATCGTCTCCCTAAAAGAAGACGTGATATTTTTCCAAAGAAGCATCAACATCTCAAATTGTAGACGTATTCAGCCACAGCTTACTTCTCCATTGTGTCATTAATACTTTTCTGGACTGGTAAGAACATCCTCTATTCAAAGCTACTAATAACTGGAAAGAATCATCACGGTATCCCACCATAGATAGGGCATAGATTTTACTACAACAATATACTTATAGGGGTTGAGAGTGTGCATTCTTCAGAAACACTTGCAAAATTTGAGTCAATAAGGTAGAAAGTTAAAATAGTTGGCTAATGATGAGGAAACATCAGTTTTATTCCAAACCCAAAGAAGGGCAATGCCAAAGAAAGTTCAGTCTACCGTATAGTTGCTCTCATCTCACACGCTAGCAAAGTAAAGTTCAAAATCCTTCAAGCGAGACTTCAATAGTATGTGAACCAATAACTTGCAGATGTACAGGCTGGACTTAGAAAAGGGAGAGGAACGAGGGAGCAAATTGCCAACATCTATTGAATCATAGAGAAAGAGGGGGAATTCCAGAAAAACAACTACTTCTGCTTCATTGACTGTACTTAAGCCTTTGACTGTGTGGATCACAACAAACTGTGGAAATTTTTGAAAGAGATGGGACTATCAGACCATCTTACCTCCTGAGAAACCTGTATGCAGATCAAGAAGCAAGAGTTAGAACTGGACATGGAACAATGGACTGGTTCCAAATTGGGAAAGGAGTATGTCAAGGCTGTATACTGTCACCTTGCTTATTTAACTTCTATGCAGAGTATATCATGCAAAATGCTGGTCTGGATAAAGCACAAGCTGAAATCAAGATTACTGGGAGAAACATCAACAACCTCAGATAAGCAGATGATACCTCTCTAATGGCAGAAAGAACTAAAAAGCCTCTTGATGATGGTGAAAGAGGAGAGTGAAAAAGCTGGCTTAAAACAGCATTCAAAAAACCTTAGATCATATCACCTGGACCCATTACTTCATGGCAAATAGAAGGGGAAAAAGTGAAAACAGTGACAGATTTTATTTTGGGAGGTTCCAAAATCACTGCAAATGGTGACTGCAGCCTTGAAATTAAATACTCCTTGGAAGAAAAGCTATGACAAACCTAAACAGGCAGCTAGCTGCATCATTGCTGAGAAAGGTCTGTATAGTCAAAGTTACAGTTTTTTTCCAGTAGTCATGTATGGATGTGAGAGATGGACAAGAGCGAAGGCTGAGCACCAAAAATTTCATGGTTTCAAATTGTTGTACTGGTGAAGACTATCGAGAGTCCCATAGACAACAAGGAGATCAAACCAGTCAGTCCTAAAGGAAATCAGTCCTGAATATTAATTGGAAGGACTGATGCTGAAGCTGAGGCTCCAGTACTATGCCCACCTGATGCAAAGAGCTAACTCATTGGAAAAGACCCTGATGCTGGATAAAATAGAAGGCAAAAGGAGAAGGGGATGACAAAGGATAAGGTGGCTGGATGCCATCACTGACTAAATGGACGTGAGTTTGAGCACTCTCTGGAGATAGTGAAGGACAGGAAAGCCTGGTGTGCTATAGTCCACAGAGTCCCAAAGAGTCAACCATGACCTAACAATTGAACAACAAAGTGTCAAGGGGTGGCAAGTTTTGCTCCCCTACAGTGGAAAGTTGGGAACCATTAAGTGGTTTTATGTGAGAGGATGATATGCTAATAGTTGAATTTAAACATCATACTTGCACAGTGAGGTGATCAAGAGAATTCTGAATGGCTAAAGTCTAGACAAATTATGATGACAGCTTAAATTACTAGAATTGGATATACAGAATGAAAGATGATTAATGTGCAAGATTTCAGAAATACTTCAAAATTAAAAGCAGGTAATGCGATGATTGAGAAATAGAGAAATGAAAAGAGCTCCGTATGTATAAGAATTTTGGTAAGGCCGGAACTGGGAACTGGTTATTTCCATTAGACTACAAAACAAAGATATGAGCCCCACATGAACACCAGTAGGGATGTGTTCACTTTTTTGCTAATGCACAATGCAGGTTTAACAAAGATACGAGCCCCACATGAACACCAGTAGGGATGTGTTCACTTTTTTGCTAATGCACAATGCAGGTTTTGGTAACCCTTAAAACTTCTTCCTACCTCATGCCAATTACACAGGCCCTACTCATCGACCCTGAGCGCCCGTGAATAGTCAATAAAAAGGTTGGTCAAACTCCTAAGCACTTGTTTTGTAGGGCAGGTGGGAGAAGGTAGATTAGTCGTGTTATCTTTATTTCATACTTAGTACACAAATTAGTCACTAATTGCTGGAAAAGACATCTAAGATGGGACATCTGTACAGTTTTTGTTGGAGAGTCTTGCTGAATACCTCCAGTGATAGGAAAGTCTATGTTTCTCACAATTGCACATTTCACTTTGGGATAATAGTAATTAAAAGAGTATTTTTATTACATTCAATACTGTAATTGTTCTCTGCTTGTACAGTTGCTACCAAATCAGTCTGAACGCTAAGGGCCACATAAGATGAATTGTTTTTCTTCTTCCACATGGCACTATTCCCAAATATGGAGGCAGTTTTTACATTTGTCCTCCATAGCTAATCATCTCTTATATAGATTTCAGTAACTCCCATCCTAGGACTGAGTATTCAGGCAAAATAATTCCACTTCCTTCTGCTTTCCTCTGAAAATAAAATGTGTAAAACCCTAGATTTACATACTTTTCAGCCAACCCTTCCATTGTCTTCTGTGGATGAAAGAAATTTTTGGCTCTTTCCTGTGTTGCTACAATGTCAGCTGCTGGCTGTTAAGCCTGCTTATGCACGAGCAAGTGCAACTTTCAGATAAGGGCTGTCAGAAGAGCGTGAGTGTGAGCCCTTAACAGTTTGCTTTTCCTGGGATCTTCAGTATAGCCCACTCAGATGCTCTTGGCAGTTGTGCAGTGAAGGGTAAATCCTCATCTGTTATTCTCCTCCTCTTCATATTGCATCAAGGAGAATGCTGCAATACATACTTTCCCCTTTCCCAAGTCAGATACCCAAATCACATGGATGCAGCTAGAATGGATGGCTAAAATGATAACAAGTTGACTTGCAGTAAATCATTTGTTTTATGCACTTTTTTTTTTATCCTACATGCAGATCACAAGGCAAATGAAAGAGCAATGAAATAGAGGACTCAAAACAGGGGATAGATAGGCATGAGCATGGACACTAGTGTTTGAGTAGCCAAATCAACAGGTATTGATTACAGAAGACTAAATCAGAATGGAAGATAGGTCTTGACTGTGTCAGTATATAAATTTCTTGATTCTTTTTTTTAGTTTGGTTTGGGCCCCTCTTTTATTTTTTTGTCACATCAGTAAAACCTTGCTAGAACCAAGTACAAATAAAACATCAAAAGTGAAATACACAATTGCTACCGAAGCTTTAAGATTAAACAATACAAAACAGTTGAAAAAAATACAGCATACATATATTTGTTTTGGACTGAAGATTCAGGGGTAGTGACTATTGTAAATCACTTCATAGACTTGTGATTCTAATCTGTGTTTTGTTATCTTTCCTTGCTTGTATCTTTTTATTTTTCTAGCTCTAATTAATTTTTTTCTTCTAAATACCAAACCTATTTATATATAGTGTTAATTCTGTGTAGCGTGCTGACATTGTGTCCAATAATAGTCTGCATTCTCAGCTTACTACCAGATTATTTATGCCTGTCACAAATTTGAGAGGAAAAAGAAAATGTATTTTCAAAGAGAATGGCCATAGACAATGATACAGTTCAGTTCAGTTCAGTCGCTCAGTCATGTCCAACTCTGTGACCCCACGGGTTGCAGCATGACAGATCTCCCTATCACCAGCTCCCATGGCCTACCCAAACTCATGTCCATTGAGTCGGTAATGCCATCCATCCGTCTTATCATCTGTCATCCCCTTCTCCTCCTACCCTTAATCTATCCCAGCATTACTACCAGCAGGCTCCCCAGCCCCTGGGATTCTCCAGGCAAGAACACTGGAGTGGGTTGCCATTTCCTTCTCCAAGCACGAAATTGAAAAGTGAAAGTGAAGTCACTCAGTCGTGTCCAACTCTTCACGACCCCATGGACTGCACCCTACCAGGCTCCTCCATCCATGGGATTTGCCAGGCAAGAGCACTGGAGTGGGGTGCCATTGCCTTCCCAGCATTAGTTCTTTTCAAATGAGTTAGCTCTTCGCATCAGGTGGCCAAAGTATTGGAGTTTCAGCTTCAACATCAGTCCTTCCAATGAATATTCAGGACGAATCTCCTTTAGGATGGACTGGTTGGATCTCCTTGCAGTCCAAGGGACTCTCAAGAGTCTTCTCCAAAACCACAGTTCAAAAGCATCAATTGTTTGGCTCTCACCTTTCTTTATAGACAATGATAGACTCAGATGTTAGTCTCCACCTTTTTACCCTTTTATATATATATATATATATATAAATTCTGTTCAGTCACCAGTCGTGTCCGACTCTTTGCTACCCCGTGAATTGCAGCACGCCAGGCCTCACTGTCCATCACCAACTCCCAGAGTTTACCCAAACTCATGTCCATGGAGTCAGTGATGCCATCCAGACATCTCATCCTCTGTCGTCCCCTTCTCCTCCTGCCCTCAATCCCTCCCAGCCTCAGAGTCTTTTCCAATGAGTCAACTCTTCACATGAGGTGGCCAAAGTACTGGAGTTTCAGCTTCAGCATCAGTCCTTCCAATGAACACCCAGGACTGATCTCCTTCAGAATGGACTGGTTGGATCTCTTTGCAGTCCAAGGGACTCTCAAGAGTCTTCTCCAACACCACAGTTCAAAAGCATCAATTCTTCGGTTCTCAGCTTTCTTCATAGTCCAACTCTCACATCCATANTTTGATCTCTGGTTCCTCTGCCTTTCCTAACACCAACTTGAACATCTGGAAGTTCACAGTTCACGTATTGCTGAAGCCTGGCTTGGAGAATTTTGAGAATTACTTTACTAGCATGTGAGATGAGTGCAATTGTGCGGTAGTTAGAGCATTCTTTGGCATTGCCTTTCTTCTCATATATTTGATGCTTTTTATAATTACTATAGTATACCACAAGTATCTCATTTGCTTAATGGTCCTTTTCTTTTCAAATTAGTTCTTTGCCTAATTATAAGATGAAGAACTGTAGTCACTCACCTTTCTTTAAAATGCAGATTATCAGGGGTTTCTTGGGTACCCAGGGCATTGGAATTATGCTGTACTGTTGGGGAACCTTTAGCTCAAGAGGAACATTTGTTGCCATCCTTGTGTTCAAATATTTCTGGAAATTTCAGGTTCCAAAGCAAGGAGAAGCATACTGTGTCCAGTTTACCTAATTAACAGAATACCTGCTAGTTTGGTCTATTAACAGTCTGTCAGCACTTTCCTTAAAATAGCTTTCACAGAAATTAAAACATATATATTACTTGGCTGTTTCCAATTTCAATGGTGCTAATATTTGGCATTTTGGTATGCCATTACAGTTATTTCTTGAGAGAGTACTAAGGAATAGTTATGTAGACAGGTTCAAAAAGTAAACAAGAAGATATAACTTGAATATTTTAATTGTGTGTGTGTATCTTTAGTCATTCTCTTTTTCTTTTTTTTCCATAAAAAATAAAGTGTACATAAACTTTCACTAATGGCCCATTAAACCTTTAAATCAAAGGACTCATTCATTTTAGGAGGCAGATTCTATACCAAACAATTATTAAAAGCAGGCTCCCTGGTGGAAGACAAACTTGGATTCAAATCCAGTTCATTACACCCCTGTGGCCTTGGACTGGTTACATTCTAAACCTCTGGTTGTTCTTCTGGAAAATGTGAATTGGTAATATCACCAGCCTCATAGTGTTGCTGAGGTGATTGTATCGATCTAGATCTAAGGACTTAGCTTGGCTCTTAAGAGCTGAGTCTATACTGTTTTCTGTGTTCAGGTCTATTGACCTCTGAGCGCAAGCACTGTGTACATTTAAAAATNCTGGTTACATTCTAAACCTCTGGTTGTTCTTCTGGAAAATGTGAATTGGTAATATCACCAGCCTCATAGTGTTGCTGAGGTGATTGTATCGATCTAGATCTAAGGACTTAGCTTGGCTCTTAAGAGCTGAGTCTATACTGTTTTCTGTGTTCAGGTCTATTGACCTCTGAGCGCAAGCACTGTGTACATTTAAAAATGTGTGGCTGTGTACATTCGTTGCTCGTTCACATCCGAGTCTTTGTGAGCCCATGGATTGTAGACACCAGGCTGCTCTGTCCATGGAATTTTCTAGGCAATAATACTGGAGTAGGTTGCTATTCCCTTCTCCAGACGATTTTCCTGACCCAAGGATCAAACCTGGGTCTCCTGCATTGCATGAAAGCTCTTTACTGTCTGAGCCAATTCATAAAGCGTTACTGGAATTTTAATATTTGATTTTCAAAACAAGAGAAAGTCAGACCTTTATAACAATTCATTTTATTGGTTTTTAAAATCTATATTAGTGTACTTTTTTTTTCAATTGTACATGACAGAAAGTCCAACCAACAAGGCCTTAGTTTAAGAATTCTCATCTAAACAAATCAGGAGATTTATTGTTAATGGTACTGGTGCAGCAGGTCAGTGATCCATCAGAATTTTCTGTCTGTATGTTTTACCATATGAGAATTTGAACCTCTGCTCTTCTGTTTTGTAATCTCATGCCAGATGACTTCTACAAACATCATCACCTTCATGCTCAAAGAAGAAAAAATGGTTTAACGTGCAGGGTACCAATCACTTCTCTTACTTTTCTCCTATGAAAGGTTTTCATAAGACTTTTGCTGGTGTTTCACTGGCCATATTTGTGTCTGATATTTCTTCAAGGTGCAAGGTAGTTGAGAAAGCAAGTATTTCATAGGGCATTGTGCTCCCAGCAGTTTTATTATGGTTATGTTAGCAGGGAACAAGTGAAGAAATGAGAATCAGATGAACACTTGAGTAGATGCTGTAGTAGTCATGAGAAACAATAGTGTTTTGTTAGACTTCCACACACTCATTTTATAGTTTAGCATCTGTTGTATTAAATTACATATGAATACATAGCACTATTAACTGTTTTCTTACCTAGAGCTTTTGCAGTTTTAATTCAGTTCTGGTAGAAGGGGTTATTCATTCTATAGTTTGGGGTTTTATGAGGTGTGTGTGTGCTTCTCTTTTGCCTCAGCAAAGGAAAAAAAAAAAAAAAAGGTGGGCCAAAAGCCTCACGAGGAATTGTTTCCCATCTTATTTCTTTCTACACCTTTCCATGCTCATTGTGACTTTCTCTTTTTGTTGCATGAATATGCTAAGTTCATCCTCACTCAAGGGCCTTTGCAGTTGTTCCTTCAGTCTGAGATGTTTTCCTGCATCTTCTGACATTATTTAATGCATTTAGCCCTTAGTAAATTCAAACATGGGGCTTCTCAGTTGACGCTAGTAGTAAAGAACCTGCCTGCCAATGCAAGAGACGTAAGAAACGGGAGTATTCGACCCCTGGGTCGGGAAGACCCCCTGGTTGAAGACGCAGTAACCCACTCCAGTATTCTTGCCTGGAGAACCCCACAGACAGAGAAGCCTGGCGAGATTTGATCCATAGGGCCCCAAAGAGTTGGACAGGCTTGAAGTGACTTAGCACGCACACATGCAAATTCTCACTAAGGTTTGTTTTATTTTAAATTGGTAAAATAAATTAATAAATTTATAGGGAGATAAAGTTATGAACTTGAAGTGTAGCCACTAATTATATGAGTAAAAAAGAAAATTCCTACTGAATAAAAAATCATGGAAAACTAATAGCGCTGTTTTCCCAAAGGATAAGTGCCGAACCAATACATGACAATCCCAGGAGGGTTCTGGAAATTATTTTCTCTGATGAAAACATAGATGGTTTTCAACTTGATGAAATAAAGAGAAATGTAATTATATCCTAAACATTTCACTAATTGCAAATCACTCACACGGAGACAAACAAAAATCAGTACCACTTTGGGTATGTGGCTTATGCTATTATCTAAGTTTCTCTAATTAAATTATTGAGCTCCTTTTTTTGTTTTGTTTCTTTTATCTCAAGATACTGTTGTTTTGAGTTTAATTGCTTCAATTATTTTGCCTTTTTAATATTTTAGCCAAAATATCAAACTACACACACACACACACACATATATATATAAATTTTAATCTCATGCTTTCCCCCTTAAGAACCCTGCTATTCAAGGTGGGTATGTAGTACCCATGGCCCCCACCACCAAGCATTTTAAGGAGACAAGCTGGTTGGAGGAAACAGTTCTAACAAACCATCTGTCTTCATTCCATCACTGTTCAATGGACTGCCTTTGAACTGCCTTTCTCCACTTGCTATGCCAATCCTTTTCACCTTTGAGAATCCATTGTGGGCTATGCCAGCTTCCCTGTGCACAAATGCCATGCTTCACTTATCTTCTCTAGTATGACTTTTATTTCTGTACCTAATTCTCATCTTCGGAGAAGGCAGTGGCGCCCCACTCCAGTACTCTTGCCTGGAAAATCCCATGGATGGGGGAGCCTGGAAGGCTGCAGTCCATGGGGTCGCTGAGGGTCAGACATGACTGAGCGACTTCACTTTCACTTTTCACTTTCATGCATTGGAGAAGGAAATGGCAACCCATTCCAGTGTTTTTGCCTGGAGAATCCTAATGCTAGATTCATGTTTACCACCAAAACAGAAATTATTTGCTGTTTAATTTGCTGTATAGCATCTTCAATTCAACCTTCCCAAAGCTGCTCTCCTCTTGTCTTTACAAGCCTAGACACTTAGCCACTTTCCACATTTCTGTCAACTACACATATATTTACATGTTTACCCTTGTATGCAACCTGCTAGTTGTAACTAGCTATCCCTTTATTTCACGTGGTTGCACATTGTTTCATGCTAACATCATCCTTCAATATCATCTAATTAGCACTACTAAAAAGTTTTTTTTCTTTAGATTAAAAATATAATTTTCAGCCTCCCTAGTTTCTCTGTCTCCCTGATCCTTTTTATCTTACCCTTCTCTTCGTCCTCCTTTGTTTCCCTCCGTCTCCACCTCTCCCTTCTCCTCCTCCTTCTTCCCTTTCTTCTTCTTCTATCTCTCATGTGTGTGTGTGTGTGTGTGTGTGTGTGTACTAGTCACTCAGTCGTGTCCAACTCTTTGCAATTTCATGGACTATAGCCCACCAGGCTCCTCTGTCAAAAATACTTGAGTTGGTAGCCATTCCCTTCTCCAGGCGATCTTCCTGATCCAGGGATTGAACCTGAGTCTCCTGCATTGCAGGCAGATGGTTTGCTGTCTGAATCACCAGGAAAGCGCATATACATATTGTGTGTGTGTGTGTAAATAAATTCAGAGGATTAGTTATAAAATAATTCAGCCTAATCTGGTGTGTGTAGCCAGTATCATCCAATAATTTACATGAACAGTCTTTAAACATATTGTGAAACTAAGACGCGAGTTAGATTATATATGTACTGTACTTAGTTGATCAGCCATGTCCAACTCTTTGTGACCCCATGGACTGTAGCCCGCCAGGCTCCTCCATCTATGCGGATTCTCCAAGCAAGAATACTGGAGTGGGTTGCCATGCTCTTCTCCAGGGGATCTTCCCAACCCAGGGATCAAACCCAGATCTCCCACATTGCAGGCGGGTTCATTACTGTCCAAGCCACAGTGATAATTTATATGGGCATATATTTTCAACCTGAGATGGGAGGTTACTTCCAGAAGCCAAAGCATAAGTGAAATTGCAATCCTCTGTGAGTAAATGCACCACGGAGAAGGAGCCAGATACAAAAGTGTGAGAGTCCACAGGGGGCTCTGGGCCAGAATCTAGTAATAATCCTGCAAACAATGTAGGTACTAGAAACTGAAACTATAAGGGCACTAAGAATAAATTAAAATGACGCTTTCAAATTGTCCTACCCTACTAAGTCAGCTGGACAAGAAATATCCTACAAGATATGTTTGTTTGTTAATGGATCCCTCCAGATATTTTCCAACAAACCAAAGGAATTAATTTTCGCTCATCATTAGGGTTTCAAATGTGTTTCCCTTCCTGTCACCAATCTCTTATAATATTGATATAACCCAGCATAAAGCCTGAAAAGCTACTTGAAATTTGAGGAAAGGTAAAATACTGGAAGAACATGCATAATTAAATATAGGTTTCCTCCACGGTCTGAAGGTACAGCATTTCTATGAAAACTTTTGTAAGCTGGAATGGTCTAGAGGACAGAAGCAATTATAAAGTAATTGCTTGATAAAAGATGCACAAAATAAATTGTGATAAAGTACAGATGCTTGAGACATAGATTAAAGCTCCGGTGACATGATATTGATATGCTGAGTACAGTTGCTGAGAAGGAGCTTGGCGATGCCACTTATTTGTGGGGTATGCCCTGCTTCTATAAGGGCTCCCGGCAAAACAAATACTGAATGTGGTTTACTTGCTTTATACCTTTACTAAGCTGAAACCCTCTTCAACTTTCTTTTGGTTAATGAGAACAAGGACTAATCTAGGTCTTGTATAAAAGCAAAGTGGCATGAAGCAAAGTTTCAAAAAGCAGAGGATACCTGTGCTTGACATGTTCTTCTTTCTTATAAAACTTTCCTTAATAAGGAAAATTGATTTCCATTCTTTCAACCTTAACCAAAGAATAGTGACTGGTGGGTGGCCAGACTGAGTCTTTCCAGTGTGATCTGTCCTATAAGCTTTAAAGTGCCTGGCTAAATAGGTCACATTGCCCCCAGGATCGCAAAGAGTCCGTTAAGGGTAGTATGGATCTCAGCTAATCTTTTCAATTCTCTTCAAAAATAGCTTTTCTTGAAGAGGGTGATCTCTATAAGTGTTGGCTCCATCTGACCTCACTTGGAGCATCTTCTGAGTCTGGTTAAGACTTCTGAATGGATGGGTGTGATTAAGATTTTGGCTTAAAGGAGCCCATGTGATTATTTAATTTCCAATTTCAAGTAGTCTTAATGTAAAGGACCCTCGATCTGAATCTTCAGTCATGTTCTCTTTTTCATAAGTTTCTCTTCACTGAAGTACTATTTGTAAGTGTTAATGATCTTTTCTCTTCAAGAGAAATTTGAAAGAGAACCCAAGTCTGGGTTCAGAGAGTCACTGTAATATTTTGGCTCCTTTTGGGAGACTATAAAGGTTTTCCTTTTTGATCTAAGTAACTAAAAGTTGTTGGTATTATGTCCAGAGGAGGAATAGAGAAAAGCCACTAGGTTTGGAGGAAGCAGGACATTCAGTCATTTGTTTTGGAACTTTCCACATTTTACAAACTATTTACACGTCCAAGTGAAGATGCCAGTAGTCACTTCCCTACAAAAATTGAACTCTGGGAACAATTCCTGTGTGAATTAAGAGCCTTTAGCATAGCTATGGCATTTACAGCCATGAAGTCAGCTGAGGTTTTTATAAAGAGTGAGGAGAGAAGTCTTTTTAACCGATATGGGGCATTCTTAGTGCCTTCTAAACCCTGAGATTGGGCACATGAGAGGGAACTAGAGCAGAGGGTGAAAAACAATGCACACTGAGGCAGGAGGAAAAACAAAAGTGGTTAGATCCTGGAAGAAAGTTTTGAGATGAAAATAATATGGTATTGTATACAAGAAATTTGCTAAAAGTAGATCTGAAGTATTTTCAACACACACACGCCCAGTGCTAACTATGTGAGGTGACGTTTGTGTTAATCATCTTGGCTGTGGTATCATTTCACAATGTGTATGTTTCTCAAATCTTCATACTATACACTTTAAATACATAATTCTGTTTGTCAAGTATTCCTTAATACATCTTGGGAAAATTCATAGTATGCCACCCATGGTGGAGGCTTTCCCTGGTGGCTCACTCAAAGAATGCACATTCAATGCAGGAGACCACCTGCAATCCAATACTCAGGTTGGATCCCTGGGTGGGGAAGATCCCCCGGAGAAGGCAATGGCAGCCCACTCCAGTATTCTTTCCTGGGAAATCCCAGGGATAGAGGAGCCTGGTGGGCTACAATCCATGGGGTCGAAAGAGTCGGACACGACTTAGCGACTAAAGCACCATCACCATCTCTAACTGTCATGAAATGAGCCATAAACAAATCAAACCAAACTCCCATGTAATTTCACTGTATTGAAAGGTGAAGACTTGTGTGCAGCAGAGAAAAATAAAAGAAATGCTTATGATTCATTTAAACACGAAGTTGTTTTATTGTGAAGTGGCAATTAAACGTGGAAAGGAAGTTCCATTTTGGCCTCCTCCTTTCAATTTCACACTGATATAATTAAGACCTTGAGCTGAGTTGTGCCAACAGGGACTTTTGCTAGGGGTGAAGACAAAATCAGTCTTTTGTTAAGTATAAGCATGTGGGTAGACTTATAATTATGCATGATTTCATTACTTCAAGCACCTTAAAAAACTAACAAGGGACTTGGGAGACAGCTGTCTGTGTATGTTCTGACACAGTGATATCAGTATTGCAGTGCTTCNAACAGGGACTTTTGCTAGGGGTGAAGACAAAATCAGTCTTTTGTTAAGTATAAGCATGTGGGTAGACTTATAATTATGCATGATTTCATTACTTCAAGCACCTTAAAAAACTAACAAGGGACTTGGGAGACAGCTGTCTGTGTATGTTCTGACACAGTGATATCAGTATTGCAGTGCTTCTATTTTAAAGTGTTTCACATCACTAGAGGGTCGAGGATTTTGTGGATTATGTGGGCAATGAACTTCAAGCGATTGCCAAGTGACATTAAAAATTCAGGGTCTAGAGAGCATAATCCTTTAGATTGCAGGTACTTAAGAAGCTGTTATAAAAAGCAAGAGCATGAAAATTGTTAAAAAATATTAGGTTTCTACCCATTGTACTTTGAGATTCTGGAGAAATGTGTGCAGAGTTAAGAGACAGCATTGCCGAGTCTCTGTGCTACAAAGGAAACCTCAAGAGGAAGCAAATGTGTGGCCTGAAGTGCCAGAGAGAGTGACAGTGTTTGAAATGTAGTGACAAACTGATCTGTCCACTGGGGTTTGCTGTTTCTAAGTGATATTTTCCCTAGTGACTTGTTCAAAATGCTGTGTTCTGTTTCTTACCAATCGCTGGGACACACTTAGAAAACTCACCCTTTTTAAGTACTTCCCAGATCTTGCTCACTACCCTGTGAGGATTTTCCCTAACTGTTCTGTTAGTTAAAGATTATCCTAGTTTTACAAATGAGGGTTTGCCCCCTGTGCAGAGTTAATCAGATTTGAGCAAAGTTCTATTGGGCCTCAAAGTCCTTGTTTATTTCTTTAGGAAACAAAGACATTTAATAACTGACTTGCCATATTGTTTAAAAGTTTTATTATTCTTTAAATATAAACAGGTAAAATTTGAAATGAGTAAGGTACATCTATTGATACCTTGGTCCTAATATTGTCCTAACTTTCTAGGAAAGATATGTTGTAACTATTGATAGACTATTAAATAGTATCCAATCAAATACCCCCATTGTATTACTTTTCGATTGCTTTGCAGTATGTTACCAGAAACACAGAGGCTTAACTAGATATAAAGCTCTCGTGGCCAATTATAGTAAATGAAGAATGAACAAACTGATAATCCATTTAGAGGTAAGGCAGAAGCTGGTTAGTTAGGCCTACATGGGGCATTGTCTTGGTTTGCTATTACTCCTGTGACAAATCATCACAAATTTAATGGCTTAAAACGATATACATGTATTGTCTGACAGTTATGTAGGTCAGAAGTCTGACACGTGTTACTGGCTAAAATCAAGGTGTTGGCAGGGCTTTGTTCCTTAGTGGAGGCTCTGAGAAAGAATCTGTGTCCAGGTTTGTTTCAGCTCCTGGGATAATGGAGTTGCATGCTGCTGTAGGACTGACTGGGTTCTTTCTTTGTTGACTGTTGGTTACTTGTTATATCAGATGCTGCCTTCAGTCCTTTGCTTGTGGCTCCTGTGATTGGATTGAGTCCACCTGCCAATCCAAGATAACCCCCCAATCTTTAATATGTCTAACCATACTTAAGTCGCTTCAGTTGTGTCCAACTCTGTGCAACCCCAGAGACAGCAGCCCATCAGGCTCCCCCATCCCTGAGATTCTCCAGGCAAGAACACTGGAGTTGGTTGCCATTTCTTTCTCCAAGACATGAAAGTGAAAAGTGAAAGGGAAGTCGCTCAGTTGTGTCCGACTCTTAGTGATCCCATGGACTGCAGCCTACCCGCCTCCTCCATCCATGGGATTTTCCAGGCAGGAGTACTGGAGTGGGGTGCCATTGCCTTCTCCGTGAAGTCCATATTAACCTGTAATTATCCTCAAGTTCTGGGGTTAGACTGTGCAGAGTTGGGGGCAAGGTATGGGAAAAGATCCTGCCACGTGTTCCACAGACATGATGAATGATAATTGGATTATTTTTTCTTAGCATAATGGTAAACTAATGGAGTTGTCTGATTTGATCTATATTCTTGAAAAGATGGGTTTCCCTGGTGGCTCAGCTGGTAAAGAATCTGCCTGCAATGCAAGAGACCTGGGTTTGATTCCTGGGTTGAGAAGATCCCCTGGAGAAGGGAAAGGCTACACTCCAGTATTCTGGCCTCAAGAATTCCATGGACTGTACAGTCCATGGGGTTTCAAAAGAGTCAGAAACAACTGAGCTATTTTCACTTCACTTGAAAAGGATAATGATATATGAAGAAAAAAAATGAGAATAAAGAAAAATAAGACTATTTAGATAGCACTTGCAATCATCAGAGATAATGGAGATGTAATTTTTGGGGACAGTGGAAATGATTAAAATGATTCAATTTTGGACATATTCTGAAGGGAAACCTGACAGGACAAATGAGATTATTAGCAAAGGCAGAAGCAAGGTGAATTCTAAATTTTGGACCTAGCAATTGAGGAAATTGAGGTGTGATTTTAGAACAAGGATTTTTAATCTTTTTTGTTCCATAAATCATTTTGGCAGTGATTGAAGCCAATGGAAATTGCCTCAAAGTCATTCTTTTGAATACATAAAATAAGATGCATGGGATAGAAAAGAACCAATTTATTAAAATATAGTTATCAAAATATGATTAAAATATTTGTGATATTGTAATATATGTGCTTCTTCATTTTTATATTATGCAATGTGGTAGGTAGGAAGGATCCAGGATGATCCCAAGATTCCTGGCCCCTGATACCTTCTCCCTGAGTCTGCACAGAACATCTAAATACCATGAATGTCACCCCTGTGAGCAGGTTACATTGAATAGCAAAGGTGAGAGAAATTTTGTGTAGATACAATTAGGTCAATAACCAGTTCATTTTGAGGAACCAAAAGGAGGATTAACCAGGTGGGCTTGACCTAATCAGTAGACCCTTTGAAAGAAGATCTAATCTCAGAGACTGAAAGCAGCAGAGTCATTCTCTCCTGCTGACCTTGGAGAAGCAAATCACTGTGCATTCAACAACTGCTTGAAAATGAATTCTGGAAACAGCCTCGCAAGCTTGGAATGAAATCCTGCACCTCAGATGAGATTACAAGTCCGGTCCAGTTGCAGCCCTGTGAGATGAATTTAGACCTGAGACCCAGTTAAACTATGCCTGGATACCTGATCCAGGTGGTTTTAAACCACTAAGTTTGTGGTTTAAAGTATGCAGCAGTAGAAAACAAGTATTCATGAAAGGATCTAGTGATGGGTCTGATAATTTCTGTGATTTCAGAGTACTGAGGAGCATGAATTGCATACTACTTAGATTATCTGCCACCACCGAGATGTGATGTGAAGATGATTTTTTTCTGCCATGACAGCGTCACAGGAAATGCTACTATGATTACTTGCTAATATTCATAATGGAAGGAAATACTAAATTTTAGCTATAGGTCAGCAAAAATAAAGGTGAAGTTTTTACTCAACCAAGTTCACTGATACTCTCAATTCTTTCTGGGTTGCTTGGGGAGGGGGTATGGACACAGATGATCCCGGCTTACAGAGTTTCTTTGTCAGTAAGAATGTGCACTGGGTCTTTTTAGAAAGACTTTTTACAGACTATCAATACCAAAACAGAAAATGCAGTCACTATAATCTTCAGTTTCTCAGAAACATTCGTTTAAACAAAGTGTCTTTTCAGTTAATGTATTTTATTATGTTATTGGATTCAATGAGGGGAACAGTTTGGTAATATTTCTAAATTCTACTCTTTTTAATTAGACTACTTTCAAAAATCGCTTGGGCATCTTATGATAAAAGACATAAAATAATTCTGCTTAAATAAAGACCTGGACTGCAAACTGATCCCTGTGTTTGAGAGATGAGATCTCTCTCTTCCGACACTGAAAATTTCTATATTCTTATATGTTAAAGTAATGAAGTGCATTGTCTGCATGGATGACTGTCACATACTGCTCAGTAATCTTACTCTAGCAAAGACATTGAAGCCTTATCTTTAGAAAGAAGAGATGGTTAACAACCTTAAGAGACAATACTGATTTTAGCCAGCAGGTTACATGTATGGCGATGTTTTAAAACACAGAAATACAGATATATTTGGCATCATTCTTTCACATTTTCTGAAACTGAATGCACTAGTAATCTAAAAACGTGTTTCTGCCTTGTTTCTGTGCTCACCCAATCTGCAGGGAATAGTGAAATATTAACTCACAGGAGAGCTGCAGCTGGAACTGCTTTGCTTCAGTGCTGGTTGATGACTAGTTGGGAGATAAATCCAGCGTTGGTATAGGAAGTTGAATAAAACTTCATGAGGATTGGGCCAACTTAGAAACCCATCTGCCTCTGGCACCTTTTTGAAACAATTATCATTCTTGTTAGACTCTGTGGATCTGCCCCATAGGCTGCAGGCAGATGCCTGGATCACATGTCACCTTGCACAGCTGGGGCTGCTGAGTCAGCAGGTACCATGGGTCCCAATCCTGTCTCCTCGTCAGCACAGCTGTAGTTTCCAGGACATTGGAGTCGAGTGCTGTGACAACTACTGAGCTCAGTTTTCCTTTGTGTTGAAAGTCCATCTTGTTATAAATATCCATCAAACTCTATTTCTTGGGCTCATAAGACGTAGGTTTACATTTCCCTAGGATTCATTATTTAGCTATTGCATTTTAAACTAATACTTTCACAGATATGAAATTTAACCATTTGTGAACCTAGGTAAAAGACATTTATCAATTCATTATATAGTTTTTTTTTTAATTTTCTTTGAGATTGGTTAAGAAGGGGAATAGTAATACTTGAAAGAGAAACATACCTAAACTTAAGCATGTACCAGAAAAGGAAGATGAGACAGCCTGTGCCTAAGAGAAGACCTCAACCCATGGTACCCCCTCCTTTCTTTTTACTCTCCACAGTAATTTTGGCACTTTTCTCACAATCAGCAGATGCAGTTTATAGTAAACCAAATCGGTGCCCACAGACAAATAATTTAAAAGAGTCTAGTAACATCTAATCAATGATCACCAAAAATGTCTAGGAAAAAAGAATAAAAATGATCAGTATATAAGCACCAAACTCAAAACCAAAGTAATGAAAAACTTTTAAAAAAAACCACAAAGAATTAATTAAATGAATACGAGGATTTTAAAATTAGCACAGTTCTTAGATTCAGAGACATGGGAAGATATCATATCCATAAAACAAAAAAGTTTCACATTAAAAATTAACTATTAATTGTAGATCATAGGATTTACTTATACAATTCTTTTTCAAAAAGTACCTAAGGTGATATTTTATAAACCTATGCTTGAACATCTAGATTTTAAAATAAATAGGTACTCTTTAAAGGAGCTCACCTTGGTGCTGTGTGATGACATAGATGGGGGGTGAGGTGGAGATTTGGGTGGGAGAGGCTCATGAGAGAAGAGATATGTGTGTGTGTGTGTGTGTGTGTGTGTGTGTGTGTGTGTGTGTATACACATATACTTATAGCTGATTCTAAAGCTGAAACTCCAGTACTTTGGCCACCTCATGCAAAGAGTTGACTCATTGGAAAAGACTCTTATGCTGGGAGGGGTTGGGGGCAGGAGGAGAAGGGGACGACTGAGGATGAGATGGCTGGATGGTGTCACTGACTCGATGGACGTGAGTCTGAGTGAACTCCTGGAGTTGGTGATGGACAGGGAGGCCTGGCGTGCTGCGATTCACGGGGTCGCAAAGAGTCGAACACGACTGAGCGACTGAACTGAACTGAACAGCTGATTCACATTGTTGTACAGCAGAAACCATCACAACATTGTAAAGCAATTATTCTCCAATTAAATAAATAATAAAATAGTGCCATTTAAAAGTTTCTAAGTTGCAGAAAGAATTAAACTAGAATATAGATTTATAAATAGAATATCCAGGCTAAAATTTCTACCAGCAATCAGCAAAGGAAAAATAAAATCTCAACATAGCTCTATAAATTTCTAGAGAAATACTGAGACAACCAGGAAAATAAAATATTCGAAGAAATAATTTTAAAAATTTCCAATTTTCCGATTATGATAAAAGATCCAAATTTTCTAAGTAGTGATATTAACAGCACACAGAAACACTGCTTGGGTGCCTGTAAGCAACCCCCTCAATCATCTAGTTTTTATTTTATAAGAAAGAATATAATGAAAAATATCTGAAAATGTAGGAAACTGTCCTCAAAAGTTTGGAAATCAATATTCTTTTAATGTTCTTACTATTATATAGATGATGAAGGACTGCTTCAACACACACAAAAAAACACAACCATCATTCTATTGAAATCACTGGAGAAGGAAAGCGTGATGGAAGATGCACTGACCTTTACTTGTGGTTTTATTTTTCTAGTTTTTACCCCATTATTCACTTCCTCTATGGCTTCCCTGGTGACTCAGATGGTCAAAAGTCCACCTGCAGTGGGGAAGACCTGGGTATGATCTCTCAGTTGGGGAGATCCCCTGGAGGAGGGCATGGCAACCCATTCCAGTATTCTTGCCTGGAGAATCTCCGTGGACCGAGGAGCCTGGCAGGCTACCGTTCGTGTGTTCGCAGAGTCAGATATGACTGAGCGACTAAGCATAGAACACAGCACGTGGCTTTCTACAAATCACTTAACCTTTTCAGCCCGTTTTCCTGCCAGATTTTTTTGTGAGTACACAATGAGAAAACATAGAGAACCATACTTTAATAAAAGATATATATATATATATAACATTAATGTTGTCCATGAGAGCTCCTAACTTTTTAGCTGCTTATGCAAAATACACATTATCTTATTTAAATCCCCCAAATAATATACTCTTGAACACAGTCATACCTCTCTTTATTGTGCTTCACCTTGCTGCACTTCACAGATATTGCATTTTTTTACAAACTGAAAGTCTGTGATAACCTTATGTCAAAATGACACCTTGTGTTATTTTTTCCAACAGCTTTTAGCGACTTCTTGTCTCTATGTCATTTTTCAGTAATGCTTTCAATATTTCAAACATTTTCATTATCATTATTTTTGTTATGGTGATCTGTAATCAGTGATCTTTGATGTTACTATTATTATTGTTTTGGAGCACCAGGAAATGTGCCCATAAAGGTTGACAAACTTACTAGAACTCATTTACCATTTGAAAAATCCTTAAGAATTATGCTAAATTGACTCTGCTCTATAAATAGAACAACAAAGCCTGATGACAACAGACAGATGGACTCTTGGAATTCAGTGATGGGTTTGAGAAAGCTGCTATTGTATTAACATTTGTTTACAGCATGGTTTAGTGAATATTTTAAGCCTTCTTTTGAGAAATACTGCTCAGAAAAGAAGTTCTTTCAAAACATCACTGTTCACTGACATTGCAGGTGGATATTCAAGATCTCTGATGCAGCTATACAAGGAGATTAATGTTGTTTTCATGCTTAGTAACAGTCTGATTCATTCTGAAGCTCATGGATCAAGGAGTTATTTCAGATTTCAAGTCTTATTTTGTAAGAGATATATTTCCTAAGGCTATAGAGACCATAAATAGTGATTCCTCAAATGGATCTTGGAAAAGTCAATCAAAAACCTTCTGGAAGGTATTCACCATTCTGGATGACATTAAGAACATTCCTGATTCAGGGGAAGAGATCAGAATATCAGCATTAACAGGAGTTTGGAAGACATTGGTTCCAACTGTCATGGATGACTGTAGATGTTTTAGATTTCGCAGGAGAACTGGAATTAGAAATGGAGCCTGAAGATGTGAATGAATTGCTGCAATCTCTTGAAAAAAACTTCAAAGGATAAGAAGTTGGTTGTGGGTTATGAAGGACCAAAGCAAGTGGCTTCTTGAGGTGAAATGAAATTTACTTCTCGTGAAGAAGTTGTTAAGATGCTGAAATGATGACAAAGGATTTAGAGTATTACATAGATTTAGTTGATAAAGCAGTGGCAGAATTTGAGAGGACTGACTCCCATTTTGAAATCCACGTACCTTTGAAAGGTCCCTACTGTGGATAAAATACTTGCCGTTGTTTACTCACTCCGTTGTGTCCAACTCTTTTGCAACAGCATGGATGGTAACATGCTGGGCTCCCCTGTCCATGGGATTTTCCAGGCAAGAATACTGGGCTGGGTTGCCATTTCCTTCTCCAGGGCATCTTCCTGACTCAGGGATCAAAACCACATCTCCTTTATTGCAGATAGATTCTTTACCACTGAGCCACTTGGAAGCCCAAACATTATACTCCAATTGAAAAAACAAAAATGCCACCAAACAGCATTCATGCCTCAGAGAAGTCATTCCTGAAAGGAAGAATCAATGTGCTAGACCCATGATTGTCTTATTTTAAGAAATTGCCACAGCCATAGGGACCTTCAGCACCACCACCCTTACTGTTCAGAAGTCACCAGTATTGAGGCAAAACCATCTACCAGCAAAAATGTTAGAACTCACGGAAGACTTCCATTATGTTTAGTTATACTTTTAAGCATAAAGTATTTTTAAGTTAAGATATGTACTTTTTAAAGATATAATGCTATTGCATACTTGATAGATTCCAGTATAGTGTAAATATAACCTTTATATGCACTGAGAAATCAAAAAATCTATGTGATTCAATTAATTTTGTTATTTGATCTATTGCTGTGGTCTAGAACTGGACCCTCAATATCTCTGAGTTATGCCTGTCTATAAACTTAAACATTCAATATGAATTATGCTATTTTAAAGGAATTAAATTATTTATTCTGTAGAATAGAGGTTAGGATGGGGAGTTTGTATGTTCAAAGAGCTGGTTTTCATTCCTAAGATTTCTGACTTGAGGTCCAGATTTCTAAGACCATTTAACTACCCACAACCCAAGGACCTGGGCAAATAGCAAGTGGTAAATAGGCTTAGTCAAAAATATAGAACATACCCTCTAAGCAGACAGATGGGCCCTTGGAAGGCCGCTATTTGTGTTAGCTGAACACGATTGCTTCTTAGCAATCCACGTACCTTAAAACTCAAGTCTTCTGACTCTTTTCAGGACAATAAATCCTCCAATGCAAAAACTCAAAGAATGAAGAGAATTCATAGGATGGATGCTTTTTTCCCTAAGAGTTTATAAATAAACTTTACAGGATGAGAACTATAAAGTAGCAAAACTGACAACTAATATCAGTGTCAGGATAGCAAGCATAGTATTGAGTACTATAGGAGACAAACACATGTGGCCTTTAAAGAGTTCATAGTGCACATCTGATTTACTCATTACAGGAAAACTGCTGTGGTTTTCTCAGCTTTTTAATCAATAGTTTCAATGCTCATACTTACATGGAATTTACTGCTTAAAAATAATAGCAACTCAACTCTAAAACTTAAGCATAAAAAGAGAATTAGTTGGTGTTTCACTGGTGGTCCAGTAGTTAAGAATCCACCTGCCAGCACAAGGAACACAAGTTTGACCCCTAGTCTGGGAAGATTCCACATGCCAAGGAGCAACTAAGCCTGTGCACCACAACTACTGAGCCTATGCACCCCAGAGCCTGTGTCCACAGCAAGAGAAGCCACTGCAATGAGAGGCCCACATGTTGAAACCAGCCCCTAGTCGCTGCAGCTTGAGAAAGCCCACACGCAGCAAGAAAACCCAGCAGAGTCAAAAATGAATAAATAAATAGATAAATAATAATGAAGAAAAGGAAAGGGGAATTAATTATTCTCATTGCAGAGTCCAGAATAAGTCTGCTGGGCTTCAGTCATGGCTGGTTGCAGGAACTCCAAGAATGGCTTCAGGATTTGATGGGTGTTGTCTTTCCCCTTATAGTTTTATTCTCAAGTTGTCTCTCTCCATGTGGAGAAGAGTGACATGCAAGGAAACAGATACATATATACAAACTGGCAACACATGTAGAAAGAGAATATCCCTTTTTGAAAAACATTGAGTCTACTAAAGAAAGATTGCGCTCATGTACCTATCCCTGAATTAATCACTGTAGTCAGACATGGGGAGTCCTCTGATTGATCTGCTTTCTGTGTGACAGAAAGTCATACAAGAGTGACTTCTCTAAATAAATAAAATAACACGGCTTTCCTCAGAAGGAAGATGGATGTGGGGCAGCAAAACCGTAGATGTCAATTATACAGCAGATCCCCTGCTCTCTTGTTAGCGCCACTTCTCTCATGGGATACAAAATGTACAAAAAGTGGAGGCAAGGGTTAAGTATGACTTTGCACAGCTAGAACTTGAGCATACATAGCATTTTCCTGGATAGTTAAATATTAATAATGTCCAGTCATAGGTTTCAAAATGCTATTCAAAATATGTAGGCAAACGAGTTTTCATGAAATTATTTTCCCTTTAAGCAAAAAGTCTGGGGTAAGTACCTAGTGGAATAGAATCTCATTACCACGCTGCTGGCAGGCAGCAAGGTGCAGCACTAGAATTTGAAATCAGAACTGAGTTCAAGGTCTGACTAGGATAGTAGTTGCCTTGTGACCTTGGAAAAAATGTTCTTTTTGACTTCAGCTTTCTCGTTAGTAGAATGAGGGCGTTAAGACGAGCAACACTTGTGCCCAGGCTTATCCAGAAACAAAGTAAGCAGTTGGTTTCCTCCACATATCTCACATTCCTCTCTTCCAAATTATCTATTATTCTTGTGCCCGGATGTTTTCAGTTGTACTCATGTATACCTTATTACCCGTTACTTTTCATCCTATCCCTGGAATTAAAAAATGGTAATAATTCTGTCTAGACTCTCTAAATGTTTACCTGATTACTATTAATGATTTTATTTTAGTTATCTGTGCGCTTTCATAGAACTAAACTTTGGGGATTACAGTTAATGCTATAATTCTTATAAACATTTAGAGGAAACTGCCAGTGAATCTTTTCCATTTTCTTCCCCCATCCCAAAGTTCTGTGTTGTGAAAATGGCCATCCTCGGATATATAAATGTGTTTAGGTGTGTGGGTGGAAGATTGGATATTTTGGTTTATTTTTAAGTGGGCATATTTTGTAGTAACTGCCAATAGCTACGCCTCATTGGTTTTATTAGTACAGTGTTCATGTTCAGTGTTTGATGAATCATGTTTTGTTAGTGCTTTACCAAATAGTCACCCAGACTCTTCCTAGACTTTAAACAGGCAGAGTCTTTTACTTAGGTCATGAATCTTGAAAAACTCTGTCCCAAAGAAAGGAGAGTAGAAGAAAAATTTCAGCTGAAGACCTTACTTATTGATCAGGTCTCCTTTAACTATCCTTGGCTATGCATTTTTTTACTTTAAATATATAATGGTAGAGTATTAAGTATATAGAGACAACAATCAATTGTATGCTCATCTGGCTATATGCTGATATATTGATAATTTAAAAAGCAAATATATTTCATTATGAGCTGCTCTGTGCATGTTCAGTCATATCTGACTATTTGCAACCCTATGACTGTAGCATGCCAGACTCTTCTGTCCATGGATTTTCCAGACAAGAATACTGGAGCAGGTTGCCATTTTCTTATACAGAGAATCTTCCCGACCCAGGGATCCAGTCCATCTCTCCATGTCTCCTGCATTGGCAGGAGGATTCTTTACCACTGAGCCATCTGGAAAGCCCTGTTTCATTGTAGCAATTATCAACTTTTTATTTTAAAATTTAATTTTTATTTTGTATTAGAGTATAATATTTACAATGTTGTGTTAGTTTTCGATGTACAGCAAAATGATTAGGTTATAGATGTACATGTGCCCATTATTTTTTCAGATTCTCTTCCCTATTGTAGGTTATTGTAGAATACTGATTAGAATTCCCTGCATTATCTAGTAGATCCTTGTTCCAATAAATAACTGTAGTTAAAAACAATGCTATGAGTTTAAATTAAAAGGACAAAATGTAGTGTAGCGAATGTTTCTTACAGCAGCGTCTTAAGAGACTCTTGCACTTTGATTTTTGTAGTTAAAGATAGTGTTTACATAAGCAACGTTAGGCTTGGAGCCAAAAACACTAGACTGAGGTTGCAACTCTGGTACTAAGCGCTCTGGACCTCTTCACTGCTATTAACCTTAAATAAATTTTAAAAATAGCATTTTTTTCTTATGTAAAGATTATTATGCTCTCAATAACCTTTATAGACACTATAAATTAACTCTGTGATACTATCATCCTCATTTTAAGGATGAGCTGAAGCTTCAAATAAGGTAAATATTTCAGATCGGTCGTATAAGCAAATGAGAGCAAGCCTGACTTCAGTGTGTGAGACCAGAATCTAATCACTTATCACATCAAATCCCCACCCTGTCAGTCCAGTATACACCACCTACCAAATTGCTGCCTTGGAATTCTTTATAGTTTGTAATCGTTTGAACACCCGGGCACACACACACACGTTTATTTTAGGCAAGATATTATGTATTTAAATTAAAATAATTATACACTTGTTTTGATTTCTAGAGTTTTAAGTTAATTTCTAGAAACCTCCTTCATTAAAAATTATTCAAAACATCCTCCCAACAGGTTTAGATTTTCACTTCATTTATAGTAAGTATTCATGGGTTTATGTAGTTCTGTTCAGTTCAGTCTCTCAGTTGTGTCCAACTCTTTGTGATCCCCTGGACTGCAGCATGCCAGGCTTCCCTGTCTATCACCAACTCCAGGAGCTTGCTCAAATTCATGTCCATCAAGTTGGTGATGCCATTCAACCGTCTCATTCTCTGTTCTCCCTTTCTCCCACCTTCAATATTTCCCAGCATCAGGGTCTTTTCCAGTGAGTCAGTTATTCACATCAGGTAGCCAAAGTATTGGAGTTTCAGCTTCAGCATTAGGTCTTCCAATAAATATTCAGGACTGATTTCCTGTAGGATGGACTGGTTGGATCTCCTTGCTGTCCAAGGAGTCTTCAACACCACAGTTCAAAAGCATCAATTCTTCAGCACTCAACTTTCTTTATATTCCAGCTCTCACATCCATACATGACTACTGAAAAAACCATAGCTTTCACTATAAGAACCTTTATTGGCAACGTAATGTCTCTGCTTTTTAATATGCTGTCTAGGTTGGTCATAACTTTTCTTCCAAGGACCAAGCATCTTTTTATCTCATGGCCGCAGTCACCATTCTGCAATGATTTTGGAGCCCCCAAAAATAAAGTCTGTCACTGTTTCCATTGTTTCCCCATCTGTTTGCCATGAAGTGATGGGACCAGATGCCATGTTCTTAGTTTCTGAGTGTTGAGCTTTAAGCCAGCTTTTTCACTCTCCTCTTTCAATTTCATCTAGAGGCTTTTTTATTTCTCTTTGCTTTCTGCCATAGGGTGATGTCATCTGTGTATTGTGGTTATTGATTTTTCTCCCAGTAATCTTGATTCCAGCTTGTGCTTCATCCAGCCCAGTATTTTGCATAATGTACTCTGTATATAAGTTAAATAGCATGGTTACAGTATTGATGTACTCCTTTCTCTATTTGGAACCAGTCTGTTGTTCCATGTCCAGTTCTGTTGCTTCTGGACGTGCATACAGATTTCTCAGGAGACAGGTCAGATGGTCTGATATTCCCGTCTCTTGAAGAATTTTCCACAGTTTATTGTGATCCGCACAGTCAAAGGCATTGGCGTAGTCAATAAAGCAGACGTAGATGTTTTTCTGGAACTCTCTTGCTTTTTCGATGATCCAACAGATGTTAGCAATTTGATCTCTGGTTCCTCTGCCTGTTCTAAATCCAACTTGAACATCTGGAAGTTCACGGTTCACATACTGTTGAAGCCTGGCTTGGAGGATTTTGAGCATTACCTTGCTAGCATGTGAGATGAGTACAATTGTGGGGTAGTTCGAACATTTTTTGGCATTGCCTTTCTTTAGGATTCGAATGAAAACTGACCTTTTCCAGTCCTGTGGCCACTGCTGAGTTTTCTACATTTGATGCCATACTATATGCAGCACTTTCACAGCATCATCTTTCAGGATTTGAAATAGCTCAACTGGAATCCCACCACCTCCACTGGCTTTGTTTGTACTGATGCTTCCTAAGGCCCACTTGACTTTGCATTCTAGGGTGTCTGGCTCTAGGTGAATGATCACACCATCATGGTTACCAGGGTCATAAAGATATTTTTTTGTATAGATTTTCTGTGTGTTTTTGCCTCTTCTTCTTGATATCTTCTGCTTCTCTTGGGTCCATAATATTTCTGCCCTTTATTGTGCCCATCTTTGCATGAAATGTTCCCTTGGTATCTCTAATTTTCTTGAAGAGATTTCTATTCTTATTCTATTGTTTTCCTCTGTTTCTTAGCATTGATCACTAAGGAAGGCTTTCTTATCTCTCCTTGCTATTCTTTGGAACTCCGCATTCAAATAGGTATATCTTTCCTTTTCTCCTATGCCTTTTGTTTCTCTTCTTTTCTCAACTATTTGTAAGGCCTCCTAAGACAACCATTTTCTTTTTGCATTTCTTTTTCTTGAGGATGGTCTTGATCATTGCCTCCTGTACAGTGTCACAAATCTCTCTCCTTAGTTCTTCAGGCAGTCTGTCAGATGTAATCCCTTGAATCTGTTTGTCACTTACACCATATAATTGTAAGGGATTCGATTTAGGTCATACCTGAATGGTCTAGTGGTATTCCCTACTTTGTTCAAAATAAGTCTGAATTTGGCAATAAGGAGTCCATGATATGAGCCACAGTCAGCACCCAGTCTTGTTTTTGGTTTTTGGAAAATAAATATTTATTATTTTATTTTTCTCAAAACGGCTAAGCGTTTGTCACTTGGAACTTCTAAGTGAATAATCCAACTTCCCCTGCAGATTTTGAGTATGCTTGTTTCTGTCTAGCAATCAAATCATTGCCAATCTGAATTGATTCCTTTTCATAATTAATTTCCATTTCCTACTAAAGACAGTTTCTCTCTTAATTATTTCTTCTCAAAGATGTCCTGGCCTTTTTGTAGATATTTGTCATAAAAATTTTTAGAATAATTAAAAAGTGATTTTTCCAAAATCCAACCCAGATAGTAGTTAATATTGATTCAATTCATATTATCAGCTTAATGTAAATGAAATAATATACATTTACCACCATGAATCTTTCATTCCAAGGAAATAGGAATATGTCTTTGAAACTATTCAAGTACATTTTTGTATCTGTGTAGATTTTTAATGTTTTTTTTTCCTGTAGATCTTATTTCTGTTTGTTTAACATATTCCTCGCATTTTATTTCTAAATTTTATCTCAGATTTCTCTTCTTGGATTGCTGAAATTCCCCTTATGTTTATCCCCATAGTTCTATTAACATGTCTGCATATGAATATTTAATTTTGAAATCATCAATATTCAGGCAGATATAACAAAATACTAGATACTAAAGTCCTATAGATTTTTTTTTCTTTCTTGACCAAAGTAATCTTTTGTCTAACACACACACACACACACACATGAACTTTCAAAGCAAATTTAAGATACATAGTACTACTGCCAACACAAAGACTGTAACATTCCTTCCTGAATATCATTTTCAATGTGGGGTAACTTCAATGGACACACTGGTCAGATGGTATTTTTTATGCAGGACAATTTAAGAAGACTCCTAGTCCCAGAATATCATGCTAAACTAGTTAAAATATATGTGCTACACCTTCCAGAGCAGTAGGCCTTCCTAACAATTGTAAGATACAAAAGCAATTGATGTAATCAATAGGCTACATAAGTGAAAGAGGAGTATTTAAGTTTAACAACCAATGCAATAGTAAGGGGCATTTGTTTATTTATCTTTCTTTTCTTTTTACTTGCAGTGAGTAGATTAAAAAAAAAAAAAGCACACTCTATTTGGCTTTTTGTTTTTTTTATAAAGTCCTCAGTCGTGTCCAACTCTCTGCAATCCCATGGGCCATAGTCCACCAGGCTCCTCTTTATTCATGGGATTCTCTAGGCAACAATACAGGAGTGGGTGCCATTCTCTTCTCCAAGGGATCTTCCTGACTTTGGAAGAACCGAACTGGTTCTCCTTTTTGCAGGCAGATTCTTTACCAGCTGAACTACCAGGGAAGCCCTGTTTGGCATGCCTCAGTTCAGTTCAGTTCAGTGGCTCAGTCGTGTCCAACTCTCTGTGACCTCCAAAATTGCAGCATGCCAGGGCTCCCTGTCCATCACCAACTCCCAGAGTTCACTCAAACTCATGTCTATTGAGTTGGTGATGCCATCCAGCCATCTCATCCTCTGTCATCCCCTTCTCCTCCTGCCCCCAATCTCTCCCAGCATCAGAGTCTTTTCCAATGAGTCAGCTCTTCGCATGAGGTGGCCAAAGTACTGGAGTTTCAGCTTTAGCATCATTCCTTCCAAAGAAATCCCGGGGCTGATCTCCTTCAGAATGGACTGGTTGGATCTCCTTGGAGTCCAAGGGACTCTCAAGGGTCTTCTCCAACACCACAGTTCAAAAGCATCAATTCTTCGGCGCTCAGCCTTCTTCACAGTCCAACTCTCACATCCATACATGACTACTGGAAAAACCATAGCCTTGACTAGATGGATGTTAGTCGGCGAAGTAATATCTCTGCTTTTGAATATGCTATCTAGTTTGGTCATAACTTTCCTTCTGAGGAGGAAGTGTCTTTTGATTTCATGGTTGAAATCACCATCTGCAGTGATTTTGGAGCCCCCAAAACTAAAGTCTGACACTGTTTCCACTGTTTCCCCATCTATTTGCCATGAAGTAATGGGACCAGATGCCATGATCTTTGTTTTCTGAATGTTGAGCTTTAAGCCAACTTCTTCACTCTCCTCTTTCACTTTCATCAAGAGGCTTTTTAGTTCCTCTTCACTTTCTGCCATAAGGGTGGTATCATCTGCATATCTGAGGTTAGTGATATTTCTCCCAGCAATCTTGATTCCAGCTTGTGCTTCTTCCAGCCCAGCATTTCTCATGATATACTCTGCATATAAGTTAAATAAGCAGGGCATGCCTAGAGCTTATTAGCAGACTGACAGCAAATGTTGTGAATGGGTTTAAGTAAAATGTATTCTGGAACATAGACATCGTTGGCATCACTATTGCCATCTTGATCACCAATATGAGTTTGGGTAAGCTCTGGGAGTTGGTGATGGACAGGGAAGCCTAGCGTGCTGCAGTCCATGGGGTCACAAAGAGTCGGACACAAGTGAATGACTGAACTGAACTGATTCTGGAACAGTTGCATTTTTGATCGACAGACACCTCTCACAGTGAGAGTTATTAAATATTGTACTTCTAAAGGGGAATAGCAACACACTCCAGTATTCTTGCCTGGAGAATTTCCATGGACAGAGGAGCTTGGTGGGCTACATTCCATGGGGTCACAAAGAGTTGGACATGACTGAATGACTAACACATATAAATGTTAAACCCACTTACACAAATATTCTGAATTGTGCAGTGAGTCAAAAATTTGAAATTTGGGGCCAGATAATTGTTGTTGGTTCTCGTCCAGTGTTTAGCAGATGAGACACGTAGACCTTCACTTTGTAACAATTAAAAGGTCTCTGGTCACTTACAAATGTCCCAGGAAAGGCAAAATTAATGCTATTTGGTAGCAGCACTGCATTAACTTCAAAGTAAAAGTTTTGAGAATCCATTTTCCTTTTTATTTTTTGAGGTGTTATCGACATGTAACAATCTGTACCTATTTAATGTATATGTGTTGATGAGTTAGAATGCCTGTGCAAGTGCCATAAACAATGCCTTAAACATAACCATCATCTGTAAGTGTTTTTCCCCTCTTTTTTTTTTTTTAACCTAATGGTAAATAATTAGGTAGACCATTAGGTCTACCATCTTAAGTTTTTTAAGTGTATAAGACACTACAGTTAGCTATATGAACAATGCTGGATTGTACATCTCTATGACTTACTCATCTTACATAAGTGAAACTTGATATCCTTTGACCAACATCTGCCCAGTTTATCCTTCCCTGAGCCCCTTGTTAAACACATTGTAGTCTATGAATTTGACTATTTTTGATTCCTTATATAATATGAGATCCTCCAATATTTGTTTTTCTGAATCTGGCTATTTTTTGCTTTGCATGATATCCTCCAAGTTCCTTCATGTGATACTAAGTGGAACAATTCATTATAGAAACAATTCCATGTTATGCATATACAACATTTCCTTTATCCATTCATCTGTCTATGGACATTTAGGTGATTTCATGTCTTTTCATTCATAAATATTGTAAAATATTATAAATATTCTATAAATATCAATGAACATGAGAGGACAGATACATTTTTAGGATTTGATTTCAATTCATTTGGGGTATATAATCAGAAGTATTGCCAGATCATATAGTATTTCCATTTTTTGAGGAAACATCATGCTGTTTTCAGGCTTCCCTGATAGCTCAGTTGTTAAAGAATCCACCTGCAATGCAAGAGACCCCAGTTCCATTCCTGAGTCAGAAAGATCCACTGGAGAAGGGACTGGCTACCCACTCCAGTATTCTTGGGCTTCCCTTGTGGCTCAGCTGGTAAAGTATCCTCTTGCAATGTGGGAGACCTGGGTTCAATCCCTGCGTTGGGGAGATCCCCTCGAGAAGGGCAAGGCTGCCCACTCCAATATTCTGGCGTGGAGAATTCCATGGACTGTATAGTCCATGGGGTCACAAAAAGTCGCACACGACTGAGCAACGTTCACTTTCATGCTGTTTTCACTAATAGCTGTACCAATTTACATTCCCACCAAAATGTACAACAGTTTCATTTTCTCCACATGCTTGCAAACATTTGTTATCTCATGTTTTGTTGATACTAACTATCCCAACATTTAGTATAAGGTGGCATCTCATTGTGGTTTCTACTTGCATTTCCATGGTGTTGAACACAGTTTAATATACCTGATGGACATTTGTACATATGCCTTCTTTGAAGAAATATCTATTCAGATATTTTTCCCACTTTAAAATGACATGTTGTTTCTGATATTAAGATGTAGGAGTTTCTTATGTGATTTGGATACTAATCTTTTCTGAGATATATGATTTGAAAATATTTCCCTCCATTACATAGGCTTTTTCTATATAGTCCGATTTGTCTTTTTTTTTTTCAGAATACTTTTCTATATTTTCTTTTAGTTTTAACAATTTCAGGGTTCCTTTACTGCTCTAGTTTCTTTTCTACACATTTACTCCTCAGTCTACCGCAGTTTGGTTTCTATCAATATATGGGTGCTAAAATTCCTCATTACCATGACCATTAAACTTCCAGTCGCTTAATCCTTTGTATATTCTGTCTTTGTTTTAAATTGTGAAATATCTGACATCCCCAATCCCTTTTCTTTAAGGAAAGAACTTTGTATACAGCCACAATTTAAAAATGAATTTTAAGGGATGAAAATTGCCATTCATCATTAACTCAGTATGTATTAAGTACGTATTAAGTCACTATGCTGAATATTTATTTTGCCTGATTTGTAATTATCACTATAATCATTGAGTGTGGCTTATTAAACAGATTTGACACTGTTGAGCATGGTCATCTTGAAATTTATTTTGTTTTCTCTCAATCCCAAGAACCTATCATGGGACCAGGTTCTGATTCTTCTTTTATCTCCTTTTGCCACATGCCCGAGAGAATTACCAGTGACCTTTTTCTCTTGCTAGTCGCAAATTTCTCTGTTCCCTCTTTTTTCATAATTTTTTGGAGTAGAATTATTTTATAGTGTGGTATTAGTTTCTATTATAGAGCAAATTGAATCAATTATATGTATATCCCCTCATTTGTTGTAGTTTCTTCCCATTTAGGTCACCACAGAGCACTGAGTAGGGTTCCCCAAGCTATAAAGCGTGTTTGCATTAGTTATCTGTTTTATACATAGTATCAATAGTGTATATATGTCAAACCTGATCTCCCGATTCAACCCATTCCTCCTCTTTTCCCCCTTGGTGGCTGTATGTTTGTTGTCTATGTCTGTGTTTCTATTTCCATTTTGCAAATAAAATCTGTACCATTTTTCTAGCTTCAACATGCATGTGGCAATATACAATATTTGTTTTTCTGTTTTTGACTTACTTTACTCTGTATGAAAAAAAAAATGGAAGAGGATAGAAATCCTAGAGATAAACCTGCATAATTATGGTCACCTAATCCATGGCAAGCCACTTCAGTATTCTTGCCTTGAGAANTTTTTTTTTTTTTAACCTAATGGTAAATAATTAGGTAGACCATTAGGTCTACCATCTTAAGTTTTTTAAGTGTATAAGACACTACAGTTAGCTATATGAACAATGCTGGATTGTACATCTCTATGACTTACTCATCTTACATAAGTGAAACTTGATATCCTTTGACCAACATCTGCCCAGTTTATCCTTCCCTGAGCCCCTTGTTAAACACATTGTAGTCTATGAATTTGACTATTTTTGATTCCTTATATAATATGAGATCCTCCAATATTTGTTTTTCTGAATCTGGCTATTTTTTGCTTTGCATGATATCCTCCAAGTTCCTTCATGTGATACTAAGTGGAACAATTCATTATAGAAACAATTCCATGTTATGCATATACAACATTTCCTTTATCCATTCATCTGTCTATGGACATTTAGGTGATTTCATGTCTTTTCATTCATAAATATTGTAAAATATTATAAATATTCTATAAATATCAATGAACATGAGAGGACAGATACATTTTTAGGATTTGATTTCAATTCATTTGGGGTATATAATCAGAAGTATTGCCAGATCATATAGTATTTCCATTTTTTGAGGAAACATCATGCTGTTTTCAGGCTTCCCTGATAGCTCAGTTGTTAAAGAATCCACCTGCAATGCAAGAGACCCCAGTTCCATTCCTGAGTCAGAAAGATCCACTGGAGAAGGGACTGGCTACCCACTCCAGTATTCTTGGGCTTCCCTTGTGGCTCAGCTGGTAAAGTATCCTCTTGCAATGTGGGAGACCTGGGTTCAATCCCTGCGTTGGGGAGATCCCCTCGAGAAGGGCAAGGCTGCCCACTCCAATATTCTGGCGTGGAGAATTCCATGGACTGTATAGTCCATGGGGTCACAAAAAGTCGCACACGACTGAGCAACGTTCACTTTCATGCTGTTTTCACTAATAGCTGTACCAATTTACATTCCCACCAAAATGTACAACAGTTTCATTTTCTCCACATGCTTGCAAACATTTGTTATCTCATGTTTTGTTGATACTAACTATCCCAACATTTAGTATAAGGTGGCATCTCATTGTGGTTTCTACTTGCATTTCCATGGTGTTGAACACAGTTTAATATACCTGATGGACATTTGTACATATGCCTTCTTTGAAGAAATATCTATTCAGATATTTTTCCCACTTTAAAATGACATGTTGTTTCTGATATTAAGATGTAGGAGTTTCTTATGTGATTTGGATACTAATCTTTTCTGAGATATATGATTTGAAAATATTTCCCTCCATTACATAGGCTTTTTCTATATAGTCCGATTTGTCTTTTTTTTTTTCAGAATACTTTTCTATATTTTCTTTTAGTTTTAACAATTTCAGGGTTCCTTTACTGCTCTAGTTTCTTTTCTACACATTTACTCCTCAGTCTACCGCAGTTTGGTTTCTATCAATATATGGGTGCTAAAATTCCTCATTACCATGACCATTAAACTTCCAGTCGCTTAATCCTTTGTATATTCTGTCTTTGTTTTAAATTGTGAAATATCTGACATCCCCAATCCCTTTTCTTTAAGGAAAGAACTTTGTATACAGCCACAATTTAAAAATGAATTTTAAGGGATGAAAATTGCCATTCATCATTAACTCAGTATGTATTAAGTACGTATTAAGTCACTATGCTGAATATTTATTTTGCCTGATTTGTAATTATCACTATAATCATTGAGTGTGGCTTATTAAACAGATTTGACACTGTTGAGCATGGTCATCTTGAAATTTATTTTGTTTTCTCTCAATCCCAAGAACCTATCATGGGACCAGGTTCTGATTCTTCTTTTATCTCCTTTTGCCACATGCCCGAGAGAATTACCAGTGACCTTTTTCTCTTGCTAGTCGCAAATTTCTCTGTTCCCTCTTTTTTCATAATTTTTTGGAGTAGAATTATTTTATAGTGTGGTATTAGTTTCTATTATAGAGCAAATTGAATCAATTATATGTATATCCCCTCATTTGTTGTAGTTTCTTCCCATTTAGGTCACCACAGAGCACTGAGTAGGGTTCCCCAAGCTATAAAGCGTGTTTGCATTAGTTATCTGTTTTATACATAGTATCAATAGTGTATATATGTCAAACCTGATCTCCCGATTCAACCCATTCCTCCTCTTTTCCCCCTTGGTGGCTGTATGTTTGTTGTCTATGTCTGTGTTTCTATTTCCATTTTGCAAATAAAATCTGTACCATTTTTCTAGCTTCAACATGCATGTGGCAATATACAATATTTGTTTTTCTGTTTTTGACTTACTTTACTCTGTATGAAAAAAAAAATGGAAGAGGATAGAAATCCTAGAGATAAACCTGCATAATTATGGTCACCTAATCCATGGCAAGCCACTTCAGTATTCTTGCCTTGAGAACTCCAGGAACAGTATGAAAAGGCAAAATGATAGGATACTGAAAGAGGAACTCCCCAGGTCATTAGGGCCCAATATGCTCTGAGTGAACTCTGGGAGATGGTGATGGACAGGGAAGCCTGGCGTGATGTGGTTCATGGGGTCACAAAGAGTCGGACACGACTGAGCGACTGAACTGAACTGAACTGAACTGAACTGAACTGAATCTGACAAAGAAAGAAGGATATACAATGGAATGAAGAAGGCCTCTTCAAAAAGTGATGCTGGAAAAACTGGACAGCTACATATAAAAAAAGTTAGAAAAAAAGTTAGAACACTCCCTAATACCAAACAGAAAAATAAACTCAAAATGGATTAAAGATTTGAAGGTAAGGCCAGACATTATAAGACTCTTAGAGGAAAACATAGGCAGAACACTCTGTAACATAAATCACAGCAGGATGTTTTTTCACCCGCCTCCCAGACTAATGAAAATAAAGGCAAAATTTAAGGCATGGACTCTCTTGGATACTTCTATCCCTGTGCTTTGGTTGCAGGATGAAACAGTTACTTTGTCTGCTTTTTCTCTGATGCTCTTGCTGAGAGGTGCCCCTAGACCATTTCATTTTGTCTGTTTCACTGGGAGTCATCGGGAAGATAACAATAACAGTGCAAAAACAAAACACACAAAAATACAGCGAAAGAACTCAATTTTGAGACTTCTAAACACTGTTGAGTGTGCTTGATAATTTATAAATCCCCCATATACAATACATAAAAGTCTATTTTACTTCTCCCTGATTGTGATTGAAGAATGGATTTCAGATGGCAGCTGCCCTGTGGTCTCACAAACTTTTTCTCTAAAGATTCTGTTTCCTTTAAGTCTTTCCCATCCACAAGGAGAAACAATGTGAGCAGAGTTCTTTCTTGCAGACGATGTTCATAATAATATTCATTTTTTGTGTGTTTCTGTTCCTCACTTCAGTTGTAAAATTCAAAGTAAATAAGAAAAAATTATCAAGACTCTTCTACTTTAGCATGTACAAAGTGTCATTTATATCATTTTTATTATTTTATTTAATAAATATTTAAATAGGCAAACACATTTGTGCCTAACCCCTGCTACAAATATTCCCCCATCTTCTTAAACAATAAATGGCATTGTCTTGGACAGGTCAAAAATAAAAGATAATGATGATCAGAGTTGGATTTCCTGTGTCCATCTCAGCTTCTCCCTCTTTTCCTTTCTTTCTTCTCCTGCTTTCTCCCATATAATTCAGCACTTCCTTATGTAAGATCCAAGAGGCTTCCCTTGTACCATTGCCCCACAGATATTGATTGAGAAGCATTTCAGATATTTTAGTTAGGGTCTTCCGTTTTCCCCATATATCTAGGAAAATACAGTGTTGCGATTTTAACTTAAAAATGTAAACTCAATTTTCACCTACAAATATTGTTCATGTGTCATGTGTTATGTCCTGACTCGAATTTTTAGCCAGTTTCTAGGAAGTGAGCCAAGCTTTTGAAACCTGCCTGCCATGATACAGTCCCATCTTCGCATCAGACATGACCTTCATGTTTGTTTTTTATCCTGTAATCACTTTTAAGAAAACTAGGCTGTAGATGAGGGGCAAAGTAAATCAATAAACGCCCTAAAATGGGATTGGGTTATCTGAACCATAATTTCATACCACAGACCAGTGCCTAGGTGAAAAATCCACCCTGTTTTCTCCTACAGCCTTGTGAAAAGAAACATGCTTAGCATTTCTGAACTTTGTACTGTGAAGTTTTCAAAATATGTTTTCTGTTCAAGGAATAGAAAATAACTCAATTGTTTCCGACATTTTTATGGCAGTTTTAGAGACTGTAGATGATTTTGGATTATTATTATAAATCATTAAGTAATCTCCATAAGGCCAAATTTTTGCTCATTTAGATAGAATTTTAATATTATGCTTAGAGTGTTATAAATGTTGAATCATTTGGCAGAAAATTAGTTCACTGTAAAGGATTTTCAAAATAGAAACATCATGGTTGAAAATGGAATATTAGTCCTTTACCTAGTATCTACTATATCAGCTTTTGAATTACTGTGTTAATTATTGTTTAATATGTGATGACTCTTAACTGCTGAAATAGGAGAACTTTTCATTCTTTAAAAGATAACTGTTGACCATTAAAAATTATTCTTTTTAATGTATCTATTCCATAAAATTCCTATTATTTTTTTCATCTTTCTTAAAGCATACAAAACCAAACAAAATGCCAATGACAGATTTTATTCTTTATATTAACTGGCAGAATTAGAAGACAAGATTATAAATTAGTGAAGTAATATTAGATTATGAAAGAGCTTTCAGATAGTGGTTTCTATAAGCTAAAATTTTTCTTGTGAAGCCCAAATGACTCCAAGATATAATTTCTGAAAAATCACATAAATTATTTATGGATAATCTGTTGAAAATATCCTTCTTAAGTGGGTGTTTTAGAAAATTTCCCCCAAATCCCAAAGCATTAGTTAGAATATACCTCAAACACCTTAAATAAAAGCTGTTTACACTATCATTAAAACAGCAATTCAAGGAACTGGAATATAAAAAATAGGACATTTATTAACTCTAGTTAACAGGTAAAGACAATGAATAAAGCTAGTTGACCTAGTTAAGATTAGGCAAATTTGATTTAATGCAGAAGTAACACTAAAATTCCTTAGGAATATCTGATTTTCTAATATCCCTTATTAAAAATCTCTTGAAGCTTCTACAAAGCCATAACTCTAAGAGAATTTTATAACACAATTGAAAAATTTTATTGAGAATGCAAGATACAGACAGAGCAAGCATCTTCTTCTATTTTCCTACCTCCAAATATATATTGACTCTGTTCATTTTTCTCTGTTTTCCCTGTCACCATTTCGGTTTATGCCTCCATCCTCAGCTACCCATCACTGAGTAGGAGACTTCCTCTTGCTTTCACTCCAAACTCCCTCCGATCTTTTCTGCACTTACAAGCCATCAAAATCGTTGAAATCACAAATTACTCTCTAGAATCACTTTTTTTTTTTTTTTGCTCTTAGAATAATGTAACAATACTATTCCAAGTCTCATAAATCGTGTCTGATCTTGTCCTGGTCTGACCTTGCATTTAACTCACTTGTGCTACCTTCTCCATGCCTCCAGCCAGGGTAAACCCTTTAAATGTCCTAAGATTGCTCCAGTCTCAGAGCCTTCTCCCCTGCCCTTCCTTCTATCTGAAATGTCTTTGCTCTTTGCAAAGCAGACATTCTCACATTTTTCAAGACTGCTCATGTCACTTTTCAGCAACATCTTTCCTGACCACTCTGTCTAGGTAGCTCTAATTATTGTCCTTATTGTCCCTTGTTTATTTCCCTGTAAGTTATTTGCCACAATTTGTAGATGTGAAGGTAAAACATGTGTTAGGGAAGGAAGAAATGGTCTTGTACCCTTCTACGTTCTTCTGGCTGATCTAAGAATTACAACACAGATTAACAGGGGAACCTCAAAGTTTAATGATGTTGTTCATTTGCTAAGTTGTGTCCAACTCTGTGATCCCATTGACGGCCACACACCAGCCTTCTCTGTCCTAGGTCATCTCCCAGATTTTGCTCAGATTCATGTCCATTGGGTCAGTGATGCTATCTAATCATCTCATTCTCTGCCATCCCCTTTTCCTTTTGTCTTCAATCTTTGCCAGGTCAAAGTTTAATAACATGCATATATGGAAGAGGTCCAGGAAAACTGAGTTACTAAAATAGCCGAAAGCCTTACCTTAGATACCATCTTCAACTAAAGACCAAAGAGGATGTTGGGGTTGTGGTTTGGAAGTTTGAAAAGGGGAAAGGCACATAGATGGAAAAGCAAATTTTAGATGAACAAATGTTTGCTGGGCCATGAAGAGACAAGATGACACAGACTAGACTCTGAACTCAGAGAGTATCCCTGCCATACCCAAAACATATTCACTGCAGACATCTCTGATGATAGCTTGATCCCTGTAACTGACCCTCTGTCTCAAAATTTCAGGCCTTTAGGGAAGGCCAAAGTTTTTTTTTTTTTTTTTCCTGAGTCTTTTGGGCATTGACTCTTTTTCAATAGAAATAATCTGCAGGTGAGAGAGACATTTTGGGTGGTGAATTTTGTTCCACTACCCATGTATATTTTATACACACCTACACCTTCATATGTACATGTATCTTTATCTGTTTATCTATCTAGAGAAGGAGGGAAAGAGAAAGGAAGAAACCAGATGGGTCAATAGGTAGATTGTTGCTTTTGACTTGTTTACTTGACTATTGCTAAATCCATAAAGGCAAGAACCATACATATTTTATTCACTAAAATATATCCAATGCCTGAGATAATGCATGACCCATAATAAATATTCAATAAATTTTATGAATGAACAAAAAAATGAGATGGCTGAATGAGGATTAGATGGTTGTATGCCATCACTGACTCGATGGACATGAGTTTGAGCAAGCTCGGGGATTAGTAGTGGACAGGGAAGCCTGGTGTGCTGCAGTCCATGGGGTCACAAAGAGTCAGACACTACAGAGCGACTGAACTGAACCAAAAAAGAATGAATGAAAGAGTTAATATCTAAATTCAAGCACCTGCTTCCCTTATGGCTCAGCTGATAAAGAATCAGTCTGCAATTTGGGAGACCTGGATTCGATCCCTGGGCTGGGAAAATCCCCTGGAGAAGGGAAAAGCTACCCACTCCAGTATTCTGGCCTGAAGAATTTCATGGACTAGTCCATGGAGTCACAGAGTCGGACACGACTGAGTGACTTTCATTTTCATGCTCATGCACCTCGATGATTGTTCACTAAGTTTTGAGAATTTCAGTCCAAAACTTTCTACTATGCAATTTTGAACCCTGAGCCACAGCAGAATGTCGACCTCTGACTCACAGCGTTTCCTTATTTCCTCCTTTTCAGTCTACTTCAAATGTGTTTGTTTTCACTGTCCTAAAATCAAGTATTTATTAAAAACTCTAATTATATGTTATGTTTTATGTCCCCTGTTACTTCTAAGTTACTCAGTATAAGCTCCAAGTGCGTAGAGATTATTTCCTTTTAAGAAGAAAACACCCAAAGTATTAAACTTCCATAGTACAGACTGTTAGGTAGATTCTTATCTTAATATATGCTTATTAACTTTGAAGACATCAAGGTTGACTCAAAGGCAGGACTTTCAGTCCCTCTGAGAAGCACAGTACATCTCCCAATGTTAATTTAAGCTTGACAGATGAGGGGTGAATTTATTTGTGAGAGAGTTCATATCATCATTGAGAAGCATTTATTCCTTCCTGAAAGGTTATTTTCTGCAAAATAAGATATAGTGTTTCATCCAGGCTTCCAGCTTGCTCTGTAACCAAACAATCCTTGGCATTTAGACGAAGTGTTATGTCCTCTAGCTAGGAAATGAGTTGTGAGAGGTATTTTTCATTTCTAACTTTTGATCGTAGTAACATTTTCCGTAAGCTTATATGGAGACAGCCACCGCTAAGCAGGTTTATTTTCTCTGGGTCATAAAATAACATATGGGTGGAAAGAATCCAGTTATTGCTTTGGTTGAAAGAACTTCGTAATGTCATGGGAAAAGAACAGGTCACATCAGATGAGATGGATAAGAGAATGTATCTCAGCTCTGACCTTTATGGTCTAAGTGACCTTTGGCAAGTTATTTAACTTCTATAAATCATGTTTATTTTTATGTTATATCATAACTTCCTCATAAGGTACTAAATTTTTAATGACACATTAGGAGTTTGATACACGATGACTTGAAGCAACAATAATAATAATGCAGATAACACATTGGACTGAGACATGGAAACAGATATTTTGGTATATGCCTGCTTGCATGTGTGCTCAGCCAATAAGTCATGTCTGACTCTTTTGTGACCCCATGGACTGTACCTGCCAGGCCCCTCTGTCCATGGGATTTCCTAGGCAAGAATACTGGAGTGGGTTGCCATTTCCTCCTCCAGGGGATCTTCCTGACCCAGGGATCGAACCTGTGTCTCCTGTGTGTCTTCCATTGGCAGGTGATTCTTTACCACTGAGCCACCTAGGAAGCCCCTTTCAGTATTTATCAACAGTTATTTTATCCATTAATTGTTAATTTCAAAAATTTAACCAGTGCTTTCTAGGTGACAGGCATTGAGCTAGGTATAAATTGCTGAGAAAACCACAGTAGTATCTTTTCTCATAAGTTACACTGTTTTTTTATTGTTTCAACTTTATGGATTTTTGAAAAAGATATGTTTTATTTTTTTAAGTTTTGATGAGTTAATATTGCATTTTCCCAGTTGTGTTATCCTCATTCTTTTAATTTTTTTTAAACTGGAAAATAGTTGATTAACAATGTTGCATTACTTTCCCTTTCTTATAAAATTGGTACAACTTTTGGAATTTGCCGTCAACCTTTGGGAGAGTCTCAGGGTATGATGATAACGCATAGGTGTTTCTCCAGTGTGCTTATGTGGTGATTTGTAATTGCTTTAACCCTTACTTGCTAAGATTATAATCACTAGTTTAATTATCTCCTTTACTAGAATATAAAACTTTTGCTTTAGAAATTGTGGCAACCTTACGTACTATTATGCGCATATAATATACACTTACTGTATAATATTGAGGGAATAAAAAGAGGAATAGATGAGTATTTCCCATGATTACACATGCTATGGGAGGTACAAGTGACTACAAATGCTGAAAGTTACCACCTCATTTTGAAACACTGATGTAAATAAGAAAAAGTAATTATGCAAATTCAAGGTTCTACATTCATGACATTTTAAAATTACATCCACTGAAAATGAAAGGTGATATGTGTTGGAAAGTGAAGTGCAATTAGTTTAACATATCTTCAGTAAATTTTCAGATTATCTAGGAACATTTAGGAAGCCAAGATTGTCAAATAAATAATCCCCCAAAATCAGTGAAGCTAATCCTTTGCACTATCTACGGATATGAGACAGGGTTCAGTTCAGTTCAGTCGCTCAGTAGTGTCCAACTCTTTGCAACCCCATGAATCGTAGCATGCCAGGCCTCCCTGTCCATCACCANTGAGCCACAGTCAGCTCCCGGTCTTGTTTTTGTTGACTGTATAGAGCTTCTCCATCTTTGGCTGCAAAGAATATAATCAGTCTGATTTTGGTGTTGACCCTCTGGTGATGTCCATGTATAGAGTCTTCTCTTGTGTTGTTGGAAGAGGGTGTTTGCTATGACCAGTGCAATTCAGCTCCAAAATAATCCTCTAAGTGCTCATCATCTTTAGTCTTTGCTCAAGACCTTTAGGAACATGTCAAAAAACTGTAGCGAAATGAACGAAGCAGCACTGATTACAATGTGTTTCTTTGTCTAGCCCACTTGCTTGCTTTCTAATAAGTAAAAATTGTGTAAATATTTCTTACAGAACCAAAAGAAGAAAATTGAAAATGTTGATAAATCACCTTTAATATATCATCCTTTGATGACTTAAGAACTTGTATGATCTTAAAAGAGAGCATATGCTTGACTTCCCATAATTGTTGCTATTCATAGTCATAACATAACTTCCTTATTTTGGATACAAAGATGTAAATATAGACAGAACCATACTGAATTTGTATTTTTGTCCCTGTATAATATATAATGTATTATTCATATTGTCTTCACTGTATTCACAGTAGCAGAAAATGAATATGGAACATCTTAGAAGATTTCCTATTGTCATTAACCCTTCTTGTCTTTGCTTATTTGAGGTAGATTTCTTAAAATGTCCTGTAGATAAGGAAAACCAATGGAAATAGTTTGTGGTAAGACAGAAATTTTTCTTTGTGGCTAAAGAAAAATTTCGATTTTGCATTTTATTCAGAGTAACTATTAGATTAGGGTGATGTTTTCTTATTTCAAAAATGCAATTTATTCTTGGAAAAAATGCCATCAAATCACATCCAGTTAGTTCCGTAATATTTGGTGAACTAATGCAAAGAGTGTGCCGTACAAATAAATTGAAATATACTATGAATTCTGGGCAGAGTAAAGTTAAGGTTAAACCATTTCATATTAATGTAAACATTGCACATATTCAGTCTGTTAATTCTAGATGTGTTGAAAGTGAAGATAATTCTTAAATGTAGCTCACCTCTATCTAATGATAAAAAGATATAAATGAATCCCAAACATATTTGAGACTACAAGTAGACCAGATAGGCTAGATAATTCATCAGGAAGATATATTGAGAATCTAGCATCTATTGCATCCCTGCTACCTCCTGCTACCCATGAAGTTGTAAGCTAAGGACATCATAAAGAAAAGTTAGATGGGCCACAAGAGTGAGGTATCTCTTTGGATTTGGGAGGCTTGGAAGAAATGCTTCTTCTCTCAAGTCTTAACTCCCATAATTATTAACTTCCTAAGTAAGTAAAATGCCTTAGACCTTCTCTGTGAAGAAATGTTTGAGAAGATTCTCAAGATCATAGATTTTAAGAAACACAGTCTTTAAGCACAATTAATGAACTTGCAGTGTTTGTATTCATCAAATTCAGCTCCCTTAGTTTTATACCACATTTGGTGTGTTACAGTCGTCCATACTTTGAGAGATGTTTCTGAGTGTGGGAAAGAGTATGGACTTTGGAGTCAGAAAACGTGAGTCCAAAACTACCTTAAACTTTCATTAGTCTTGTAACCTTGGGCAAGTCAACTGCATTTAGAATCTAATCCTTAAATTCTCTTCCCTGAAAAATAAGGACACCAACTTGTCTTTTGTATGGATTTTGTGAGTATTATTTAAGACCAGGCGTGTGAAGTTCCTGGCCAGTCATTATGGCTGTGTTAAAGGTATGTGGTCACTCATCTCACAACAAAACATTTCCAGTTAAGGATCTCAAAGCACAATGAGGAAATGTAGTCCAGCAACGCTACAGATAGAAAACAGAGGAAATGAAGATCCTGCTCTCCACCATCTCACTTCCCTGTCTGACTCTGGGACATTTACTTTCCGTACACTGACCATTTCTCTCCACTTGTAGGAAACGAAGTGATTAGAGAAGGACGCAGCCATTGAAAAGTCTAGGTTATGCCAGAGCTGCACTTCCACTAAGGAAGCACCTTCAGGGCACTGTTAATCCTGCTCTGTGAGGGAGAGGCCCTGGGGTGATCTTTTAAAAAGATTTAAAAACCTTCTGACATGTTTGCCATCTAAGCAAGTCTAGTGCTGCTACAGAGCAGCACAGGGAAGCTGGGAGCAACTTTAGAAAGTGGGAAAATAATGAACCTTGCTCCTCTTTTGCCAGAAGGGCCTTAGCAACTCTATGCCCTCTATTTTGCATGCCTGGAGGAGAGAATATACTGTGGATACCACGCTTCTCCTTTTCTTTAACCTCTCTGGTTTTCTTCCTCACCACCCCCCCCCTTTTTTTTCCCATCATTTTCTTCTTATTTTTTTAAAGCTTTGTTTCCTTTTCTTCTTGCTTCCCCACTAACAGTCAAGTGGCATGAATGGATCATCGCCTACTATTTTTAAGTCCCAGTGATGTCAAGACTTACAAAGAATGGAAATGTTCGTTACCCTTGTCAAATTCCTATCAGCAGATCTTTATAGATGGGAGTGTATTTCCAAGGATTATTGCCTCATCTCTCAGTGCTGCCTACCATGGTCTCCTGCTTTTAACTAGGGACATTTGGTTTATCTGCTTCCTTAAACATCTTATAAATTTCTCCTCAATGGCACCCACACCTTGCCTGCTTGCCAGCAGTACCTCTTGTCCTTGTCACTGCCTGCAAGTTAACTCAGCTCACTTCCTTTAATGGGTCTAATATGTTTAACCTCAGATCATGTTTTTTCACTGTCTGGAGGTCTAACCATCTTTGCAAACACAGAAGATTCAAAATAGCAGTCACTCTCTCCCTTTATTGTTATCTCCGCTCAGCAAGCAGGATCCTATCGTAAGTTCTTGATCCCTGGGAAGAGCCTCACCTGGCAACCGCCCCCCCCCCTTTTTTTTCCTTATTGTGTATGTCAAATCACTAGATTGTAAAAATTCTTAGAAAGAATGCCTCTATAATCCCTCATGTCCTTTCTTGTGTCAGTTTTTCTCTATCCTTCCCAAATTCAGTCCTCAAAACTTCTCTCCAGGATGTCTTCAGTAACCTTCTAGCTGGTTTCCTAATCAACATCCTTTTCCCTTTTATTACATTCTCCATCTGATTATCCACCTGACCTTTTTGAAGGTTAGTTTTGTTTACATTGTTTTACTGCTCAAAACTGTTTTTTGCTACTAATTGTCTACAAGAGAAAATAATAAACTAGACCTCTAGATTATTCTTTTCCAGTCTTATTTTACCACGATCTTACTCCCTTTAGACTTCAGTATATTTTACACATTGTCCCTGATTTCCCTTGAACTTTCAGGCCTATGTCATGTCTATGTACTTTTCCTTCTATCCTGTAGATGCTATCCCGAACCAGTTTCCTTAGGCCTAGTCCAGTCTTCCTGGTTGTTACCAATGATGTGTCTGTGCCCTAGACACTGTGATTCTGATTCACACTGATGGCATATCTGAGTCCTGAGGGAGTTGAGACCACAAAACACAGGAAGAAAAAGTAGAAGAGCTGGAAGAAAAAGTACCCTGATATATGAGTCTGGGTTCTCCAGAGAAACAGAACCAATAGATGTATATATATTATAATAAGTTCAGTTCAGTCGCGCCGAGTCTCTTTGACCCCATGGACTGCAGCATGCCAGCCCTCCCCATCCACCAACAACTCCTGGAGCCTACTCGAACTCACGTCCATCACGACGGGATCTCATCCTCTGTCGTTCCCTTCTCTTCCTGCGTTCAATCATTCCCGGCATCAGGGTCGATTCCAATGAGTTGGTTCTTCGAATCAGGTGGCCAAAGTATTGGAGTTTCAGCTTCAGCATCAGTTCTTACGATGAATATTCAGGACTGATTTCGTTTAGGATTGACTGGTTGAATCTCCTTGCCATCCATGCAAAGGGATTTATTATAAGGAACTGACTCACATGATTATGGAGGCTGACAAATACCAAGATCTATAATTAGCAAACAGCAGACCCAGAAAAGCCAATGGTATAGTTCCAATTCAAATTGGTACATTTTTAAATTGTGTTATTTGTGTTTCATCTTGCTATTGAGTTGTAGGAGGCCCTTAATACATTTTGGATATTAAACCTCATCAGATATATGGTTTGCAAATATTTTCTCCCATTCTTTAGATTCCCTTTTATTTTGCTGATTGTTCCTTTTGGTGAACAGAAATATTTAAATTTGAGATAACCACCCACATTCGTCTATTTTTGCCTTTGTTTCCTGTGCTTTTGTGTCAAATCCATTAAATCATTGACAAGACCAATATCAAGGAGCTTTTACAGAATAATGTTTAATCAAATATCTGGACACCTTGTGCCCCAATCAAGTTGACAAATTAACCATCACACCTGATTTCCTTCCCTTATGGGAAGACAACTATGAGGTATAGTCTTTATTTCTAAGATCTTTAGCTATTTTGGTCTCTACTTCCTCAGTGTCCCTTAAGCCAACTCTACTAGTTTCTTTTCCATATCCATCTCATTTTCCAGCTCCCCAACTCAACTTCATAAGATCATCCAAACTGCACACAGAGTCTAGTTTCAGTGTTAGTGAAAAGCAATAGTTCCTCTTAAAAGTCATCTCCATGCAGACTTCCTTGGTTTCTGCAGGGTGGGAGTGCTTTCTACCATTTTGAACTGTTGTATGACTCCTAGAAAGCTACCACTTACACATGGGTTTTTATTTTGTCTTTCCTGTTATCATTAGATTTCCTGATAAGTAAGATGTATACAACTTTTACTTTCATATTTCTCACCTTTCTTTGTGACGTATGTGATATATTTAATGAATTCAATTTCTGTGTGTGTGTGTGTGTGTATATGTTTGACCTACTTACCCAGTTTTTTTTTTTTTTTTTTTCCTTTTGTGTGAGAGGGCTATTTGAAGGGAATTATTTCAGGAGATTCAAAATCAAAATGTTCATTTACAAAACATTTTTTGAGGAGTGACTCTAAGGGTACAGTGGGGAGAAGAGATACACTTGTCAAATATCACTTGCATAGGGATGCAAGTACAGATAGGCAATGCCTGCATATTCTCTCATCTTTCAGTTGCAGAGAAATGTCTCAGTGCTTATTTTCTTGAAAGAGGTCACTTGTTAAGTTTTAGACAAGCTAAAATTCATTTGAGATGTAAAGCAATATCATCTTTTTAGTTTCTTTAGAATCTTGATCATTGACTTGTTAAGGCTCCTGTTTCAACTATCCTTTTCAACTTAATGTAGCTCTCTCGTTTAATATCCTCTTACTATATTTTTTACTTCCCCACACACAAAATTCTGCATGTGCCCCTGGAATATTAAATATTTTTCTAGTTGACTGGATTAAGAGGCATAGTTAACTTCCCTCTAGTGATGCAGTTATTGTACTGTAGATCAAATATCAGATACCTGCTGCCTCTAGCTTTAATTATTTGGATACTTGGATACTTTTAAAGAAATCTTGGTTAGCCTTAAATTGACTCAAGCATCCATCTCACAGATGTAGAAAACTCAGCACCACCTTACCCTCATTAATGTTTCTAGGAGTATTAAAAGCTTCCGTTTATTTTGCTCTGAATTTCTTCTTTTGCTGAATTTGCATTCTCACACTATAGCTCTTCATTTTGCATTATTCAGTTTACTCCCTAAAAACACCACATCAACAAAGGATTATATGTCCCTGAGGTTTTACTGAGGATTTTAAGTTATTTGAACATGATAGATAGCATCATAATACTATACACAATGTATATTAAATAATTTCTTTCTACATAATTCCCTAAACTCATTAGATACGAGGAATGCATTATTGGCTGTCTTTTCTCCTAGAGTCCTGCCCTTTTTACATTTCTGAAACCCATCCTTGCTTTAACCTATCTTCATCCTAAGCACAACTTTCTTACCTAAGTGTCCATTGAGAAATTTCTCTGGAAATGGAAAGTGTTTTGCACATACTTTTCAATGCTCAGATGAATCCTGGCAGGGATGGGGTGGTGGGGGATCATGTCACTCTAGGGACAAAAGTCAGAGTCCATAGCTCTTCATGATCTAGCACCTGCCTACTTACTGCCTCTCATCTCTTGCCTCTTCCCCAGTATGCCTCCTCCCTGTAATGATCGTAAGGCCCTGCAGGTCCAGACATTCTTCCCTTCTCCATGCATCTTTGTATGTGCTCTTTCTTCCAGCTGACAAAGTATCCATTCCCTCCTCTCTCATGCTGTTACCGATATTGACCATGATTCTCCTTCTAGAACACTCTAATTGCCTACCCAGCATAGTCTATTTTGGATACTTCCCCCACTCAGTTCCTACAGCATCCTGATCATGCCGTTTTCCTCCTGTGATATCACAGACTAACAGATTTTTTTGGGGGGGGGCACAAATTATGGTTTGTTCACTGATATATTATCATCTTTACCACAATGATGGTTTCTGGAACATATGGTGGATAATAATAAATTCTTGTTGAATGAATGAATAAATTGTTGAATAAACTAACTAACTGTGAGTCCAAGCTGCCCAATGTCCCTCTTATATCTACTCCCAAATATTTTTGAAGGGGAATTAAAGTGAATATTAGAGTAATCTGTATTTAGTAGAACTGGAAGTGAGGAGTATCATGTTTGATTGACATTCTCATATATTGTTGAATTCACTCCTCCCAAAGTTAAATTATTTTTCTCATCATTGTTGAAGGCCTAGGTAAATCAAACATGTTATTAATTATTGAGATTGGAGAAATTCATCCTAAGCTTTTATTTTCAGTATGCAGGAAAGTAGTGAAAGGACATCTTAAAAAACATTTGTAGTCATGCTTTCAGCAGAATTTGAAAAAGAAAAAAAGAATTCTGGAAGACATAATTTCAGCTGAATTTATTTTATCATTTGAAACTTTCTGCTGCAACTTCTAATTTTCTTGTTCCTGAATCATATTCTGTTTAACTGCTGTGCCATTTAGTGTTTCGAGCAGTTGCTCACGAGACATATGCAATTCAAAGATGTCTTTGGCCTACTTTCATTCCAGTTACCAGAGATAATTGGAGGCACCTTCCATATGTCCTATGAAGAGCCTGCCCCCCAGTGAAACAGTTAGTCATCCCAGCAATTGTGTTTTCAAAATCACTCTCCCACAATGTTCTTATTTTAATTTTAAGTATTAATACATCTGCCTAAATACATCTGCAGCTGCCTGATGATTGAAACTCTTCGATGCTATCCACCTAATTAGTCTCCCATCTGTTATTTGTAACAGGATATCTACTTCTTCCAGGAGATTGGCTTTCCACGTGAGTCTAGCTCCGTTGGCAATAGGGACTGTCCAATATTCATGAATATAGTGACTTGCAGAACTGAGCCACTTTTAGGTGAATGCCTTATACTTCTTGTTACCTTAACTGATTCTCAGCCTCCTCACTCTGTAACTGGAGCCCTTCAACATTTTATGCTGAAAAATTGACTCCATTCCTGACTTTCCTTTACCCTCCCCAGAGTTGCTTATTATTATACATTAAAATTCAGGCTTGACACTTCCTAGCAATGGCAACCCACTCCAATACTCTTGCCTGGAGAATCCCATGGATGGAGGAGCCTGGTAGGCTGCAGTCCATGGGGTCGCAAAGAGTCAGACATGACTGAGCGACTTCACTTTCACTTTTCACTTCCATTCATTGGAGAAGGAAATGGCAACCCACTCCAGTGTTCTTGCCTGGAGAGTCCCAGGGATGGGGGAGCCTGGTGGGCTGCCGTCTATGGGGTCACACAGAGTTGGACACGACTGAAGCAACTTAACAGCAGCAGCATCATAGCTTTCTATTATACGAATATACCACAATTATTTATCCATTTTCCAGTTAATAGACACTTAGGTTGTTTCTCGATTTTTTTTCAATTATAAATGAAGTTATTTAATCTAATCACGTGTGTGCAGTATTGTGGACATATATATTCCTTCCTTTTGGGTATTCTCTTGAGAGAAAAATTGTGGTTATATTGGACAGCTACATATTTGACTTCAATCATTTCAGTTCATTTCAGTCGCTCAGTCGTGTCCAACTCTTTGCGACCCCATGAACCACAGCACGCCATGCTTCCCTGTCCANTATTACCCTGCTTATTTAACTTATATGCAGAGTACCTCTTGAGAAACGCTGGGCTGGATGAGGCACAAGATGGAATCAAGATGGCCGGGAGAAATATCAATAGCCTCAGATATGCAGATGACTCCACCCTTGTGGCAGAAAGTGAAGAAGAACTAAAGAGCCTCTTGATGAAAGTGAAAGAGGAGAGTGAAAAAGTTGCTTAAAGCTCAACATTCAGAAAACACAGATCATGGCATCTGATCTCATCACTTCATGGCAAATAGATGGAGAAACAGTGGAAATATTTTTGGGGTTCCAAAATCACTGCAGATGGTGATTTCAGCCATGAAATTAAAGGACACTTACTCCTTGGAAGGAAAGTTATGACCAACCTAGACAGCATATTAAAAAGCAGAGACATTACTTTGCCAACAAATGTCCATCTAGTCAAGGCTATGGTTTTTTTCAGTAGTCATGTATGGATGTGAGAGTTGGATTGTGAAGAAAGCTGAGTGCCGAAGAATTGATGCTTTTGAACTGTGGTGTTGGAGAAGACTCTTGAGAATCTCTTGTACTGCAAGGAGATCCAACCAGTCCATCCTAAAGGAAATCAGTCCTGAATATTCATTGGAAGGACTGATATTGAATCTGAAACTCCAATACGTTGGCCATCTGATGTGAAGAACTGAGTCATTGGAAAAGGCCCTATTGCTGGGAAAGATTGAAGGTGGGAGGAGAAGGGGATGACAGAGAATGAGATGTTGAGTCGGCATCACCAACTCAATGGACATGAGTTTGAATAAACTCCAGGAGTTGGTGATGGACAGGGAGGCCTGGTGTGCTTCAGTCCATGGGGTCGCAAAGAGTCAGACATGACAGCGACGGAACTGAACTGAACTGAAGAATTTCTATAAATAACACTAATGGAATTTTATGATGGAAAACTATACGACAGTGGATAGTTTATAAATATGACCCCTTTGATAAGATAGCATATAGATGAAGATATAGATGAAAAGAGAGTGAGAATTCTGAGCACTGAAGAGCCATAACATAGAGTATTGTTGGGGTAGAAGCCAACAACAAAATGATGGTAGGAACTGTCAGTGAGGGAGGAGGGGTGTGTCAGGCACAATCCTACTCCTCCAGTTTGTACCCTTTTCCAGGTTGTTCTATGACTACTTTCATCATTCACTGGAATCTTTTCTTAAGAATCACCATCTTAGTTCTGGTCAGGGTGCCACCTCTCAACTCAAATGTGGTACACCCACAAATCCATTCCTGGTACCTTGAGAGCTGTGGGAGAAGAATAACCTGGGAAGGGCCTTCCCAGAGGGGCTCGAGGGATTGGCCCCCAGATGCTAAAGTTTTTATCAGGACCTCGGTTCCTGGCTCAAAGAGACACTTGCTTGACTCTGGAGTCGCCTCCCGGAGTTTCGTCAATGCTTGTTGAAAAGTTGAGAGCTGAGTTACATAATTAGCTAATTCCAAGACTTTAGGAAAACTTTTCCATTGAGCATTTTCAAGAATTAATCGTTCATCCCCAGACTGTAACCATCTTTTATCAGTAATCTTTGCTCTTCTTTTCTCATCGTTCTAATTCTTCGTCAGTATATTGTGGTTTTTCCTGTTCAGCAGGACCTGTCCAGATCAAAGGCATCTGCAGTGAAGGGGTTTTGTAAAGTGTTGCTTTTCTGGCTTGACAGGCAGCCAGATGATTACCTTCAGCTAGTTTACTCTGGTCCCTGCTGTGCCCTTGCAATGCATAACAGCTACTTCTTTAGGACAATATGTAGCAGTTAAAAGTCTCTCAATCTCTCTGATATGCTTAGTAGGTTCTCCTGCTGCCATTTGAAACTGTGTTTCTTTCCATACTGCAGCAAGAGCATGTTAAGTCAAATAAGCATACTTAGAATCAATGTAGATATTTACTCTGTGCCCTTTGCTTAACTCTAGAGCTCAGGTCAAAGCCACAAGCTTCACTAGCTGAGCTGGCCTTCCCTGAGGGAGAGATTTCACTTCTAAAACCTTTTCAGCCATCACCATGGCATAACCTTCTTTACACTTCCCATCCTGAACAAAAGAACGGCCATCTGTAAATATTTCCATGTCAGGATTGTCTAATGGGGTATCCATCAGGTCTTCATAGTTTAGTTAGAAATTGGGAACAACTGTGATCAGATGTTTCATTCATTTTCCTTTCTCAGCAAGGAAAGTGGAAGGATTTAAATTTCCACAAACTTTAAGCTTAGTTATATCATGTAAATATTAGTGACTGATAATTAAGAACCCTACTGTCTGTCACCCAGAAATTAACTTTAGAGTTTAAGATTCCACTCCTACAGGATGCTGGTGAGGCCCTCGGGCTTGTGTTAAAACTCCCAGGGCCATACCTTTTCTTTCAGTGGCAGGAAGGCCAGGGGTCTCTAATTGGAGGATATAGGCTGCAAGTGTCAGACATTTTTTGTGTCTCTTAAGTGGCAGGAGAGAACAAGTGTTAGATTTCCTCCCCCACTTCTCTATACACATTTAAAAAGAGATTTCTCTTAAAATTCTTCTCAAAACCTGCCATAAGGACACCTGGTTCCACCTGAACTTAACTATTCTCAAAGCTTGAGCTAACCAATGCATTTTTCTTATGGAAATGTTTGTCTTAAACTATGTTAATGACCTATGTACTTACCCTAGACTATTTCTTCAAGTTGGTTCTGCCTAAGACTCAGAACTGACTTGACAAACAGGTATGTTTTACTCATGCAAATGTTCTCTTCAGCTATGTTAATGAAACCATTTGCTTGGAAACCTGCCTTTCTTCAAGATTCATGTCAATCAGTTTATGGCCCGGGACAACTCACCTGGTGCCAAGGTTATCTCAAAATGCATGTTGTGGTTGAGGGGCCTGGAGCTAGTCTCTTCAGTTTTGAGACATTTCCGGTCTCTAATTAAGCAGCCTGCTAGTAGCTATATGACATCTGGCTAAAGACTAGCAGGGGCACACTCTCTCTGCCCCCTTCTGATGTCTATGTCAGAAGCTTTCTCTATCTCTTTCGTACTTTAATAAAACTTTATCTCACACACACGCACACACACACACAAAAGAATCACCGTCTTAGTGATGTTTTCCCAGACCACCTAATTTCAAATCAACCATACCCGGTACCCTTAGTTCCTATAATTTTCTTTCCTACTCTAATTTTCTTGCTAACACTTACCAAAATTTCACATATTATACAGTTTACTCACTTGTCTATAAAATGTCTCCTCATTAGAATATATGATTCAAGAAATTAGGAATTTTCTTTTATTTTAAAAACTGCCGTAACCCTAGAACTTTAAATAGTGGTGGACATACTGGGCTGTTCAATATTTTGAGGAATTAAATGAAACTAACTCCAGAATTGAATAGAATTAGTAATTAATGTTCAATAATGTGTGGAATTGAAAATAAAATATTGAATTAATGGATATTGATGCAAGATTTAAATGTATTTAAGAATGAATGGGAAATGAGGAAATTAGGCTGTATATAACTAGCTGTTTGAGGTAATTTTGTCTCTAAAACCAGTGAAGACATAAGCCTTAGTGGTAATAAGGAACTGTCTCCACTGGAAAAGGAAAGAAGATGTATATAAATGAATGCAAGTGTAGAGATTAGACTTGAAGAAAATGAGGCTGTTTCTCCATGTCTTCAGTGTCTTCAGTGAACTCTTCAACCTGTTGCCAGGGAAGGGAGAGTAAGATTTGTGGGGAAAAGGAAGAAAGAAATTGAATTTACTAGTAATTCCAGAAGATGAGATTTAAAAGAGTAAAGTGTCAAGATGGCTAAGTGATGTGAATTTTCTAAGTAGATTTTGCCATTTCTGATTTCAAGTAAGATCAATTTGGTTATGTCATCATCACCGAATACTTTATTCTGCTTAGGCAAGAAAAAGAGATAATATCTATGTTCAAGCAGATAGGTTTTATTGGTTAATTGGAGCACACAGAAAATGATGATATAATATGTGTATACAGATATATAATTTACTACATAAATAATAAGTATGTTATTAATAATATATAAGTTCTAATGACCAAACATGAAATCTATGCTGGACAAGCAAGTGAAAACAGAAGGAGCCTGGAATATACTGAAAAAGTATTGCAGTTCAAGAATAATACATCATGATTATACTATTACAAGGTCAGATAAGTGAAGCAGTGGAAGTGATAGAACACATAATTTTTCAGTAAACATGCTGAAGGTATTTTTTTAAACAAATCCCTTAGCTCCTGATATAACTGTCCATCATCTCTATCGGATTCGTGGGAAGATTTGTCCAACTGATTTCTGTATCAGTTTATAAACTTCCAGTACCTGAAATCAACTAGGCAAGGCCACCAACAGTTGCTAAATGCATCTTAAAAATCCATATATGTATTATAAGTAATCTGGTAGACTCAATAGCAGTTTAATACAGAAGTCAGAAAGAAAGTGACATGGCAATTTGGGGAGGGATGTTTTTGTTTTGTTTTGGCAGGGAGATTTCACGTCTGAGTGGCCTGATTTTGGAAAGCTTTATTCAGAACAGTGATTAAAAATAAACAACACTGAAATAGACAGCATAGAGGAGTTTTCAGGCATCATAACGCTCTAGTGAAGACTCATTCATCATATATTTTAATGTCTGTAACTGTGAAACTAATTCTCCTGGGCTCAGTCATGTAGATGTAAGGTATACTTTAATAACTTGAGTTGTAGAAAAGAAGCGAATATGATTTTTCAAACTGATTGACCTTTTAGATATAAATATAACATTTAATCAGAATAAAAATAAACACTGATCTTAGATAAATATTTTTCTGACCCAGCCACAAAACACACACGCATGGCATCCATGCTCACGCATCTCATTACTGAAGCACGTGGGCACTAGATTGCCAGGATATCCCATGCTTTGGAGTCTTCAGAGGGGAGGGGGAGAATATGTGAACCAAACATGATATGGTCATTATAGGAAGAGCTATAAAGGGTTGAACTTATATTTAACTATGCTTTGCTAAATAAAAGCATAATAATAATCGAGGAAACTTTATTTTTTTCATTAACATTGTGTTATCCTCAGGAAGATCTTTGCTGATCTAACTTTTTTTGTTTGTTTGTAACCAATCCTCTCATGACTGAGCAGTATTTGCCTCTCTAGAATCAAAATGGTCCTGTGACAGTTTGCCTCTTAGAATCTCAAATTGCTCCCATGAGCACTGCTGCCGCTGCTAAGGCGCTTCAGTCGTGTCCGACTCAGTGTGATCCCACAGACGGCAGCCCACCAGGCTCCCCGCCCCTGGGACACTCCAGGCAAGAACACTGGAGTGGGTTGCCACTTCCTTCTCCAATGCCTGAAAGTGAAAAGTGAGAGTGAAGTCACTCAGTCGTGTCCGACTCTTCGAGACCCCATGGACTGCAGCCCACAAGACTCCTCCATCCATGGGATTTTCCAGGCAAGAGTACTGGAGTGGGGTCCCATTGCCTTAGTTGCTGCTAAATCATGGCATGTTCCGTAATCGACACTCAGGGTCCCTACTAAGGTGTTCATAGTGTAAAATAACTAAAGTGGAATAGCTTTTATTGTCCTCAAGATAGTTGGAGAGTCACAGGACCCTCGCTAACTAATTTGGGCATCCCGGAGGAGCCTGGCAGGCTATAGTCCATAGGGTTGCAAAGTCAGACATGACTGAAGCAACTTAATACGCACGCACAGCTACTAATTCAGTTCACCAAGCAATTTCCAGTGTGATTTCAACTGAAGAGTCATTCTCTTGTTATTCTCCTGAAAGATAGTGCTCAGTGCTGGTTATTCAGGATGGGTCTCTGCTGCCTTCTTCAAGTGGTTTGTTTGTTGTGAATGGAGGGAGGATCTTTACATCTAGGAGCACTTTGGGGCTTGTCACAATGTCCCTTAAGGTATTATTGCTATCCCCTGCTTGCTGTGAAAACCGAACAAAGTCAGTGCATTATTGGTCTAGTTTTCCTTTTCTACAGATTAACAATATTTCTATCCTAGATTCTATAGTTTTTCTCTGTGTTAAAAAGATAGTCCAAGTCATTATTTACACATATATTTAAAAAATTTTCTTACACAGAGTATGTAAAAGAAAATAAAAAACAGATTATGAATGAGTACCATGTTTTAACTTTTGTGTGTGTGTGGCATTAAGTACTTTGAACTTATATTACCTTACTAGAGTCAGCAATATCCATCAGTGAGTTGAATGAGCATCTATGAGGCAGCTTAAAATAAGTGCTCTGTAATATTATTATAATTATTGATTCAAAATCATATATGCAGATCCATACATGCCCTAATATTTCAGACAACTACATTTCTAAAGGGGACACAATTATGCAGACTTTTAGTTTTTTTAGTTGTATATACATACAACTAACATTTTCCTGCTGTACATGCATGGCATCTCTGTTTTCTCCATTATTTTCCTCCTTAAAATTAAAATATAAAATGAAACCATTCAGCTGATCTCTAATATTAAGGAAATTAAAAAGTAAAAAGCTTACCTTTCAAGAGCAAATTTTGTTCTGTTTTAGAATTTTGTATTTTAGATTGTTCTTGCCTCTTTAAAAACCCGTCAAGGACGTGTGGCAGCAACAAAAGAGAAGGAACTGTAAAAAAGGGCGTGTGACAGGACATTTCAACGTTCTGTTTTCTTTTTCAGTAATTTTTTTTTCCAACCTAGTTAGTAATTTTATGAAAAATAAAACAGATCTGGATGTCAAGACTAACTGACAATATAAATTTTATGAAATCACAGAGCTAGTGTGGTATTTAAGATCTTAGACTGGAGGATTTAAAAATTTGGTTTCAATATCTACTGAAATTAGATTTTGCTCTGTATATTTATTGAAACATATCAATAATAAAAAAACAGCTGTGCCAGCTGAAAACTATTTATAGTAGCAACTTGGTAGCAGCAAGATAACATGTAAATTACCCAGATGTTAGAACAGAAATTTGTAGAAAGCAGCTGAACAACTGCAGTTACAACATTGCAAAAGACCTTGATCAGTTGGGGTGTTGTCCATGGACACTGCCGCTCACCTTGATTAGTAACCATCTCCTACAGCTCCTGGACCATCAAAAAAATGACATTTTACATTTTCAAACTTGGCTGTCAGTTTAATCTGTGCAAACATAGATTCTTAATCTCTGATGGATATGTGCATAATTTCAAATAAAAGTGGCATACGCAAACCGTGGAAATATGACAAATTGGCCACTGAAGATGCCAGCAGTGTAAAATATGAAATATGTGCTCATAGTGCTGAAAAAGAAAAAGTGTCGTGAAGCTGCTGATTGCCTTTTTAGAAAGTACTGTGTCAAAGCTTAAACTAACGTTTGTGACCCCCAGGGTGAAACTAGCTTCTAGGGCAATGGAAAATGTTCTGCTGTGAGCTGTGCAATGACTTATACTTGACACTTCTTCCCCAGATGAGAGAAGGAATAGTCATATTCTAAGGCACAGAAATTTCCGGGAAGTGTATGTCCTGTTTTATAATCTGCTCACATGAAAAAAAGATGATGATGAAGGTGATCATTAACCAGTTTTTCTAGTATTTTGACCAGGCAAGACAGGGAATAAAATTTTCATTATAATATTTATTGATATTGGGAGCATATTATTTATTTTATTATAACAAATGTCAGCTGTATGAGAGTTGCCAAGACTTCTGATCTTCTCTTTCATATGTATTTTAAAATTTCTGAGTCTCATTCCATCTCACAGGAAGATCACCATTCTTAAAGCTATCATGTGGCTTGGATATTAACTAGATTTGGATATGAACTAGACTTACCCCAGTAGGTACAAATATTGAGTCACTTCCCTGGTGGCTCAGAGGTTTAAGTGTCTGCCTCCAGTGTGGTAGACCTGGGTTCGATCCCTGGGTTCAGAAGATCCCCTGGAGAATGAAATGGCAACCCACTCCAGTAGTCTTGCCTAGGGAATCCCATAGGGAGAGGAGCCTGGTAGGCTACAGCCTATGGGGTCGCAAAGAGTCAGACACGACTGAGTGACTTCACTCACTTATGGTGAACACCTGAAATTACTATAATATTACTTTCAATTATTATATATAATTATAATTATTTACCAACATTACTTGTCAGTTATATCCCAGTGAAAAAAACACCAAATAGAAACTACAGAAGAGCTTACTGGTTGTCAGATGTTGTTAGATGAACAATTTTTCAGAGTGTTATCATGATTTATGGACTTCCTACATGATTTATGGACTTCCCTATAGCTCAGATGGTAAAGTATCTGCCTGTAATGCAGGAGACCTGGGTTCGATCCCTGAGTCAGGAAGATCCCCTGGAGAAGGAAATGGCAATCCACTCCAGTATTCTTGCTGGAGAATCTCATGGACAGAGGAGCCTGGTGGATTATAGTTCATGGAGTTACAAAGAGTCGGACATGACTAAGTGATTAACAGACACAGATCATGATTTATATGTATTTTCTAAATTGATTAAAGTCTGTTACATGTTACATCTCCAGTCTCCACTACATCTCCTATTTCCTTTTTATCTCTATCTGTGATATAAAAGAAAAAAAGAATCTGGAGACCTTGGAGACTTCTTCCTATCCCTTACTGTCTGGATCTATCATGTGACATAACTATCTCTGTTGCAACAGAAGCTGAGAAAGTATATGTGTGATATTTGCAACCTCTAATGTACTCTGACTCTACCACTAAGAGAAGGGACAGCTAACTATGTCTAGCACATTCTAGAAGGATAAAAGGAGGAGTTCATTTAGCTAGAATTAATCTGAATGTCATTCTAAGAGAAGAGAATAACATAGACAGAGACATGGTATTATAAAAGAGTATAGAGTATTCAAGAAATGGAACAAAACATGTTTTGACTAAAATACAGAGTGTAAGGAAGGAAACTGGGAAGGAGATGAAGCTGAAAGAGAGAGAAAAACAGATTTTGCCAGTTGTATCTACATTATCATATGCCTGTTCATATATAGTACCAAATTATGCCTAAAGTTATGAATAAAGAATTCTATTCAATATTTCAAACTTCCTAGTAATCATTAGGAAAAATCCTTCTAGGTAGAATCCTCCTTTGCTGATTTTTTGTTTGTTTAGTCACTCAGTCATGTCCAATTCTTTGTGACCCCATGGACCCCATAGCTCATGAGTCTCCTCTGTCCATGGGATTCTCCAGGCAAGAACACTGGAGTGGGTTGCCATTTCCTTCTCCAGGGAATCTTCCTGACCTAGGGATCGAACCTGTGTCTTCTGTATTGGCAGGTAGTTTTGTTTCTTTGTTTGCTTGTTTTACCACTGAGCCGCCTGCCAAGTCCTACTAAATATAGCTGATTGCTGAGTGAGTGCTGTAAGCTCTCACACAGCCTTCATTGTGCCTTCATTCAAATTTCTGCACCTTTAGCTTATATTTGTGGTCCTTAAAAGCAGTCAGAAGGCAGGAACTAGGAATTATGGGGAGAGTTTAGCTGGGTGGCCTTTCCTGTTCACCAGCAGTGATTATATGGAGAGAAGCTCATGGATTAAATACCTGCACTAGTGTTTGCCTCTCTCAGCTGCTGGTTTATCAGATCCTTAGAACAGGGCAAGTTTAAGTAAACATGAGCCAGGATTCAGTCCCACACAGGAAATAATGATAGAAATTCACTCCTCTGAGGAGAAGGTTTTCTTTTGCCCCCAAGTTAATTATGGTTATTATTTACTGGGATTAACCAATTTAACATTTTAACAGGCCTTTGCCACTGTCTTCTAGAGTAAAAGTAAGCAGCAGCAGGGTGGAATTTCTGCATCACTGTGAAGTCTTGAAAGGGATAAAGCTAATATAAATGAAAGGTAGTGATTTTATTATTCTTGAGATGCCTTTGGAGTTTTCCCTCTGCACAATCAGAGATACCCTGCAGGCCTTATAGCTTTTTTTCTCCTTGCTTTAGAGTCTCTCCCTGACTAGATACAACTTACAGAATGGCAGGATCTGAAACCACTTAGTATATGAGGCTTGCAAAATCAATATAATTCCTATCAGTCAGAGATATGAAGCAGAAGGTTCATTTCTTGCATCAAACAGAATACAAAGCCAAGGATTCCTCTAATCCTAGTGAAGTTTCTGTATAGATACATGAAGTTAATAAAAACCTAACACATTGATTAGGTATTGGCAGGGCTATTTTTCTCTGTGATTAATAGGCTCACCTTCAATGCCAATGTTACAGAAAACCCTTTTGAAAATTTCTACTACTTTTAAAATAGCCATCCTTTCTGGTATGGATTTTCTTAATCACGAAGGATTTCTACTGCTTGAATTATCTGTTAAGAATGCAACCCAACCTCTCACTACTATTGAACATAATGAATGTGTTTAGCATAAATATATCACATATTATTGCAACTATGCATTTCAGACTAAGAATTCCATTAAAGTAAAAGCAATAACTATGTTTGAAACATTTCTGATTTTCAGACATAGCTCAAAACTGGTAAAAAAAAAAAAAAAAAAAAAGACAACACAGTAATTGTATTCAGTTAGCTTAAATGAAGTAGTCGTCCTAATATTTATTGAGAGGAGGTAGGGTCAAATAAGGAGAAGGCAATGGCACCCCACTCCAGTCCTCTTGCCTGGAAAATCCCATGGACGGAGGAGCCTGGTGGGCTGCAGTCCATGGGGTTGCTGGGTCGGACACGACTAAGCGTCTTCACTTTCACTTTTCACTTTCATGCATTGGAGAAGGAAATGAAACCCACTTCAGTGTTCTTGCCTGGAGAATCCCAGGGACGGCAGAGCCTGGCGGACTTCCGTCTATGGGGTCGCACAGAGTCAGACATGACTGAAGTGGCTTAGCAGCAGTGTCAAATAAAAGAGCTCCATTGTTCTCAAGAACAGGCTAGAGTTCCAACCATGCCTAAACATCTAGTGATGTGTGTGAATATATATATATGGCTAGTTAGATACTATAGTTGCTAACTTCTGTCACTATGGTCATTACCTAAGTTCATTACAGTGGGAGCATCAGTAAGGGAAAACTTTGCTCTGTGTGACCATTTAACCAATCTAGGGTGAAATGGGACCAATATCTTTTCTCCTTGAATAAACTCTCCTGCGCATCACAGAATTCTAAACTCTACAGAGATGAGTACTTTTTGTTTTTTCTCAACTTACCATTAGGAAAATATTTTGTGAACTTTTTGCCCATCTTCCACTTAAGTTACCACTGATTCCAATAATCACCTTATATCTGATTTTGATGTTGAAAAACAAAGTAACTAAAGATCCTAAATGACTCTCCTCTGAGAGCAGGAGTTCTGTATAAGGAAACTATGGCTTATGAACAAAAGGCTACATTGGTGTGAGAGTGTTCATTTCCTGGTGTCTTGTGAAATCTTTATGTACAATGTTGTCAGTTTGCAAGTCTGTAGAAATTTTTCTAGGAGAGTCTTCATATTTCTGTACCAGTATCAAAGAGGCTGACAAACAAACCCACAAAAGTTTAAGAAATATTCCTTGTAACATTCCTTCACCTTCATTTGAGTGAAGCTCATTCAAATTCTAAATTAGGATGTAAGGCCAAGTTATCCTTAAATTTTCATGAATGTTCCATACAAATAGTACAGTTGTCTCAATTAGCCCAGTAGAAATGTAGAAATGCATTGCTATTTCTTTGGTGGAACATCTGATGCACTCAATGCCTTGTATTTAGGACTGTGTTGTCATTGGGGAGGGAGGAGGTGGATTCTTCTAAGAAATCACATCCAGTGTGGCATAATGCTTACATCCTGAGAAACAATGCCTTCCATCTCACACTTCCTTCAAGGCATGTACTAAGCAAATGACAGTTGTGATTATTAGCACTATCGGATTCTCTCTCCTTATCTCTCTCCTGTTTTAGAGAGATTAAGTGACTACTTTGGGGAAAATATAATTAGATGTCTTCCCAAGCCAGAAAACATCTCCACAAAGATAGAAGAGAAAGAAAACTATTTTTATTGTTGAATAAACACTAAACCAGAATGTGATGTGCATCACAGACAAAATGCTAAAAGTTTGCAAAGAGAGAAAGAGCCTTCATCCTTTTATCGGTACACAGCTGAGCAGATACAACCTATTACATTTTCTCAATATGAAAAATAATTAGTTCTCAACTAAGAGGGCTCGGTAGTACTCTTGGTCACACATTGCACATCCTAAAGTCACTTGGTAGTTGGGATATTCATCTGCTTTAGCCAAGTGGCTTCATCCAGAAGAAAAATAAACAATGCATCTCTGGGACAGGAAGTAGTTTTATATCTTGAAAGGAAGTACCTGCTGAAGTCTGACTCCTACTCTCTCCCAGAAACTGGGAGATATGGATGCAATCTTTCTCAATGGATCTTTTTGAAAGAAATAGTTCCCAGGGCAATTGAGAGGGATATTGTTGGGTTTTAAAGCTGGCTAGTGGATTATTTACCTTTAGTGACGATTTACATGTATTTCAAAGAGACAGAGAAATAACTTGAGTTTTCTAAAGTAAATGTTCAGAGGGAAGAAGGTCTTTATCCTTATTTTCAACAGGGAAGAATAAGTCTCTCAATTTAAATTTCCCCTTGCCCTTATATGACAAAACTGATAGTATTTTCATAAATTTTCCTCAACCTGTGACATTAATCTATTTATGTCAGAAGTGGAAACTGAGACCCAGAGTTACCATGATTCTCTTATGTCCGACTAGCTGGTTAAGTGACAAAATTTGGAACTGAAATTTTTATTTTCAAATTTCGTATTTAATGAACATGCTAAAACATGCATCATGACAGTGACTCTTTTCTACTTTTTATACATTTTTTTGTGTCTCCTGTATTTTAAATCTGGAAAGTATTGCTCTAGTAAGTATTTCTTTTCTGAGAAGGCTCAGGAGGGAGGGGATATATATATATATATATATATATATAATTATGGCTGACTATCATAGCTGTATGGCAGAAACCAAAACAACATTGTAAAGCAGTTTTCCTCTAATAAGGAAAATCAATTTTAAGAAAACATAAAAAATAATACATATCAAAAGATCTATACAGGGCCTGCCTGGCTGTGAGGAACAGTTGTGTGGGAATGGAGATATCAAAGTCATATGTCTTCTTTGGTTTGTTTATTTACAAAAACTCAATTTTTGATTTTTGAAAGTTAATTAAAAGCTTTAATTTGAGTTTGTTATACACATATGTGTATACACATAATTTTTTATAAAGGTAACACAGTCTGTTTTTTCTTTTTCCTGTTTTCTTGTCTTTGATCTCCTAAATTCCCTCTATCTGAAACCCTCCTCTGCCTCTGTTAACTCATTCCTTTTCAAAAACTAATATGTTTTCATGCATGCACACATAGACACAAACATATATTTGTACATTCACCAGGCATTATTCATCATGGTTAGTGTTCTATATAAGTATACAAATGCATTATACTAATCATTCTTTTTTTACTCAAAAATATTTCATGGAAGCCCTTCCAAGTCATCCAGCATAGCTTTAACTGGTATATCGTTTCATCTTAAAATAACATCATGTTGTCAGAGAAAACCCATGCTGGACAGCAGTTAGGAGAGAAAAACAAATTTTATTCAGCGACTGTTGCATTTGGGGAAAAAGATCTCAGTACAGAACAGCGCTCAGTCCTCACTACAGCCTAGACAATAGGGACTTATGGCTAAGGATCAGGAAAGGAATGAGTAGAGGGAAAATTACCAAGAAGAAGCATCAGGGGTAAGGGAGAGTTATGGCTAACCTAACTTGACAGGATTCTTGCTGAAACCAGGCCAACGTTGTCACGTATCACCTGAGCACTGGTGGAGGATAAGGAACTTGATTTGATATCAGATGATGAGATACTGAGAACAGTGGGTTCTGACGAAGCTGATTTAGCAAGATTCTCACCACAGAATCCATTTTTGTCAGATCTGGGTGATGCAAATCTCATGAGGATGGATGCTAAACTTGAAGCTTAGCAGAAAAGAGGGCTTGAGAAATCTAACTGAAGTTTGGTCAGGAGTCTGCCTGTGTGTGTGTGTGTGTGTGTGTGTGTGTGTGTGTGTGTATAGTTTATTCAGTTTTCTTACTTCCAGATATTTATCTGTGAATAATGCTGCTTTTTTATTTTTTAATTTTCTTTTAAATTAAATTTTATTTATTTATTTTTTGTGGCTGCAACAGGTCTTTATTGAAACATCCTTATTGTGGCACACAGGCTTTCTCTAGTTGTGGAGTGTGGGCTTAGTGCCCCATGGCATATGGGATCTTAGTTCCCAGACCAGGAACCAAACCTGAAAACCTGAGTCCCCTGCAAAGGAAAGTGGATTCTTAACCACTAGACCACCAGGGGAGGTCCCCAATTAATGCTGCTTTAAATTTATGCTCTTAGTCAGTTCAGTTCAGTCACTCAGTCATGTCTGACTCTTTGCAACCCCGTGGACTACAGCACTCCAGGCTTCCTCGTCCGTCACCAACTCCCAGAGCCTACTCAAACTCATGTCCATCACTTCGGTGATGTCATCCAACAATCTCATCGTCTGTTGTCCCCTTCTCTCGTCTTCAATCTTTCCCAGCATCAGGGTCTTTTCCAGTGAGTTGATTCTTCACATCAGGTGGCCAAAGTATTGGAGTTTCAGCTTCAGCATCAGTCCTTCCAATGAATATTCAGGACTGATTTCCTTTAGGATGGACTGGTTGGATCTCCTTGCAGTCCAAGGGACTCTCAAGAGTCTTCTACAATACCACAGTTCAAAAGCGTCAATTCTTTGGCACTCAGCTTTCCTATAGTCCATTTCTCACAACCATACATGACTACTGGAAACACCATAGCTTTGACTAAATGGACCTACGGTAAACTAATGTCTCTGCTTTTTAATATGCTATCTAGTTTGGTCATAGCTTTCTTCCAAGGAGCAAGCCTCTTTTAATTTCATGGCTGCAATCACCATCTGCAGTGATTTTGGAGCCCCCCAAAATAAAGTCTGTCACTGTTTCCACTGTTTCCCCATCTATTTCCCATGAATGATGGGCTTAGATGCCATGATCTTAGTTTTCTGAATGTTGAGTTTTAAGCCAACTTTTTCACTCTCCTCTTTCACTTTCATCAAGAGACTCTTTAGTTCTCTTCACTTTCTGCCATAAGGGTGGTGTCATCTGTGTTTCTGATGTTATTGATGTTTATCCCGGCAATCTTGATTCCAGCTTGTGCTTCATCCAACCTGGCATTTTGTATGATGTTCTCTGCATATAAGCAGGGTGACAATATGCAGCCTTGACATATTCCTTTCCCGATTTGGAATTAGTCTGTTGTTCCATGTCCAGTTCTAACTGTTGCTTCTTGACCTGCATACAGATTTCTCAGGAGGCAGGTCAGGTGGTCTGCTATTCCCCTCTTGAAGAATTTCCCAGAGTTTGATGTGATCCAAACAGTCAAAGGCCTTGTCATAGTCAATAAAGCCAAAGTAGATGTTTTTCTGGAACTCTCTTGCTTTTTCAATGATCCACCAGTTGTTGCCAATCTGGTTTCTGGTTCCTCTGCCTTTTCTAAATCCACCTTGAACATCGGGAAATTCACGCTTCATGTGAAGCCTGGCTTGGAGAATTTTGAGCATTACTTTGCTAGCATGTGAAATGAGTGCAGTTGTGCAGACGTTTGTACATTATTTGGCATTGGCTTTTTTGGGGGATTGAAATGAAAGCTGACTTTTTCCAGTCTGCAGCCACTGTTGAGTTTTCCAGATTTGCTGGCATTTTGAGTTCAGCACTTTCATATCATCATCTTTTAGGATTTGAACTAGCTCAACTGGAATTCCATCCCCTCCACCTTATACTCTTAAGGACTAGATAAATAGATCCCCAGGTGTAGGATTAGTAGGAGAAGAGTTGAGTATTTTAGTTTCAAGAAATCTTCATGAAAGGCTTGCAGTACTTCCATCTTTGACCATATTTATTTGAGAGTCCCTCCTTTCCTAAAAGATACTTTTCTAGACTTCTCTACATAGGGACCCAGAATGAATTCTGCCACAGATCTCTGGTGGACTTTGGGTTATTCTCTTAGTTTGCATTGGCTGACCTTGAAAGAAAATCACTATGCAAATATCCTTGTGGTCACATTGAATATTAAGACTGATACAAAGAATAGGAAAAGAATGGCCTCAGATAACAGAGATGCCTCTTAGCAAAATAATCTGTGGCCTTTGAGCCTAGATTCAGAGGAATTCTATAGCTGTCTTCAATTTTCTGAGGGAAAGCATGCCAATGTTTCCCAGAATATAATTCCCTGTGGTCGCCAGCTTAATATTCTGGCCAAGCCTAGTTAACGTCACTCTTATTCAGTCTTTTTGCCTGTGAATAAATAAAGTCTACATTTCAGAATAGCTCTGACAACTGGAGGGAGGATAATTTAAATACTTCTTTTTTTGATATATTTTTGAGTTGGAAATCTCACTATCTGTATTCCTAAATAGACCTTCCTTGGTGATTCACAGAGCAGTAAGTTTCCTATAGAAAGCATACAAAACTCATGAGCATGGCATTTAAGAATTTTGATAACTTGAATCTTACCAACTTTTTCTGGTTTTACCCAATAGCCCAATAAGTACCCTGTATGCAATTTAGACTATATTACTTGCTGAGTTACAATTTATATGCACTCAGCACTTCCCCATTTGCACTGTCATCACTTATATTGCTCCCTCTACTTAGGATATCTTTTCCCTCTACTGCATTTAATAATCCTATGTGTCATTTAACCCCTAAAAACATTATATTTTCTTCCTTAAAATTTTCCATGATTGATTAACCTGAAGATGATCTCTCCTAATGCCTTAGGCCCAAGGACTCCTTTAGTCGCTCAGTGGTAAAGAATTCACCTACCAATGTTGGAGACACAGAATTGATCCCTGGCTAGGGAAGATCCCCTGGAGAAGGAAATGGCAACCCATTTCCTTTTCCAACAATGACTTAAGATTATCACATTTTTCCATATGTTATACTCATTTCAGTATGTGCTCTATTTTACCTAATATTGCAAGCCATTGGATTGGGGATAATGTATCGCTAATGTTTATAATTTTTTTCCAAAGTTTTCTGCATGTAGAAGGAACCAAGGAAATATTTACTGGGTTCATTTATTATAATGAGACTGCATAATGCAATATTTTGTTATCAAAATATATCTAGAGTTGAAGACTACCGATATAATATACTGTCTATGTGACTTTGGAGAAATTATTCTGAATCTCTTCTTTCTTGCTTGTATAATGGATATAATATCACCTACATTTCAGAATGATTATGAGAATTAATAATATGTGTGAAATACCTACCACATGTCTGACATGTACAAAATAAGTATTAGATATTAGTTTTTTAAGAATAAATAACATAAAGAGTTTTGGCTGCCAAAACATTAATAAATGTTTCTTTATATATAAGCAGAAATGCTGCAGACAGGTTGAATGCAGGTTTGTATTTTGGCAGTTATTATTGCTCTTGTTCTTTTTTGGAGGAAAAATAAATTTTCTTGAGATCTCATAATGCTAATTCAGAACTTTGAATTTTTGAGGTTTAAATCTGGAGGTATTCAAAACACTGACATAGCTTTGCTGTTGTTGTTGTTGTTGTTTTCATTTAAAACAAAAACTAAAAAAAATTCAAATGATGTTGAAATATTAAAAGACTACCCCATATGTTTCATTGATTTAATTGTATTTGCATTTGAAATAAACATTCAGGAATGTTTGTTATGGTAGGTCATCAAAGGAACAGAAGGAGTAAGGAAAACTTTCAAATGATGAGAACAAGTCATAAGATACAAGAGCCAGTTTGTAAAGCTCTCCACTGGCCCAATCCAGAGCAACTTAAACATTAAGTTAAATAATTGTTGTCATTTAGTTGCTAAGTCATGTCTGACTCTTTGCAACCCCATGGACTACAGCACGCCAAACTTCCCTGTCCTTCACTATCTCCTGAGCTATGCTTAAACTCATATCCATTGAGTTGGTGATCACTTCTCCTCCTGCCCTCAATCTTTCTTTCCCAGCATCAGTGTATTTTCCATTGAGACAGCTCTTTCAATCAGGTAGCCAAAATAGTGGAGCTTCACCTTCAGCATCAGTCCTTCCAAGGAATATTCAGGGTTGATTTCTTTTAGGACTGACTGGTTAGATCTCTTTGCTGTCTAAGGAACTCTCAAGAGTCTTCTCCAAAACCACAGTTCAAAAGCATCACTTCTTTGGTGCTCAGCCCACTTTATGGTTCACATAACTCACATCCATACATGACTACTGGAAAAATCATAGCTTTGACTATATGGATCTTTGTCAGCCAAGTGATACTTCTGCTTTTTAATAACATATCTAGATTTGTCATAGCTTTTCTTCCAAGGAGCAATCATCTTTTAATTTCATGGCTACAGTCACCATCCACAGTGATTTTGGAGCCCAAGAAAATAAAGAAAGTAAAGTCTTTCACTGTTTCCATTTTTTCTGCCTCTGTTTGCCAGGAAGTGATGAAATAAAAGGGAAAGTGGGCTTGGGGGAATAGGGTGAGCAGGTTGTATGATCAGACAGTGTTTCTTCACCATTGCCTGATTCTCAGAAGGATTTGATAAGCTAGGGAAAGGTGGTTTGATGTTTCATATTCCAATGCTTGCTTAAGTTTCCAGTACTTTCTTAAATTCAAAATGAAACAACCTTCAAGAGGCCTTTGGGCTAGAGAAAAGCCTGGCAATAATTTGATCAGGTGAAGTAGCAGGCATTTTGTACAGACTGGTCAATGTAGGCCAGTATTTCAGTTTATTAATCATTTATGAGACAAAGATAGGGCTTTGGCAGATATATGTTGACTTTGTCAAAGGTTAACAAGGGATTCATCTGTGAGTCTTATCTAAGTCATATGGTAAGGCTTGGTTTTGGCAGTAAGATATTTCCTAGAACACAGAAGTTTGGGGTCACTATTATAACTACTGGTAGTTTTAATGAGCACAGGGCTCAAGTACAATTTAACATTGTCAGTAGAAAATATTCTGCTAGGCAATAGTAGTACAGGACAGTATTCATGCAATCAAAAATTTTAATTTTGTGGTGAGACAATACATAAATATACATAAATCATACATATATAAATCTTACATCTAAAGTTATACTGTCAATATAAGACTCTGAAGAGAAATAGAGAAATAGAAGAGACTGGCTTGATGTATATAGAGATTTTGTGTTACGTTCATTTGTGAAATCAAAAGTAGTAAGTCTAGAGTATGAGGTTTTTTGAGTCTTGGTTCTTAGGAGGAATTTAATATATGATTACTAGGGGAATTTATTTGGATTTCAGTTTATTCATACAAATGCAAATGAAGAAAAAAAACACATTTAAACGTTTTCAAGAAATTCTCTTTAGTTGTTAATTAGCAAAATACAGGACACCTAACATGATAAAGATGAGCAAAGGAAACTGAAGGACTGTGAAGATAGTTTCAAGCCAGAAGACAAGCAACCTTGACATTGACCTTGATATAACCTAGGGAGGCATCGATACTTTGAACTATAAGTTGATCCAAATAAAACTTTAAGTTTAGAAAGTCTGATTTGAAAGCAGTACATTAATTGGTTTGGAGAAGCAAGTAAGAAATCAGTTAATAAATGGTGTAAATAATTCAGATAATGAGGAATTAAACTAGGACTGTGAGATTGGGTAGTTGCAAATAAAAAATGTTCAAATATTCCGAGTTGGTGAAGAAGTAGGATTCAGCTGAGCAATTGATTACCCTTGAGAGGTTAAAAAAATAATAATTTGTTAAATAATTGGCCCCAAACTTTCATCTTTAGTGAAAATAGACAAGTTCATTGTCAAACAATTTTGGAGCTGATGGAAAAACTAAAAAAAAAAAAAAAAGACAAAAAATCCCCTTGACTACATTGAAAAACCATCAATGCACAAGGTGGTAAGTACTCAAAGGACAAATCCCTGAGAAATAAAGTACAGGAACTTAACTCAGCAATGGGGGTTACATACCAGATCATTTGCAAATATGACCATAATCATTTTTCTCCTTATATACATGATAATTTGCAGTATGACTTTTAAACTTTTCCTGTCGAAAGCACATTTCTTTACCTCTTGAATCTGGACCGAAATTGTGACTTGCTTTGTGACCAGTACATTATGGCAGATGTAGCATCTTGCAATTTTAAGATTAAACCTGAAAAAAATACCCTTTACTTCTGTTAATTCTCTTAAAACTCTAACCAACTGAAATATGGGCTGGGCTAGAGGAAGAGTAACATATGGATGGGCCTGTTGTCTTCACTGACAAATGATATCATATCAGTCACAGGGCAAAGCCATTTAGTTGACCAGGAACTCATCAAAGAAACAAGAGTAACTCAGTCAAGAAGAGAACTGCCCAGTGGCACTCAGACAGAATTGCTAACCCCAAGAATCATGAACTAAATCAATGACAATTAAATGAACAGATTCCTAAAAATAATGTGTTTTATTACTGTTTAAACAGGGACAGTTAGGATATCTGAATAGTTAAAAGTATATTAAAGCATTGAATCTGTAGACACCTCCCCACAATGGATACTGCAAACCAGACGATTTTTACAAGTCATTGTACTAATTTAGGGAAGAAATATTATTGATCGTACACACAAAAAAAAAGTGACTAAAAAAGCCTGTAGTAAATACCATATCTGTGATAATGAAAGGTCTTTCTCTTACAATATAGAATAAGAAGAGGATGTCTATAGTATTTCTACAATCTGGAAAAAGAAAATAATATTTATGTCACCAATTCTGTTGAACATTGTAGAATAGGTTCTTGGTTCTGATAGCAAAGTAAGATAAAGAACTTAGTAAAAGACTTAAGAATTGAAAGCAAAAAGAGAAACTATCATTTTTTTTGCAGACATAAGATTATTTGTGTAGAAAATATAAATATATTCTAAATAATATGCATTTTAAATAGTTATTTAAAAATTGTAGGGATAATGAAATATCAGTAACAGATTTCAAAAATATTTTCCATATGATAACAACTGAAAACCAAATAATACACAGATAGTCTGCAAATCAATAGATAACTGTTATGGGTTGAATTGTGCTCACCCATTATTCATATGTGGAGTACCTAACCCCTCATATGTGACGTCATCTAGAGATGGATATTTGCAGAAGATATCAAGTTAAAATGAGGTTATTTGAGTGGGCTCTGAATCAGATTGGCTGATGTCCTTCTAAAACGGGAAAATTTGGACATGAAGTCACACACAGAAGACAATGTGGAGACTCATAAGAGGAAGACACCCATCCTCAAGCCATGGAGAGAGCCCTAGAACAGATCCTCCCCCCACAGCCCTCATAAGAAGTTGACCAACAACCTGATTTGGGGTTTCTAGGGTCTAGAATTGTGAGACCAAGATGTCTGTTGTCTGAGCCACCCATCCTGTGGTACCTTGTTATGGCAGCTCCAGAAAATTCATACAATCACTAACCCAAAATATTCCCTGGTGGCTCAGTTGGTAAAAAATCTGCCTGCAATGCAGGAGACCTGGGTTCTAACCCAGGGTTGGGGAAGATCCCTTGGGGTAAGGAATAGCTATTCACTTCAGTATTCTGGCCTGGGAGAGTCCTATGGACTGTATAGTTGCAAAGAGTTGCAAAGAGTCGGACACAACTGAGCAACTTTCACTTTTACACTTTCAAAGGCCTAAAGAGATAGCTTATAAAGGAAGAAATATAAGTATTCATTAAAGTACTGATTAAAGTAGTGAAAATGTTGGGCTGGCCAAAAAGTTCATTCTGGTTTTCCATATAATGTTAGGGAAAAACCTGAATGCACTTTTTCGCCAACCCAATATAATCATATAGGGCTGGAAGTGAAAAAGTGAAAGTCACTCAGTCGTGTCTGACTCTTTGAGACCCCATGGATTGTAGACTACCAGGGTCCTCCATCCACGGGATTTTCCAAGCAAGAGTACTGGAGTGGGTTGCCATTTCCTTCTCCAGAAGATCTTCCTGACCCAGGGATCAAACCTGGGTCTCCCACATTGTAAGCAGACACTTTACCATCTGAGCCAACAGGGAGGAAGTGATTGGAAATTGGATCAGAAAGATGATATCAATGTTCACTCTTAATATCAAGAAATATATACAGGAAGGGAGGGCAATTTCCATTTTGGGTGAACATGTTGAGAAGACTATCAATGCAGTGATAAGAGAAGTGCCGACTAGCCTAGTTTTGTCATTGTTGTTTAGTCACTAAGTCATGTCCAACACTTTGNGTGCTCACCCATTATTCATATGTGGAGTACCTAACCCCTCATATGTGACGTCATCTAGAGATGGATATTTGCAGAAGATATCAAGTTAAAATGAGGTTATTTGAGTGGGCTCTGAATCAGATTGGCTGATGTCCTTCTAAAACGGGAAAATTTGGACATGAAGTCACACACAGAAGACAATGTGGAGACTCATAAGAGGAAGACACCCATCCTCAAGCCATGGAGAGAGCCCTAGAACAGATCCTCCCCCCACAGCCCTCATAAGAAGTTGACCAACAACCTGATTTGGGGTTTCTAGGGTCTAGAATTGTGAGACCAAGATGTCTGTTGTCTGAGCCACCCATCCTGTGGTACCTTGTTATGGCAGCTCCAGAAAATTCATACAATCACTAACCCAAAATATTCCCTGGTGGCTCAGTTGGTAAAAAATCTGCCTGCAATGCAGGAGACCTGGGTTCTAACCCAGGGTTGGGGAAGATCCCTTGGGGTAAGGAATAGCTATTCACTTCAGTATTCTGGCCTGGGAGAGTCCTATGGACTGTATAGTTGCAAAGAGTTGCAAAGAGTCGGACACAACTGAGCAACTTTCACTTTTACACTTTCAAAGGCCTAAAGAGATAGCTTATAAAGGAAGAAATATAAGTATTCATTAAAGTACTGATTAAAGTAGTGAAAATGTTGGGCTGGCCAAAAAGTTCATTCTGGTTTTCCATATAATGTTAGGGAAAAACCTGAATGCACTTTTTCGCCAACCCAATATAATCATATAGGGCTGGAAGTGAAAAAGTGAAAGTCACTCAGTCGTGTCTGACTCTTTGAGACCCCATGGATTGTAGACTACCAGGGTCCTCCATCCACGGGATTTTCCAAGCAAGAGTACTGGAGTGGGTTGCCATTTCCTTCTCCAGAAGATCTTCCTGACCCAGGGATCAAACCTGGGTCTCCCACATTGTAAGCAGACACTTTACCATCTGAGCCAACAGGGAGGAAGTGATTGGAAATTGGATCAGAAAGATGATATCAATGTTCACTCTTAATATCAAGAAATATATACAGGAAGGGAGGGCAATTTCCATTTTGGGTGAACATGTTGAGAAGACTATCAATGCAGTGATAAGAGAAGTGCCGACTAGCCTAGTTTTGTCATTGTTGTTTAGTCACTAAGTCATGTCCAACACTTTGTGACCTCCATGCACTGGAGCCTGGCCAGGCTCCTCAGTCCATGGCATTTCCCAGGCAAGAATATTGGAGTGGGTTGCCAGGTCCTGTTCCAGGGGATCTCCCTACCCCAGGGATCACTGGCAGGTGGATTCTTAACACCTGAGCTGCCTGGAAGCCAAAGCCTAGTTTACAGGAAGGCAATTTACCGCTGCTGCTGCTGCTGCTGCTGCTGCTGCTGCTGCTAAGTCGCTTCAGTCGTGTCCGACTCTGCGACCCCAGAGACAGCAGCCCTCCAGGCTCCCCAGTAGTCCCTGAGATTCTCCAGGCAAGAACACCAGAGTGGGTTGCCATTTCCTTCTCCAGTGCATGAAATTGAAAAGTGAAAGCGAAATCACTCAGTCGTGTCCGACTCTTAGCGACCCCATGGACTGCAGCCTACCAGGCTCCTCCATCCATGGGATTTTCCAGGCAAGAGTACTGGAGTGGGATGCCATTGCCTTCTCCGAAGGCAATTTACTAGCACCCATCAAAGTTAAACATGTCAACTTTGAAGTGAAATATTTCAACTTATGGGAAGATATATTTTAGGATAAATATGTTTACCCATATATATAGACTTCATTACTTTTCAAGAGAGAAAGAAAAATTGAAAACACTTTAAATGTCCAGTGGTAAAATATATTACTATGTGGGAATAACAGATTTTAATATGTGTAGACATGGAAAGAGCTCCAAGACAAGTCAGTTGCAAAACATGACTGCATGAACATTGTATTTTTTGCATTTTGTCTTGGGAAAAACCATGTATTGGAAGATAAACATGCACTCATTTGTAGATGATAAGATTGTAACAAATGCTTCTGTCAAGGTAATTTGCTTCTACAGAATAACTGGTTTTGTCTTTTATAATGTCTTTGAAAGATTGAATCTGGAATTGTATTATTAACACTTCTGGCTTTATTTTTCTGATAAATGGTATCCTCATGGTTCTTATTATATTTGCCAGAAAATAAAGGAATTAAAATTGGTTCTCTTTTTCTCATGAAATTACTTGAAGGCCAAATATGAGAATGGAATTAAACCATAGTTCAAAAAGACACATGTACCCCAGTGTTAACTGCAGCACTGTTTACAATAGCCAGGACATGGAAGCAATCTAAATGCCCATTGGCAGATGAATGGATAAAGAAAATGTGGTACGTATATACAGTGGAATATTACTCAGCCATAACAAGAAATGAAATTGGGTCATTTGAGTGATATGGATTGACCTAGATTCCATCAAACAGAGTGAAGTGATTCAGAAAGAGAAAAACAAATATCATATATTAATGTTTATATGTGGAATCTAAGAAAACGGTACAAGTAGAACTATTTGGAGAGCAGGAATGGAATCCCCATGGACAGAGGAGCCTGGTGGTGGGCTGCAGTCCATAGGGTCACAGAGAGTCAGACACTACTGAAGCGACTGGAATGCAAGCACACATGCAGTAGAGACTCAGACATGGGGAGGGAAGATGAGGGTGGTATGAACTGGAAGATTAGGATTGACATATATATATCATCCGTGTCAGATAGACAGGCTTCCCCAGTGGCTCAGTGGTAAGGAGTCTGCCTGCAGTGCAGGAGATGCAGGAGACTCGGGTTCGATCCCTGGGGTGGGGAGATCCCCAGGAGAAGGGCATGGTAACCCAATGCAGTATTCTTGCCTGGAGAATTTCCGCATACCAAGGAACCTGGCTGCCTACAGTCACATAGGGTCACATACAGTCAAACATGACTGAAGCGACTTAGCACGTATGTGTAAAATATACAATTAGTGGAAAGCTGCTGTGTAGCATAGGGAATTGAGCTTCACGTTCTGTGATGACCTAGAGGTCTGGGATGGGGGAGCGGGTGGGAGGGAGGTCCAAGAGGGAGAAGATATATGTATACACATAGCTGATTACAGACCATTGTAAAGCAATTATGCTCCAGCAAAAAGATGATTAAAAGTAATAATAAAGGAAATGCTATTTGTAATTTTATTTAATGGCAAATAAATCCAAATACTGAAAACTTATATATGCAACAGTGATGGCAGAAATAGCACACAGTGAGATCTGTGATGGGCACAGTGAACTTTTAATTATAACAAAATTCTAGGCAATCAGTATGTTCCTACAGTGCAGTGGCAAAGACATTGGATACTGGAGACTGATACACTTCCTTAATATGTTACTGGAAGTTATTATTCCTGTGACTCAGTTTCTTGAACTGTAAAATAGAATTAGTACTATAACTTATTAATATTAATGCTTTTTCTCATAGAGTTCTGAAGATTAGAAAAGTGAACATATAGAAGACCATCTTGCATATAATACATTGTCAGTATTTGGAATGTAACACTGTGATTGAGTATGGTCACTTAAAATAATTTTGGAGATGTGTCTGTTGTCACAAATATTCAGGAAGATAAATCAGGTCATGAAGTAAAGTTGTATAATTAGGCGTAGATGACTGTGTGCCTTGCTATTCATTATTTGACTTTGCTAATGAGATTGAAGGGAAACCTGGGACATTAATAGCTGTCTTATTACTGGCTGATTCATCAATGAAAATCTCAAAGCCGGGGAGAAATATTGAGGTTCTTACCGTGGAGCAGTCCAATTTCCTCTGAATAAGAAGAAAGTGAAGACTGCTAGAAACTTGTGTTTTAAAAAAATGAGAAAAGGCAAAGAAATGTAATAGAAAACTATTGTAGATGGCATTCATTTGTTAGTCATGATTAAGCTCACTGGTAGACCCATTTCCTTTATAATTCTGCAGAAAGATGGTAAATTAATAAAATTCTCAGTCATAAAAATTTTATATTTTTAAAAAATGAATTACCACCTATGGGTTCAAAGTTTTATGTAAGTTGCTCCATGTAACACATAATCTCATGAGGTCATGTAGCATTGCCTTTTACAGACAAAGAAACTAACAAGAGAATTTGAGCCATTTTCCTATAAGTTGAATACAGAATGTGTCAACCCAATTTTCACTAGAAACCTGTTTATACAGTCTACTCTCTCTCAGTGAAGGGCTGCATTTAACTGTTGCCTAAACCAGAGGCTTGGCAATATCAATGACTAGCTCCTTCCCACTCTTTCCTTGTAACATACACACAGAATAAGAAAATTTTAATTATATATCATAGATTCAATTTTGTATGTTTTGCTGAAATCAATCCAAGCTTCTCTGTCTCTAGTGCTTTGAATCTAAATGAGGCGAACAGTCTTTTCCCTGGATTACTGCAATGGTAACTTCCTCCACTGCCTACTTTTCTCCAGATTTTTCCTCCCCCCAGTGCATTTCCCAGTTTATAGCCAAAGAAGTCTTTCCAAAACATAAAGCTGACAGGTCAGTCCCTGCTTAAAACTCTCCAGGTGCTTCTCCTTGTCTTCAAAACAATGCTCATCCTCCTAACCATTGTAAGAGACTGGCATTCTTTTGCTCATATTCTCCACATCCTCATTTCAGAAGCAGATTTCTTACCCACTATTTCCGCCTCCAAACCTTCTGACATTTATACACGTATTTTCATTTTTATTAGAATTTATACATGCATTTCCTTTTCCTATAGCTAAATTCTACTTATCTTTCAAAGCTCATTTTAAGTTATTTTTTCATTGAAGAATAATTGCTTTACGATTTGTTGTTTTCTATCAAACAGCAGCTAGAATCAGCCATAGGTGCACCCACGTCCCCTCCCTCCCCATCCCATCCCTTTAGATTGTTACAGTGCCCCTGTTTGAGTTCCCTGAGTCTTACAGCAACTTCCCATTGGCTATCTATTTTACATACGGTATTGTAAGTTTGTTACTTTCTCCAGGTAGCTCAGACGGTAAAGCGTCTGCCTACAGTGCAGGAGACCTGGGTTTGATCCCTGGGTCGGGAAGATCCCCAGGAGAAGGCAATGGCACCCCACTCCAGTACTCTTGCCTGGAAGAACCCCATGGACTGAGGAGCCTGGTAGGCTACAGTCCGTGGGGTCACAAAGAGTAAGACATGACTGAGTGACTTCACTTCACTTCTTCCGTACATCTCAGACTCTCCCTTCTCTCCTCCCCCTGTGTCCATAGGTCTGTGCTCTATGTCTTTTTCTGCGTTGCTACCATGCAAATAAATTCATCAGTATCATCTTTCTAGATTTCATATATGTGTGTTGCTGCTACTGCTAAGTCGCTTCAGTTATGTCCGACTCTGTGCGACCCCATAGATGGCAGCCCACCAGGCTTCCCTGTCGCTGAGATTCTCCAGGCAAGAACTCTGGAGTGGGTTGCCATTTCCTTCTCCAATGCATGAAAGTGAAAAATGTGTCATGTATGTGTGTTACACATATGTGTATTAGTATACAATATTTATATTTATCTTTCTGCCTTACTTCACTCTGTATAATAGGCTCTAGGTTCATCCACCTCATTAGAACAGATTCAAATGCATTCCTTTTTGTGGCTGAGTATTATTCCATTGTATAGATGTATCACTTCTTTCTCCATTCATCTGTTGATGGACATCTGGATCAAAGTGCGTATATCTTGTATCACTTTTACCAGGAAGTCTTCCTTGGATTCATGACTCTAATCTCTAACCGCCTGTGTGTGCCAGTTAATCATTTTAACCTTTCCCTATCAGGTGTAGTTCTTAGGCTGCACTGACAACTATTGCCTTGTCTACATTTTTTCCATGCACACACACACTTGCTGTGACATATACAGATACACACACAAATACCACCCTACTTGTTCATTCATTCCTTGCGTAAGATCTTAACATAGTAAATTTTTCTGAGCTCCGTCTTTTATATTGGCAAAATTAGAACTAAGTATCTACCTTGTTATCTTGCAAAGTCCATATGAGAAAAATAGGGAAAAAAATTACATATGTATGTATGTATGATAGATAAGTCTTTCTCAAGTCTGTTCAAACTTCACTGTAATTACTATAGTGACTGACTGATTTTTAGAGGCATTTTACTTTGTCCAATACTTCTTTAGTAGTAGTAGAGATTTGAAAAGGGGTACCTTTTCAGTGGACTTCATTTCCTACAAACCACGGGTGAAGAAAACCCCTCCATTCTGTCCTGGTTCTACCCAAGTTTGCCTCCTAGTGTCAGAATCTATCTAAATCTCTGAACTACATTGGTTCCAATCAAATGTCTTGCTGTAAAGCTTGAAGGACCTGAGAAAAAAGTGTGGTGAGGTCATGGAAAATATCTGTGTTTACAAGTGGTGTCTGATAAACTATGTTATTGATGCAAAAGATGTGCAGTGTTATTCTGGAAACTGTAGCCTGGCTAGTCATCAATGCAAAATAAACTCTTGTTTTTAAGCTGAGTTTTTTCTTAATTTTCCCTTTTTAGATGAACTAAAAACAAAACGTCCTAATAATTAAGGTTTCAATTCATCTAGACTTTGCTTAAAATGCAAGGGTTTGTGATCATGGCCAAAGTGGCTAGAGCCAAGTGAAGAATTTGGGAGGCCCTCATGCTTTTTTTTTTCTGTGTTAGACAGGACTATGAAGAGCTAGAAAAGCAGCTGAAACAAGTCTTTAAGGAGCGAAGCACCATCCTCCGTCAGCTGACAAAGACATCAAGAGAACTTGATGGAATTAAAACCAACCTTCAGGTGAGATGAAAACTAATTTTCTCAGCAGCCAAGTATAGGGAATCACCTAGTTTGTCTCAGTGGATTGATGCATGAAGACTTCCACAATTTTTTTTTTACCAGTTTTGAATATATTCCTGGGCTTGAAAATGGAGGTTATTATTTATTACTATATGGGCTTTGAAAAGAAATGTCATTTGAAAGGCAGTCTAAGAATCTGGAGTTTGCAAATTCAGGAATGAGAAATTTGTGTGCTTGGCAAAGCCATCAATTTCTCACAGCTTCTAAGATCAACTTGACCCCTGTGTTTTTTATATTACAAAATGATGAAAAGCAATTATGGGAAGACTTAAATGAATATATAAATGATCTCTAGGAGAGAACTTTAAATTCCACAAAAGATAGTTCTGAAAATTCTTTGTTAAACCTCATTACTACAGCAGGTAAATCCTCACAAAGGAAAATGTCATCTGTGAAAATGTATTAAGTGAAATCTCAAGTCAAAACCAAACACAATACCTATACTTGAAAAGTTTCTGAAATATCTGAGAACATATTTTAATATTTTCCTTTAACATTGTAGTTATTGAATATACAGTGTACCCCAAAAGCTTAGCATGTGTTATATTATTTAATTCTCATAATATACCAATGAGAATAGGCATCATAAATGTGATTTTTCTTGTTATACATGAGGAATCATTCTTGAATGTCACAAAGGAAGCCAGAATTTAAATACAAGCAGTCTGACTCAAAGCTGGTCTGTTAGTTATTGCCCAGAAGCACGTTTCTGAACCTTGCGTAATCACTGTTGTTCTTAGCTTTCTAGTCCTGTGGCAGCGACGATGGTGTCTAACCACTGCAGTTGCAGTTTATTGAATGTGGTTTCTTGTGTTAGGTACTCTTTCTTCATTTTTTAAAATTAATTTTCACATGGTAATTATGCTGTGATTTATTATTAGTCTCATTTTATAGGTAAGAAAACAGAGTTAGAAAAGGGCTCGGAAACTAAGAGCTCGAGGACAGTTGGGAGAGAAGATCTGCTATTTTGAAGCCAATACCCAAGCTCACGTTCCAGAGGCTGTATTACGTCTTGAGTACATGAAAATAGAAAAATCACTTAGACTCAAATAGGACACAGTGACAGACAGTATGATGGTAACAGTGCTGGAATGACAGTTCTATGGTGGAAGTATACACGGAGCATTAGGGATGTTCTTACAGGATAAAAATGACTGTGTACTGATTGCCATAGGAAGCTGATGCTAGAACTGTACCTTTTCATTAAGTGGAAATTCAAAAATTGTACGAGACAACAAAGAATATTTGACACTTGCACCTTCTTAGAGGAATAGAACATCTGGCACTGAGAATTTTCTAAGCATATAGTGAAAGAAATGCCATAAGTGGTCAATCTTTACAGTATTTCCAGGGTTCTCAGTCTCTCTGGACCTGTAGCCTGTTAAGATGTCTAATTACAGTCTAGGAAATTATTTGAAAGAAATGTATAATTTTGTGTAGAGTTACCTTTTTAAAAGAGTAACAGGTCAATCCCTAAATGTTGAAATTGTTAATTGTTAACTTGAAATTGTTAATTTTTTAAAATTTTGTGCCATTGTACAAGGTGAATTTTTAAATTTTTTCTTGTTAAATCTCCTTAATATCTTCACAAAATTATACCATTTTTATAATTTTGAAATGAGTAAACAAGATTCAAATAGGTCAAAGAAATTTCCCAAAGACATGCATCTAATAAATGCTAATGCATCTAATAAATATTGCTAATTGTATATTTTACTTTCCAATAGGGCTTCATAAAGATATGATCTTTGTAAGTCTTGTTATCTCTGTAACCATAACACCTAAATGGCTTAGTAATACTGACCAGTCAATGAACATTGTATTGATTAATTATTAGGTATATCAATTTTTAGTATCCTCAAAGTCCTCAAAATTATTTTCCAAGATGTGCATCTCATTTCTCTGCCATTGCTGAGGAAATAATAATTTATTAAGTGCTGTTCTGCTCTTTAATTGCATACACTTTGCAGAGCCCCATCTGTCTACCTACTCTTTTCACCTTTATATTTCTTTTTTTTTTTCCGCCTTTATATTTCTTTATCTCATACTTTTGTACTTTTTCAATTTCTTGAAGATGGTGACTTTTAAATTTTGGTTTCCTTTACAATGCCAGAGTATAGCAAATAGCCAAATGAATAAGCATATTTATGCAAAGTTATGTCACACATCTATTATCCCCTTTGAGTTTTCCAATAACTGTCTATTGTTGTTGTTCAGTCATTAAGTTGTGTCTGACTCTTTAAACTGCATGGACTGCAGCTTTCCAGGCCCCCTATTCTCCTCTGTCCTCTGTGGCTTTTCTAAATTTTGTGTGTAATAGTTGCTCAGTCGTGTCCAACTCTCTGCAACTCCATGGACTGTAGCCCACCAGGCTCCTCTGTCTATGGAGTTCTCCAGACAAGAATGCTTGAGTGTGTTGCCATTTCCTTCTCCAGGAGACCTTCCTGACTCAGGGATCAAACCCGGGTCTCCCTTAATTGCAGGCAGATTCTTTACCATTTGAGTTACCCGGGAAGCCCTAAATTTGAAAGCCCACAGTTTATCTAAATGTTAGTTCAGTTCGGTTCAGTCTCTCAGTGGTGTCCGACTTTTTGCAACCCCGTGGACTGCAGCACACCAGGCCTTCCTGTCCATCACCAACTCCCTGAGTTTACTCAAACTCATGTCCATTGAGCCAGTGATGCCATCCAACCATCTCATCCTCTGTTGTCCCCTTCTCCTCCCGCCTTTAATCTTTCCCAGCATCAGTCTTTTCCAATGAGTCGGCTCTTCGCATAAGGTGGCCAAAGTATTGGAGTTTCAGCTTCAACATCAGTCTTTCCAATGAATATTCAGGACTGTTTTCCTTGAAGATTGACTGGTTTGCTCTCCTTGCAGTCCAAGGGACTCTCAAGAGTCTTCTCCAACACCACAGTTTAAAAGAATCAATTCTTTGGTGCTCAGCTTTCTTTATAGTCCAACTCTCACATCCATACGTGGATCTTTGTTGGCAAAGTAATGTCTCTGCTTTTTAATATGCTGTCTAGGTTTGTCATAACCTTCCTTCCAAGGTGTATGCATCTTTTAAATTTCATGCCTGCAGTCACCATCTGCAGTGATTTTGGAGCCCAGAAAAATGAATTCTGTTACTGTTTCCACTATTTCCCCATCTATTTGCCATGAAGTGGACCGTGCCATGATCTTAAGTTTTCTGAATGCTGAGCTTTAAGCCAACTTTTTCACTCTCCTCTTCCACTTTCATCAAGAAGCTCTTTAGTTCTTCATTTTCTGCTGTAAGGGTAGTATCATCTGCATATCTGAGGTTATTGATATTTCTCTTGTCAATCTTGATTCCAGCTTGTGCTTTATCCAGCCCAGCATTTCTCATGATGTACTCTGCATGTAAGTTAAATAAACAGGGTGACGATATACAGCCTTGATGTACTCCTTTCCTGATTTTGAACCAGTCTGTTGTTCCATGTCCAGTTCTAACTGTTGCTTCTTGACTTGAATATAGGTTTCTCAGGAGACAGGTCAGGTGGTCTGGTATTCCCATCTCTTGAAGAATTTTCCACAGTTTGTTGTGATTCACACTCAAAAGCTTTGGCATAGGCAATAAAGCAGAAGTAGACGTTTTTCTGGAACTAATCCCACAATTTATCACACAAGGAAGTTGAAAGGCAGATTTTGTGACTTGCCCCAGGTCATATAGTCATGATGCACTTGGAAAGGTAAATTAGATGGTTAGTGACTTCCCCTCAACCTTCCTCTATCCTGTTCTATTTATCAAGCTATTCTTTCCAAGGGCTTCCCAGGTGGTGCTAGTGGTTAAGAAACCACCTGCCAGTGCAGGAGATGTAAGAGACATGGGATCGATTTCCAATTCGATCCCTGAATTGGAAAGATCTCCTGCAGAATGACATGGCAACTCAGTCTAGCATTCTTGCATGGAGAATTCCATGGACAGAGGAGCCTGGCAGACTGCAGTCTATGGGGTCACAAAGAGTTGGACATTGCTGAAGTGACTTAGCTGGAATACATGCACTCTTTGCAAATAAACACAGCATCTTTTATTGGCTATTTCCTAATAATGACGTCAATCATTTTAGGAAAGCTTCTTTGTGAAGTTCACTCTACCACATGCCTATCAGAACACTTAACTTACTGTATGAAAATTGTTCCTAGCTTTAGGATGAAAAATTGGTGAAGGCAGACACCATGCCTTTGATTTTAAATAAATATTAAGTAAACAAAATATTTGCCATTCTTGTTATTGTTAATGTTTTACTTGTCATAACTGCTCTTCCTACAGACAATATTATTGTCTCTATTTCAACTTTTAATATCAAGAAGGATCTGTTACCATGTTAAATAGTTTATTGAGTATAAATAAGAAAGTTCTTAGGGAAGGCTTAACAAGACAGCTTATCTAATGAGAAAAGCTCAGTGGAGTTCTCTGTTTTGATTCACAGTCTGTCAATGCTAAATCTGCCAGAGTAAATAAACACTAATGAGTGAGGTAGNCAAGAAGGATCTGTTACCATGTTAAATAGTTTATTGAGTATAAATAAGAAAGTTCTTAGGGAAGGCTTAACAAGACAGCTTATCTAATGAGAAAAGCTCAGTGGAGTTCTCTGTTTTGATTCACAGTCTGTCAATGCTAAATCTGCCAGAGTAAATAAACACTAATGAGTGAGGTAGTATTTTTTTCCTTAATACACTATCTATACAGTACCATTACAATTTGAACTGGTCCTAGTTTTTTTTTTTAATATGTATTCTAATGCATTACTTATAAATAATAGACACGACCAAATAGGTACATGCCATTTGACTGCTTTGATTTTGAATGTATTATTATTTAGCTTATTTAGAGCAGTCTTTTATGTCTCCCTTTGTTTGTAGAAACTATGACAAAACAAGTTTAACATGCCTGCAGAGAACATGGTAAAACTTTGAAGGAAGAGCAAATATATTTTATATACCATTATGGAGCTACCCTGGTGGCTCAGGTGGTAAAGAATCCACCTGCAATGCAGGAGATTGGAATTCAATCCCTGGGTCAGGAAGATCCCCTGCAGAAGGGAATGGAACCCACTCCAGTATTCTTGCCTAGAGAATCGCATGAACAAAGAGTCTAATGGGCTACAGTCCATGGTGTTGCAAAGAGTCGGACACAACTGAATGACTAAGCAAAAATACAGACATATTCATTTAAAAAGACACCTAGATATTTGGAGAGTACTTTCTCTTTCATTTAATCTCTAAAGACTGAAACTCAGTTCACTCCCTTTCACTCACTGTGTAGCACTTTCACTAGTTGGTATCATAAGCTGTGCGTCCTGAGAGCCAAGGGGACCAGCATAGCCTCATTTGCGCATTCTTATTTCAGGTCACACCTTGTGCCATAAACACAACAGTAAAGTCAGCTTCAATCTGTCACCTAAATAAGACTTCCTTTTCCCAATTTTCTTATCAGAATTTGAAAAACGATGAGATATCTGCTAAAACTGATGTTCAGAAGCTTCTGGAAATAGGTCAGAAACAAAGGTAAGGCTGCGTTCTTTTATTTTCTCAGTTCTTTTTTTCCATCGCCAAAATTCATTCAGCAACTTCACATGAATAAGTTTATTTTAAATGCATTCATTTCTTTATAACCTTATTTACATTTTAATATATGAGAATCTTGCTCAAATCACTATATATATATAGGGTGGCACTTGAGATTCTGTATTTCTAGTATGTTCCCTGGTGATGGGTGATGCTAATAGTGACCATGCCTATATGCAGATCTCAGTTCAGCTATTAAGGATCTGGAGTATGTTCCTCTGTTATCTTATAAGGTGGAGCCATAAGTCTGCCCATCAGTATACAGATCCAACAGCTTTGACATAGTGGCCCATTTTTAATAGTATCACAACTTGATCCTGGTGATAATTGGGTTGGTAAGGAATGGGGCAATTTTATTAATAGCATAGTAGAATTAGAACATTTTTATTACTGTTACTTTGTTTATTTTTGAAGGAAGTGAAGTATGAGCTAGGTTTATACCTAATATTAAAAAGAAAAACTATATGACTTGAAATTGCTTGTCTAACAAACACACAAAAAAGCCAAGGTATTATAAGGTAAAAAAGAGCTAGCCTTTGTTATACATTTATTAGAGGCTTTGCTGGTTTTATATATAAATGTACATTTTTTGTTTCAATACCACAATTATAGAGTAGTTATTATTGTCCCCATTCAATAAATGGGAAATTATTGCTCAAAATGCTTAAGCAAGTTGCTGAGAGTTGTACTAAACTGGAATTTGCTCTTCTGTATCTTACCTATAGTCATACCCTTTCAAATAGTTTACCTATCCAAAGCAGAAAGCTGTTTAAGAAGTTGACAGGCACTATACTATGTACCCTCTTCTTACCACCTTGTATCTTCTCCACTGTCTCTGCCTCTTGACCCAGAAACCTCATGTCATTGAGGCAATGACATGTTGAAAATATCAAATCAAGCATCTCATCTTGACTCTTTTCATTATTTCAGTGAGATCTTTATTTCTTGAACATGAAATTCTCTCGAGTCCAATATTAAATATATCTCACATAAAATATAGGTCTGAGCATATTTTCAAAAGTACTTAATTTTAAACTATTTTACTGATTTAAAATAATCCACTTTTTAAAACATATAAGCGTTTGTGGTTCGCTGAGTTAGTGGAGAATTATAAACCATATTTTCAATAGGAATTGCTAATTAAAGCAGACCAAGTGTCATTGAAAGTTATTAGCTTTGCAGACTCTCCCACGTTTGGAAAAGATAATAAGCAAAAACATAAAAATAGAAATGACTTCTGCAACACCAGTGAGGGGATTGCATTGACTGAAGAGGACAGAATAAGTCAGGAAAGATTCGAAAATGAGGCTGTCACGCGTAGACGGGGGCCATTCTTGAAAGTTAGTTGAAAGTGGACTTCAACAGAAGGCTTGTTTAGGTAGCTCTGAAAAAGGATGATATAATTTCAAATGCATTTTAGGGGAATTATTCTGACAACATCATTCCAGGCAGAAGGAAAGAGACATAGACCAGGTTGAGAAAAGGTGGCCTAGAGAAGAGGACAGAGTGAGCTCAGCAGTGAGCACCCTGGAGGGAAAGCACAGCATCAGTGTTTCTTATTGCACAGAAGCATGGAGGAAGAGACAGGCTTACGCATGACATGGAAAAGGAGAAACATGTTCCCTTCATTTGCTGCTATTTTCCTAAGTTATCTAAGGCTGTTTCTACATGACACTCAAAATATCCATGTAAACAAGGAAAAATGTGACTAGAGTTGTGAAGAATTTCACGTCATCATCTGTATATTTGGCATGATATATGAATGGCAGATGATGAACCAAGTCTTTCAATGAATGGATTAAATGGAGCAAATATTTTGGAATTATGCTTTCCAAGTTTCATCCAAAATTATAAAATTTGCTTAAAATGCATAACTTATGTAATACACAAAGTCAGAATGGAAAATTCAAATAAATCACCTACCAAGAGGTGATTTCTCAAAAGTATAATGCATTTGCTATGTGGGTTTTTTTCCTGTTTAGTTAGAGATATATTAAAATTATGATTATCTGAATGTGAAAGAGGCTATGTATCTCATTTCCAAAATAAGAGAGATTGATAAATAGTAGAAGAGAAAACCTTCTCCGACTATAAATAGTATTAACTGATTGCAAATTTAGAAGTATTATCATGGCTGGAAAGATTATAATGTATTGCAGATGCCATCTAGGTATATACCCGATTCAGTAATTCTTTGTCCTTTTGGATTACCACCTGGGCCTTCCCTAGAGAAGCGGTCTCTAGACTACTTTTTGTCTGACTCTGATATCATTGGATACAGTTAATTAGCTCAAGGTAGCCACCAAAACAAAACTGAATCGATTAGAGTTTCCCTTTTGGAATTGTGTGCCACGAAGCAACTAAAGAAATCTCTCTGTTTAGCTGTACTAGATTATAAGTAAGTAAATTCAGAGGATATGAGGTGGCCATAAATAACCAGGTAGAGCAGCATGTCTTTCCGCCAAGAGGTACAGAAAAAGGAGTGTGTGTGTGGGTGTGCACACAGGCACACAGACTTTTACATGAGAGAGAGAAAGTTGCACTGATTCTTGATTTTTACATTTACAGAAATATTTAGACAGCCTAGGCAATATTCATAAAAGGATCCCCAAGTTGATGGAGAGACTTTTAAGCCATACCATGTGAGGAGTGAGAGTATGCGACCACAAAATAGAGACCCTGGGGGATAGAAGAGTACTCTGAAGTTTGGAGAAGGAAATGGCAACCCACTCCAGTATTCTGGCCTAGAGAATCCCATGGACAGAGGAACCTGGTGGGCTACCATCGATAGGGTCGCACAGAGTCAGACACAACTGAAGCCACTTAGCATGCATGCATGTCTTGAAAATAAAAACGAATGATATATTTTCCGCTCTACAGTGGTCGCTGGACAGAGGTTCTGGGAAAGCAGTTTTAGACTTTGTGTGGAAAAGAATGCCTGGGATAGCAGCAAGATTTCTGTGATGTTACCACAATACAGGCTGGTAACAATTCAAAAAAAATACCTTCCTGTCGGCTGAGGCATTTTTATGTTTATAATTAGAAATGGAAGTTGTGTGAAAGAGCTGTCTTTTAAAATTCCTTGTAACCATGCAATCCTATGCTAAAGTATACTCAGCATTGGAGAAGGCTGTCACAGTTCTTTAGAATTTAAGCTTCAGTTCAGTGCCAAATAGGGACCTAGAGGAGCTCTATCCTGTGCAAATCACACTTGGTGGACTGGGATGGTCCTTGAGCAAGTCAGCAAGAATTTCTCATTGGAGTAAAAATCACCAAGTTTGGGGGGGGTTGGGGCCACCTAAAGCATGAGAGCAGTAAGAATGTGCAGAAATAAGCTTGAAAACCCTAAGAGGAGATGGAGATACTCAAATGTTTTAAAAAGACTGCTTTGCCATTCTGGTGGATAGCTTTCCTTGCCGTGAAAATATGCAGAATTCTCTGTTTCTCCAGTTTTTGTTAATAGCTTTTGCAGTTTACTTTTTTTCTTACTCCCCATTGCCTATAGATGTCAGTATGTGGGTATTTTTGAATATATATGTATATATATTGGATTTTATAAAATTTATATTTTATAATTTAAAACAATAAAAATGAGAATTTTAAAATCTAGAAATAATGAATAGTTATTGTAAGATTTTAATATAAAAGTTTAAGTTGGAAATATAGTAGTCCTAGGGCTTCCCTGATAGCTCAGCTGGTAAAGAATATGCCTGCAATGCAGGAGATCGTGGTTCGATTTCTGGGTCAGGAAGATCCTGTGAAGAAGGGATAGGCTACCCACTCCAGTATTCTTGGGCTTCCTTGGTGGCTCAGATGGTAAAGAATCCTCCTACAAAGGCAGAGACCTGGGTTTGATCCCTGGGTTGAGAAGATTCCCTGGAGGGGGATATGCCAACCCACTCCAGGATTCTTACCTGGAGAATCCCCATGGACAGAGGAGTCTGACCGGCGAACAGTCCGTGGGGTCACAAAGAGTCATACACGACTGAGCGACTAAGCACACAGCACATGATAGTCCTGTTGTATTTTTATTCAATACTTGTTGAATCTTTGGAATAGAACGTGGATCCTTCCATCCTTCTTTTTCTCTTTGTCTCTCTCCCTCAATAGAGGTATTATAGTGACTCTCTAGAATTTGAGCACACATGGTCCAGAACACAGTTCCACTTTCTGTTTATGTATCAGTTTTCCATTTGCAAAAAGATACTACAATTTGATGTGAAGTTTATTGAGTGCCTGGTATACTATAAGCCTACAATATAGGTAGACATTCATATTATATTATGTCACAAGTGTTCTTTGTGAAAAATACCAGAAGCAGTCATGTAAATACATATTTTAAGTGTCCATGTGTGGCACTTTTGGGACTTGCCAGGTTGTGCCTAATGGTAAAGAACCTGCCTGCTAATACAGCAAACTTAAGAGGTGAGGGTTCAGTCCTCGGGTCAGGAAGACCCCTTGGAGAAGAAAATGGCAAGCCACTCCAGTATTCTCGCCTAGAGAATCCCATGGGCAGAGGAGCCTGGCGGGCTACAGTCCATAGGGCTGCAAAGAGTCGGACACAACTGAAGCGACTTAGCACAGTCAGGACATATGACATTTCATTCTAATAAACAGTTTTAGTAAATAAGACCTATTTGACGCTGTAATGGAAACTGAGATTTAAAATCCACTTTAAACAAAAGCATATTGAAGTTTTACCCAATCATGCATAAATCACCTAAGATTAAAAGTGACTGTAATTGTAACTTGTTCCTATTATGTTTTACTTTGATAAAGAACATCCAGATTGATTCCAACAATTGTATAGACTCTCATGGATAGTCCTAAAACTGAAAGAGGGACCTAGGAGTTTCTAGATAAGAAAACTGGAGGCGTCATTAAGTTCTGCGTGAAAGAGCAGCTTGCGGTTGTGTGGGATGTACTGGTCAAAGAATGAACCCGGGGACCTCTAGTGGTACCAGTGGTTATGACAGTAATCTCATGTGTATTAAGTGATTATTTCCCAAGCGTTTTGCATGCCTTGTTGGCTTCTAAACCTCCCCTACAAATCTACGAGGCAGTTCTGTCATTGTGTCCATTTTATAGATGGATAAAAATGAGTCTCAGAGTATACTCTCCTATTCCATAGTCTCCTTTTTGTGGTTACACACCAAGAAAATATTTTTTGTCCCAGAAGTTATCTTTTGGCACTAGACTGGGAATTTTTGTTTGGACGCTAGGTTTTCATTTGGTCGTTGCTGTTGCTTTGAAGGAGTTTAGTCCTCTAGCCATACTTAAGACACTACCACACTTGACACACATACTTCACTCATATGCTGTTATCTGCTGTCTGGAGTGATAGCTTAGATGATCAAATGAAGGCACAGAAAGATAGTACAATCTGTCATAATTGAGAAAATCCTAAACCTTTGAAGGAAATGCATATTTATGAAAGTATTTCATTTGTAATGTGAGACAGGGTCCGTACGTCCTAGTGAGCTTGAGACACAATGTGTATATGTATGTAGACATGTGTTTTTTATTATCCCCAATAAATGAGCTTTCACATTAGAAATAAGTCTTTTTTTCTCTTTGTTTTTACAAAAAGTCTCAGACCTTACACAAGATGTCTAAAACATAATAACGCTTTAGAATTAGTCAATTGGAGCATCCAAGGGAATGATGATTTTATCCTATCAGCAAGTCTAGGGTAACTTTTTTTTTTTTTTTTTCTGAACAGCATGTTCATACCCTAGCATGCTGTCACTAGAATTAGCTTTGCAACTCTTCATTATTTTGATATGATTTGACACATTATGCAGCTCTCACAGTGGGATTCTTATGAGACACAATAGCAAGGCAGTTTCTCTTAAATACAGCTTGCTTTTTGAGCTTCCATGGGAGACAGTACTCTTTACCAGAATCCTGAGATGCATCCTGTATGTTTAACTGGGTCTCTATATATTCTAGTTGTGTTTCCTAAGTGTATATGTGCAGTGAAATCTTATTTCATAGTGTACAGAGTTATATTATGTCTCTCTTTTCTTCTCTGTTTTGTCCTAAACAAGAGAACAAATGAAGGCTCTCCAGGAGGCCCTGGAAAGTCAGCTTAAGGAGACAGCTGACAAAGCAGAAAAACAAGAGGCTACTGTAAGTGTTTCTTTTTTGTATCCTTTGCTTTGGAGCTGAAGAATTGTTCATTTATTTTTTCCCCCCAAATCACTATTGAACAAACACACTGCTAACAAATAAAAATGAAAATACAATAAATAAAACACCATCACCAAGATTATAAAACATGCTTCATCAGCATTCATTCCAAAAATAATATGTATTTGCTTCTTAGGGGTCTACTAATTCCCAACCCTTATTTATGAATGAGAAATTGAGGATAGGAGTGCTGGTGTCAGGCCCCATATCAGCACCCCTTGAATTTTGGGATGTGACCTTGAACTAATCTCTACAGAACCCTAAGCCACACCCTACAACCACTGAATAGATGTTTCTCAAGGGTGGGGTTACACCATCTGCCTATTTAATCATCTCCACAGGTGATCCGGATACACCCCAAGGTTTAAGAATCAATCTTCTCTCCAGATTTTCTCTTTTGCTCAAAATGATATTCACTTGACCTTCATATTTCAATTTTTATAACTAATATTCCCCACAAGCAGGAGGGAGAGTGGTCTGGATAGTCGTGCTGAAAACTAAATTTCTACCTGTTCCCCCTTAATGTACAATTTATGGGATTGAAGCTTTTATTTTATTTGAGGACCTGAGTCTTTTTATAAGTATAGTCTATTAAAATTTTAAGGTATAGTAAGACCAACAGAAGGGCTTCCCCGGTGGCTCAGTGGTAAAGAATCCACTTACAGTATAGAAGCCACAGGAGACACAGGTTTGATCCTTGGGTCAAGAAGATCCCCTGGAAGAGGGCACGGCAGTCCACTCCAGTGTTCTGGCCTGGAGAATCCCATGGACAGAGGAGCCTGGTGGGCTACAGTCCATGGGGTTGTGAAGAGTTGGACAGGACTGAAGGAACTCAGCATGAGCACACAGGAGCAATAGATCAGGAAATGACTACATTTGGAAAGATAGTTATTTCCCACAGTTGCCAAGAAGGGTGACATGCCACATGACCAGGGACCATGCAGGGAAGCCCCAGGTCAGTCCCAGGGCAAATGAAGGTGGGGAAACTGTGGACAAGAGCCTCTGTTGTGGTTTCTGTGGGAAGGAAAGGGTTAAGCGAGGTAAGCTGGCCTAGGACTGGCCAGTTTGAATGATTTCAGCAGGCTCTGGGACATAGAGCCTGTTTGTCAGGTTGATCACCTGGGACCCGAGCCCCTTTGAAAACTGACAGAAATGCCTGCCTTTCTTTTGCAAGGCTTCCTTTAATAATCTGAATTAGAGTATAGAATTTTGCCTCTGAAACTTAGCCCTGTCTGTCATCTGAAGTAACTGCTTCCTGGAGACAGTCTTTGTAATAATGACTTGATTTTTCTAGGTGCAGATTTATTTCCTGTTAATAAATTCACTGTTATCTGTCCAGCCCACCAGTAAAGATGCTGCTGCTGCTGCTAAGTCGCTTCAGTAGTTTCCAACTCCGTGTGACCCCATAGACGGCAGCCCACCAGGTTCCCCCGTCCCTGGGATTCTCCAGGCAAGAATACAGGAGTGGGTTGCCATTTCCTTCTCCAATACATGAAAGTGAAAAGTGAAAGTGAAGTTGCTCAGTCGTGTCCAACTCTTAGCGACCCCATGGACTGCAGCCTACCAGGCTCCTCCACCCATGGGATTTTCCAGGCAAGAGTACTGGAGTGGGATGCCATTGATGAGCACCTTTATTCTTCTCTGTTATGCCATGGCAGCACTCACTGCTAACCTAAACCTACAGTGCACCCTCGTGTCTAGCTCTTTGGACGTATGTGTGTGCTAAGTCACTTCAGTCATGTCTGACTCTGTGCAACTCTATGGACTGACTGTAGCCTGCCAGGCTCCTCTGTCCATGGGATTTCCAGACAAGAATACTGGAGTGGGTTGCCATGCCTCCTCCAGGGGATCTTCCCAAGTTAGGGATTGAACCTGTGTCTCTTAATGTCTCCTGCATTGGCAGGCAGGTTCTTCAGCCCTGGTGCCACCTGGGAAACCCTTCTTTGGACACAGGTATCACATGAAAGAGCAGACACATTTTTAGCACCACCGTGTCAATTCCTCCCCTCAAAGTCTGACCCCGTGTATTGAGTGACCCTAATTGCAATCCCATTTCTGCCTTGAGTTATCATATTTAATCTCAATTCGTGCATAGCCCAGTCATAAATAATGGCATTTAGACCAGAATAGAAGTTTCCCCACATACTATTTTCTCAGATTCTCACAATAGAATGGCACACTATTATTTTTTTAATATATTTTTTTTTCTGAAAGGGAATAACTGTTGCTTGTATTTACACAGTTAATATTGGGAGAAGCCAAGGCATGAACCTGTGTTTACCCTAATATGTTACACAAACTGTGTCTAACATACCAAAAGAAGAAAGCTGTAATTTTTGCAGGAGCTCAGCAAAAGCTAGAATAGTCAAATATCAGAATAAGGGGGACAAAGGATGCATAGCTGGGGAGAAGGTCTCTCTCAGAACCCTTCTAGTGCTTTTCTTAAAATTCAGCATTGAATCTTGAGGGAGAATTTTCCTCTCCTACCCCATAATACTGTACTGAGCCAGACACTCCCTAAATGTATTCATAACTTAAGGTGTGCTACAGAATAAGAATAGAAAGAAAGAAAAGAAAGACTCCTCCATCCATAGGATTTTCCAGGCAAGATGGAAATGGCAAATGGAGTGGGTTGTCATTTCCTTCTCCAGAGGAACTTCCCGATCCAGGGATCAAACCCAGGTCTCCTGCATTGCAGGCAGACGCTTTACCATCTGAGCCACCAGGGAAGCACAGAATAAGAATATTCAAGTTTAAATTCCTAGTGGTTCATCTGGACACGCGTGCTCAGTCACTCCAGTCATGTCCGACTCTTTGTGGCCTCATAGACTGTACCCGCCAGGCTCCTCTGTCCATGGGATTCTCCAGGCAAGAATACTGGAGCAGGTTGCCTTGCCCTCTTCCAGGGGATCTGCCCAACCCAGGGACTGAACTTGTGTCTCCTGCATTGCAAGCAATTTCTTTATCCACTGAGCTGCCTGGGAAGCCCAGTGGTCCATCTATTGTCTATAAAATTAAGTTCTTTAACCTACAAGTTTGCTTATTTGAAGAATTCAGGGAATAATTCAAATTAAAATAACATGCATGATTACCCTAAAATTGTTATCTGGCATATAGTAGATAATAGAAACTAAATTTAATCTCAATAGAAAGAAAACAATTGTAATAAATAAATTTTCCAACTGAAAGAATAATGTAGGCCAAAAATTACTGATAGCAAAAGTTTCAATGTATTTTAATAAATGTTTAAATAAATGGTTAAACAATTCCTTATGTTTGGAAAATATATAAAACATTTCCTAATAACTCTTTAGTTACTAAGAAATAACAAAATATATAAAGAAATAATAATAATGAAGACGCCATGTGCCAGTGTAATTGCTGAGGTAGATTCAGAACTTTACATGCATTTTTTCCAGAAAGACAGAATACTAGCAACAAAAATTCAAGAAGTTATTGAAAAAGCAAAATATCAGTGTAAGAAAGAGAGTATTATAAAAGTTGGTGAAGACAATAAAATAGAAAAAAAAATTATTAAGTTATTTGAAAAGACTGATAAATAGTCTTTGAGAAAGATTAAGAATAAAAAGACTCCAATTTTAAAATGTTTAATTAAAAGAGAGCTAATAGTTATAACAGAAATTTAACAAAATAGGTTATTATGAGCAACAGGTCACTGGTACATTTAAAATGTCATGTAAATTCCTAGATGAATAAACAGAAAATGCTAACATTTTTGCAAGAAGAAATGTAATACTTGAATAACTGAATACATTCAAAATTTTATTATGCTGAAAGACCTCCTTTCCCATGTATTCCAGGGCCAGAAGCTGACTTCTATCACTTTTTAAAGATCAGCTAATTTCAAATATTGACTAATTTGCTTCAGTTGTATCCAATTCTTTGTGACCCCATGGACTGTAGCCCACCAGGCTTTTCTGTCCGTGTGATTCTCCTGGCAAGAATACTGGAGTGGCTTGCCATGTCCTACTGCAGGAGGTCTTCTCGACCCAGGGATCGAAATGAAGTCTCTTATGTCTCCTGCACTGGCAGGCAGGTTCTTTACCACTAGTGCCTTCTGAGACCCAATTTCAAATGTAGGCAAATACTTTCTGAAAAATAGAAAACGGTTGACAACTTTCATCTAATTTTATGAACATCATCACTTACAATTCCCAAATCAGTTAATGCCTATGTATATAAATTAATAGCTATTTTCCTACTAATGAATGTACATGTAAAAATTCTATAAGAGCAAATTCAAGATTATATTAACNGAAAAAAAAAAAAAAGCTACTCCAAAAACATAGTTAAGCACAAAAGACTATTGAGAATCACAAAGACATCTTGAGTTAATTATCCCAGTACTTTTCTGTGTATGGGAACATGTGAGGACCAGGTTCATTGTAATTCTTCCTGGGATATGCCTCTTAACTATCTAGGGCCAGTATCCAAAGCATGGGGCTTCCCAAGTAGCTTGATGTTTCCGAGTAGCTCAATGGTAAAGAATCTGCCTGCAATGTGGGAGACTTGGGTTCAATCCATGGGTCAGAAAGATCCTTTGCAGAAGGGAATGGCAACCCATTCCAGTATCCTTGCCTGGAAAATACCATGGGCAGAGGAGCCTGGTGGGCTGCAGTCCATGGGGTCGCGAAGGGTTGCACACAGCTGAGTAACTAACATACACACACACACACACACACACACACACCCAAAGCACATAATGTTTCCTGTTTTTTTCCAACCCAAGTTCCCCTCAAGGAGATTACAGTGAATAACAGCTTAATCGTGGATGGAAGAAAGCATTCTTAGCTTATTAAAAAGGCAGGCAAATTTTCCTGTCCACAGAAGTTTGAGGCATTTTTATGCTAGGTTGGATAAAGTGTGGGCAGACATGTAGAAATATGATAGTATAAGGAGTATGTTGTTTATAGTAAACTGGGGAAAATTTATCAAGACCTATTTGTTGGGATTCATTTTGGTTTCCCTTTGTCCTTGAAGTAAGAATGCTCCTTTTTCCTGCGTGTAAGGAGGGCACCTCTTCCATGAGGAATTTGTGACCTATTTCAAGAGGTTAATTCTAAGATTCCAGGATTTGGGTATATTTTGGTTATGGATAATATCTTTAATTGTCTCTTCAATTATTTGTGCTGTATTTAGTGGCAGATGTAAGTTCAATAGTACTAAAACTCATCCACAGAGTATAATTAAAAGTTAGTTTATTTACCTCGTAGCCCATTTCACTCTCCAAAGTGTTACTATTTTATTGAGAAAGCTCATCATTTTTTTTTCTTTTTTTTCTTTATCATTAATATGATGATCACTTACAGTGATCATATGGAAACATAGCATTGTGCCTAAGTTTAAGTATTTAGTGCTCTCTGTCATCACTTTTGTTATATAAAAATGTGATTTCAGTTCCTCAGAAATACTTTTCTCTTTTCATGTGTTTGTTTTTTGCTCTGATTGTCCTCTCTTGGGAATAACTGGTAGCAGTCCAATGATAAAAAATGTTTATGTACAGAAAGTTCACTGGTTATTCACTACTGTACTTGATATCTATAGTGTTAAGAGAATATCAAAAGTGTGAATAAAAGGATAAGGGCAATAGCAATAACCATTAAAAAGAATACATCTTACAGAGCATTTCTGTGGGTTTTATTACATATAGTTTTCTTAATATCTATATGAAAGTGACTGCACTGATAATTTACAGGGAGGGATTAGTACATATCTCACAACTAAACCAGATCTTCAGACTGAAACCTGAGCTCTTTCCTGAGCTGTGCATTTGTCCTTCAGTGTTCTGTAGTCCCTCTATGCTATTTTTACAATGTTCTCGTGTAATTTGGACCTAACAAACTCGGACTATTTAGAAAGCTATGAGAAACATAGGACACTGAATTATAGTGGAACTATATGATTCACTGTCAATCTCTTCTCCCTAACAACCCCAGTGGTATACATTATCTCACCTTGTGTTCATGCCCATGCAATCCTGGTTGGCTGCAGAGAGCCAGCTCTGCAGAAACTGTGACCTTGTTTCACTGTCTGCAAATGGTTATGAACCGAACTTCTTACTCTGCTATCCAGAAAGTTCTCAAGGGATTCCTTTCTTTTCACAGACTATGGCCTTGGCTTTAGACACTGCATAAAATTATAATGGAATTTTCTTAAATGTGGCAAAGCTTTGTCCTTTGGAGCACAACTTTGAATTTGGAGCCAGGTAGAATTCATTTGAAGCACAGTGTAGTGAAAAATTTGTTAAATTTGCATAATTTTTAGGGCTGAAAGTTGCTCTGGTGTTTTCAAGACCTTGAAATGATGCATTCAAAGCAAATGATACATTCAAAGCAATCCATGTTTCTCCAAAATCATATGAGCTTATATTTTTTAATAACTTGATTAGAACTTTCTGTGGTTATTATACTTTACTTTTCTGTGTTCTCTGGCACTCCTCCAATGCATGTGTACATGCTTGAGTCACTTCGGTCACTTCCAACTCTTTGTGACCCTGTGGTTCTGTAGCCCGCCAGGCTCCTCTGTCCATGGAATTCTCCAAGAATACTGGAGTAGGTTGCAATGCCCTTCTCCCAGAGATCTTCCCAACCCAGGAATCAAACCCTCAGCTCCTGCAACTCCTGTATTGCACATGGATTCTTTACCACTGAGCACACAGGGGAAGCTATATATATATATATATACACACACACACATATATATATAACAATGTGCTATATATATGTGTGTGTATGTGTGTTTTATATATATATATATATATAGCCAATAAGCATAACATTATTTTACCAGTAACCACAGACAACTTGTAATTCACTTTTCCAATTGATATAAGTTGCTTATAAAAGGTAATAACAACTACAACTGCTATTAACAACTACAACTAGTTGCTAATAACAACTACAACTTCAACTACTATTTAGTTTGAAGTAATCATTATGGGTATGCATGTGTGTGTGTGAAAGAGCTAGGGATAGAGAATAAAGAGCAAAATTAATAGGAAAAGACGGGACCCAGAAGGTATAGACAGCCCTCATTGGCCCTGATTGCAGTGCCTAAAAAGCATAGGATTGGCTTGTGATCAGGCTACTGGTAAACTGTGGTTAGGTTCAGTTTTGTTATGTCCAAATTTTACTGAAATTTCCTTAGATGGTAAAAATGCAAACTCCTTTAATAGTTGTTTAAGCGAAGTATTACTTCACACTTGACATGATTTAGATAGTACACAGATTATATTTGCTTCCAGGTATATATCTAGCAAAACTTAGTTGAATGGACTATGCGATGCATAGATAAATAAAATAACTACTTCTCAAGAAGAGTGCAAGCTATCTACATATCCTTGTTTTAGCCTGTACAGTAAGCCATCCAAACACAGTGAGCCTCAATCCTTCTTGAATAACTTGGAAAAAACAATAGTACCGTTCACAGAGTAGTTGCGAGAGTTAAATAAATTCATATGTATAAAGTGCTTGAGAAGTAGAAACTTAATAACAGTCCTTATCATTAGCATGTTGTAATATAAAATAATCAAAGATTCTGAATTTTTATCTTTGTTTAAAATGACCTTTGTGTGGCCTGTGTCCTGATACTCATTTTTGTATACTTCCTACTTGCCACAAAAACAGACTGATAGAAGACAGTGTCATTATTCTACAGCTACACATTGTCCAAACTTTACAACCAACTAATGTATCTTTTCTTACTTGGGTCTGTCTGTCCATTAACATTCTTACATCCCTTTGACTAGTATTTTAATAGCTCTGAGCAAGTTTATTATCATTTGAAAGTATTATTTTAGTTTTTATAAAATAGTTTCTCAGTGGGATGCAATGAGTGTTAAATATTGTGAGCACAGTATCTAGTACTTGGTAAAAGTGACACTAAAATTTCTAAATATCCGAGGCCTACGGATCATCATCACATTTGAAGATGAAACTGTGCATATTTTCTGAACACTGAGTGTGTAAAGAAAGTATGCAGTTTCACGCTTAGATTGTGTGTTTATTATGCAGGGAATGCTGTAGACATGGAGATATTTAGCTTGCACTATGTTAGTCACTCAGTCGTGTTCGGCTCTTTGCGACGCTATGGGCTGTAACCCACCAGACGCCTCTGTCCATGGAATTTTCCAAGCAAGAATATTGGAGTGGGTTGCCAGAGGATCTTCCTGACCCAGGGATTGAACCCGTGTCTTCTGCATTGCAGGCAAATTTGTCTAAGCCACCTGGAGTTACCGCTGCTAACTGCAACATCAGTTCAGTTCAGTTCAGTCACTCAGTCATGTCCAACTCTTTGCAACACCATGAACCGCAGCATGCCAGGCCTCCCTGTCCATCACCAACTCCCGGAGTTCACCCAAACCCATGTCCACTGAGTCAGTGATGCCATCCAGCCATCTCATCCTCTGTCGTCCCCTTCTTCTCCTGCCCTCAATCTTTCCCAGCATCAGGGTCTTTTCCAATGAGTCAGCTCTTTGCATCAGGTGGCCAAAGTATTGGAGTTTTAGCTTCAACATCAGTCCTTCCAATGAAAGCCCAGGACTGATCTCCTTTAGGATGGACTGGTTGGATCTCCTTGTAGTCCAAGGGACTCTCAAAGAGTTTTTCCCAACACCACAGTTCACAAGCATCAATTCTTCGGTGCTCAGCTTCTATCTGCAACATAGAAGGGGCTTAATGAATTAAATTCCTTTCCTATGTAGAGATGTTTTGTACATTAGTTTAAATCTTCATTTTAAAAATTGCCCTTTTCTTTATCAAAACATTTATTGCATCCCGCAACTAGAGTCTGATTACTCCATTTACAATTAGATTTGTTAGGGAGTCACAGGTAGAAAATTTGAAAACCACAGTTTATGATAATGTCAATGAAAATGATAAAAATGACAATATTTTTTTGAATACCTGAAGTTTGGTATACACTGCATGAAGTTTTGCTTTTAAGGAAATAATCTCATTGAATCCTAAAAACAATTTTGCAAAGTAAGTAATTCTTTCTTTCCATTTTACCATGAAGAGACTAAAGCTCGGGGAGTTTAAAAATTATCCAAGGTCATAAAGCAAATGGCAGAATCCAAAGCTGAAGTCTCTTACTCCTACCGGTGAGTTTGCCAGTCTACAATTAACATGCTTCCCATTTGTTCAAAGGTGATAATTTAAGGGAAAAACATTTTGTCATAAGCATCTTAATTTCATATTGCTAAGAGAAAACAACATTTAGGACTCATCCCAGGATATCTCTAAAACAGTGATTTAGCTTAGGAGTTCTGTTTATTAGAGAATCATTAAAAATCTCTTAGAAATCTGCTGATGAGACACTAATAAGAGTTATGGGCAAAAGCTAAGTACTGTTTACCAAGTTACACTTTATCTATGTTATTGCCTGAGGACATTTTAAAGCCTTCATTGTTAGTGAGAGAAAACAGTGAAGGGCTATATCTGATAAGACATGAAGGAAAATACAGAGTAAGGAGGACATCTGAAAGCCAGACCAGTTTTCCAAACATGATAACCCATAATAATGAAAGGACTTTTGCTTTGATTATATTGTTTTGTGTTGTTAAAGTGTCTTTTTGTTTGGCTTTGATGCTCTGTGAAATATACAATTGCTTTGTTTTTTTGTATGTTTATTTTCTTATTTGAAAAATTGAAGTATATATTACCTTCTTTCTTTGAAGTCTCAGGCATCTTATATTTTATGTTACTTTGATCTGAGGAACTTGCAAGTTTCTACCACAACAGGGGAGGAATCTTTTAAGTTCTCATCTGCCTTGTGGGCAACACCAGATCACAATGCACAAGGGACATCCAGCCTAGAAGCTTCAGATGGAAAGCACACACTTGCTTCTGCAGACTGGCCTTCTCAACCGCAGGAGCCTGGGGCTGTCTACCCTGCATGCTGAGGGTCCACTTCCCCCGCTTCCTATTAGGAGAGGGGAACGGATTTCCTAGAGCAGGGGTCCGCAACCCCAGGCCACGGACCTGTATCTGAACCAGGAGGATCAGAAAACAACAGAAGTGAGTGGCAGGTGAACAAGTGAAGTTTGATCTGTATTAACAGCCACTCGCCATTACTCACATCACCCCAGTCTGTGGAAAAACTGTCTTCCACTAAATTGGTCCTTAGTTCCAGAAGGGTTGGGGATTGCTATCCTAGAGCTCTAGAAGAATGCACTGAGGGCTAGAGCTAACTGTCTGGCTTCCGGAATGGACCTAAGATGCATTTCCCATTTAAATAACAATGTTGTAAATCATTGGCAGGAGTGGCAAAAGCAGTTCCACTAGTGGAAAAAGTGTACAGAATTGCTAGGCTTGTTTTGGCTACGTGAGCCTCTTCACTGTATGTTTAACACTGCTTCTAACGGCAAAAGAATTTCTGAGGGACAAGCAATTTACAAGCGAAGTTTGACTACAGCAGTGCCAGCTTNTTGGCAGGAGTGGCAAAAGCAGTTCCACTAGTGGAAAAAGTGTACAGAATTGCTAGACTTGTTTTGGCTACGTGAGCCTCTTCACTGTATGTTTAACACTGCTTCTAACGGCAAAAGAATTTCTGAGGGACAAGCAATTTACAAGCGAAGTTTGACTACAGCAGTGCCAGCTTCACCCACTGGAGAGAAAGCTGTTTCATCACTGCAAGGGCTGTGCTCCACTCTCATCTTCTCTTTCTGCTCCTCATCTTCCACCATTGTCATCATCTTCACGTGGTTATCATCAGCCTAAAAATAAGTCATCCTGATTGAGCCCTTTCAACATTCCAGGCACTGTTTTACAAGCTTTATCTACATGAACTCACTCAATTGTTGCAGCATTCCTATGACAATGTTTTTACTGCAGAGAGAAAACNTGTGTTCCAGTTGTTCTTTGTAGGCCTTGGGTTTTTTTTGTTTTTTGTTTTTTTTTTGAGAGTTCTACTTTTCCTTGCACACCTTTTTTCTCTTCTTGCATTTTTACTGACTGCCAGCCCTTGGAATCCTTCGAGGATTTTAGGCTCACTATCAGATTCAGAGGTGATAGCCTTCCATAGACTACCTTCCACTCCATGTTTCTAAAAGTTTAACGCCTAAAATAACATCTGTGTTCCATATCAATAGTACTTGTTTTCCTTCTTTGAATGCTAATTAAGACTCTAATCAACTTTTAGTATATAACAGGCCTCTCAGCTATAGCATATCCACCACTTACTTCCTGATTCCTGCTAGAACAGACTTGTTTCCTTCACAGTCTTACCCAACACAGTTAATGTCAGCTTAATCTTACTCTGTTGTTGATCCCAAAATCACGGAGCCATCTTTGATGTTTCTCTTTTAGATATACCCTATAGTATGTTATTCTGGAAATCTATTTCGTCTACCTTATCAATATATTCAGTATGCAGCCTTTAGTTTTCCCCTGTATGGCACTCCACTGTGGCGCAAACCACCATCATATCCTTCCAGGATTAGGTACAATCACTGACAGGAAGTGAGTGTAGATAAAAAGATCAGCGATCCAAGAAATACTTCGAGCTTTTAAGGTCTGGCAATGCAGCAATTTGCCAGTGAAACTGGGAAAGAAGAGCCAGAACTGTAGGAAGAAATTCAAATGAGTATGAGAACCTGAAAAACCACACAAAACCAATCAACAAAGAAAAAGGTGATTCAAGGAAAAGAAAGCTGTCTATCATTTGCTATCACATCTACCATTTATTTCTCCCCGGGACTTATGAATTACTTCATTAGGAAACCAGGCTACAGTGTTTCATCAGAGTTGCTTATCAACGTATACTAATGTATGGCAGACCTGCCCTTATACNCCACACAAAACCAATCAACAAAGAAAAAGGTGATTCAAGGAAAAGAAAGCTGTCTATCATTTGCTATCACATCTACCATTTATTTCTCCCCGGGACTTATGAATTACTTCATTAAGAAACCAGGCTACAGTGTTTCATCAGAGTTGCTTATCAACGTATACTAATGTATGGCAGACCTGCCCTTATACCTTTATTTAGTGTTAGAAACTTATTGGAAACTTTTATTGGAATGGATTACAAGATGTTTGATATAAAAAATCAAGTATTATATAGTGAACACTTCTCTCCACATTTCTTGGCTATTTCACTGATGTTGATTATCACCTTGAACTTATTTATTGAATCCACAGGTCAGTGGCAAAGCTTGCTAAGAATTAAGGGAAGAAAAAAAAAAAGCCTGTCTTGAAAAAGCCATATTCAGTTTCTTTTCTGCTCCTGAGCTCGTTGTGTTCTGATAAAGACAAACTCCAACAGCTCAAGCCATATGAAATATCAGTTGCCGTTTGCCAGTTGCTCTAACGAGCTGATTCCAGAGAGTGAGCTATTCTTTCCAGCTCCCCAGATGAGTCACTTAACCTCTTTTTACCCTTTAAAGATAGGCATACATTTTTCCTTGGCAGATCTCATGAGGCTAAGGTAAATATTGGTGATATAACAGTTTCAAGGTCACTTGAATGTCACACAAGAAAAGGTAAAATTAAATTTTTCCTGTGAATTTTCCTGGATTAGGGATGAAGGTAATCTTTTTCAGACTGCTAATAGAACCAATGAATTATTTTTTGCCCAAGCAAAGGAATAAGGTTGGAGTATTCATTCTCAGAGAAATATCTTCTGAATAGGTGATGCTTTCATTAAGCACATCCATATCTTAAGGAGGTGCATGAAGTTGCTATATAACCCAGGAGTGGAACTCTGTGGTAACCTAGAGGGATGGGATGTGGGGAGGGAAGGGAGGCTCAAGAGAGAGGTGATATGTGTATAATTACGGCTGATTTGAGTTGTTGCACGGCAGAAACCAACACAACATTGTAAAGCTGTTTTCGTCCAATTTAAAAATGAATGAAAGATTACATGAAATTCTGAATTGCAGTAAACCCGAAGACCTAGATTTTGGAAAACAGCTGTCATCCTTTTGTTGTGATTTGTCGTACAAATCGGGCTTCTCTGATAGCTCAGCTGGTAAAGAATCTGCCTGCCTGGGTCAGGAAGATCTGTTGGAGAAGGGATAGGGTACCCACTCCAGGATTCTTGGGCTTCCCTTGTGGCTCAGCTGGTAAAGAATCTGCCTGCAATGCTGGAGACCTGGGTTCAATCCCTGGGTTGGGAAGATCCCCTGGAGAAGGGAAAGGTTTATACCATGCTACCCAGGAAACATGCCTAGGAGTCATTCTAGTCTTTCCCTTCTCCCCTCACCACTTTCAGTCCCTCTCCAAACATTATCTACCCTTTCTCCTCTGCATCTTGCTAATCACCTGTTGCCACATCAATGCTATCTTGTTTAAGACTGACTAGTCTTTCACGTTGGCTAATGTGTTCATCTCCCATACGATCTCCTGGCCTATAGTCTTACATTTCTTTATTCCATCCTCAATACACATGGCATAGGCAGCCTTCTTTGCCTGGTTCCTATTTCTTTTACCCAGTCCTATGCTTGTCACTCCAGAAATAGAGCTTTTGCTCCAAGCATGCTGACTTACTTAGTGCTATTTCACTTGTCTGACTGTTGAATAGTTGTTAACTGAGACACTTCTTCCTTCAGTACCAAAGTATAGTAGACAGAAGCAAAGGTTTTGGCTTGTATTCAAATCCATTTTCCTACTATGTGACCTGTAGCAGAGTTCTGAACTTTTCTGTGGCTTTACAGTGTGTCTATCACCTATAAAGTTGAGATAATAATAGCACCTACCTACCCCAGTGGTTGTCGTGAGGATTATGTGAGATAATTTTTGTAAAGCACTTCAGTGTTCAGCACATAGCAAGCAATTGGTAACACTATTGTTATTATAGTTTGCCAAATTCCAATTTATACATCATGTGAATCAAAATTTGCTTATTTCTTTTCTGTGAAACATTTCAAACGTCTGTATTCCCCTAACTTCAGGAGAATAAATTACTCTCTCTTTCGCCATAATCTACACTGTAGCTAATACTAATGATTGAAATGGTTTGTTTATGTATCTGCCAATTCATTGGATGGTGTGAGCATTTATTTATTCAATCTTGTTTCTTGGTCTGGAGCTTCACGTATAAGAGGTAATTCATAGACATATATTGAAGGAATGAATGACATGTAAAATCAAGTGATTTCTGTCATAAAAAAACCCAGAGAGAGGAGAGGAACCTCTTCTTTATGCCTGGAGAATATATATGTAGTCCACATACATACATACATACGTGAAAAAAAATGGGCTTCTTTTGATGCATATGGATGTTCCCTTTTCTTGTATTAATTTTTCTGATATTATTTTTCAGATAATTTTTCAAAAATCATTAATGTTTCTGATATTAATTTTTCCTTGAGAACAATTCTTTTCCTTTTAGTTTATCTTTGGAGAAACTCCTCCCCTTCTTTCAACCTAATTTTTCATTAACCCACAGAGCTAAAATGGTTTGTTCAGCTCATAACCCCATGTAGCTTATGGTAATTGCAGCTTAGCATGCTCAAGAAGAAAGATTTAGATTCTAGTATATTGGGAATTTCTCAGTATTATTCAGGAATTGATGTGAGAGCAAAATCAATTGTTATTTTTAAGCTGCATTTCTTGAACTATATTGATTTCTTAGCTTGAGAGTAGGGGACAGAATCTGTTATTTAAACATGTAGTTTTAAAATGGAAAATGTATTCAAGTCCCTATAATTAAACCCCTCACACAGTTTTTTTCAAATGACATATCAATGGGTCTATAACATTATTTCTGTAATTTAATTACAAAATGCTGTTATCGCAAACTTAAGTATAAGAATTTTAAATCAATCACTCACCTATTTTTAATTCTTACACTCAGGATTTTTTTTTATTATTTCTAAAAATATTTTCTATATTGACTTTGATGCATCTGAAAGCAATTACAAAAATATATCTGAAATGATAACCAAAAGTTTTAATCAAGAGTTTAGCTTTAGGCATTTTGAAGAATAATAAATTAGATTCCCTAACACATTGAGGCTTGCCTTTTGTGAGGAGTTTTAAAAAGCCATCAGTAATCAGTTTATTTGATTCAGTAATATAACTCTGTATAAATAAGAGTTGAGGATAGAGTATATCTAGAAGATTCTTGCTTCTTTCTGATCATCTTTTAGCAGCTTAAAACAGCAACATTTCTGTTAATAAAGACAGAAGAGTTTGTTTCCATCCACCAAACCTCTCAGCCTCTACTTAGCTCAGTGAACTATCCTCCTAAAGGTTTTACATAGCTCTTCATCAAGCATTTTCAAGTGCATTATCCTCTGTGTATTATTAAAATAGCTTGTCAAAAATGTCCTTTATAAAAACATGGTAGTGTTCTCAGTTTCCATCCCAGATGGAACAATTAGAGCCACAGGGATAAAATCCAGATTTACTTAAATTTTTAATAGCTAAGTGCAATATAATGGATTAAGTGCCAAGTGGGAATGCTGAGGCCTCTACTGGGGGGTGAGATTAGTTTGTGCACCTCTCTCCTCTTCTCTTTTTATTTCTAATAAATACATCATGACTTCTATGAGCCCAAAACTTCCATTTACAAATAGGGTGACTGGAACATGTAAGCTCTAACATATTTTATATTTTCAACTTTAACATTTTTTATCCCTCTGTTATTGACTTCAATGAGTAAAAATAAAGTTTCCAGCAGTGAATGATGGGATTAATGGAAGTGAATGTTTTTAAGCTGCTTAGAGCCTGATAAAGAAGATTTTAAACATATAGTCATGGTAAATAAGGACAGAGTTTGTAAAATTTAGTGGCACTTATTTTTATTTTTTTTTTACCAGAAAAGTACTTTGATCTCATTAATAATAACAGCAGGTTTATTAGTGTTAATCTGGGCTGTTAATATGACTTCTCTGGTGGCTCACAGTACCAAGAATCCACCTGCAATGTAGGAGACCTGGGTTTGATCCCTGGGTCAGGAACTTACCCTGGAGAAGGGAATGGCTATCCACTGCAATATTCTTGCCTAGAGAATCCCATGGACAGAGAATCCTGGACTACAGTCCATGGGGCCACAGAGACACAACTGAGTGACTAAGTATGCGCACAGCGTGCTATTAATATATTCCCACAATATATGACAATACAACAAAAATCTTGTCCCAACTAAAGATTGATTAAAAAAAAATGATGCTGTGAAATCAAACATTTAGATTCAGAGTTTACTTCATCATTCAGTAATTTGGTAAGCACTGTGTTAAGTTCTTTACAAACATTATCTCCCTTAGTTCTCATGACAACCACAGTAATAAGTACCCTCACTATTTTAACTTTTCAGGGCAATGGGTAACAAAAGGACATGTAACTGATATAGTTTCTGAGTAAAGTTTGCTTTTCTTCCATATCAGTATATTTTTTTAGTACTTTATAACAATTATTGTTTCAGCTAAAACTAAGAAAGAAAGAACTGATTTTTTAATGTCCAAGGCGATGANCCTCACAGAAGACATGGCGCTTGGGCTGAACTCTAAGAGTTGGCCAAGAGAGGATGAGGGACCCCACAAGCTAAGGCAGAGCTACAGCAAATCTTGAGGCAAATTTGGGGACAGAGTAGAACCAGGAGACCAGGATGAAAAAGTGGGTTTAGGGATATTTTTAACAATTAAAATAAATAAGTAAATGTCAGCATCATTTTAACCCACTCCAATACTCTTGCCTGGAAAAATCCCATGGATAGAGGAGCTTGGTAGGCTGCAGTCCATGGTGTCGCTAGGAGTTGGACACGACTGAGCGACTTCACCTTCCCTTTTCACTTTCATGCATTGGAGAAGGAAATGGCAACCCACTCCAGTGTTCTTGCCTGGAGAATCCCAGGGACGGGGGAGCCTGATGGGCTGCCTTCTCTGGGGTCACACAGAGTCAGACACAACTGAAGCGACTTAGCAGCAGCAGCAGCATATGCTTTAAGACATAATCTCTGCCCTCAAGGATTACATTTAAAAAGAGAAGTTCTTACCAAATTACTTGAGTACTCTACCGCACAGTAGTTATGTGCTATAAGGTCAGATCTTTGGATTCAGATTTGATGTTTGGTATATTGGTAAGTAATGATACTCCCCTAGGACCATTTTCATTATCTGACTTATATTTTAATTATACATATTTTGTTGTAAGCAATAAACATTACCAGTAATAATAATAAACTTAAAAGATTTATCAACGTGTACTAAGAGAAAAATATATTTAAAATTGTATTTTATATTCTAACTAGGCCACTTATGCCTTTATAACTAGGTATATATATATATATGAAGGCATATAATGTTCCTAATGTACAAATGAGGAACCGTCTGAGAGAGGTTAAATAGAGCAATCAAAATTATAGATGAATGCATACAGAGTTGAAATCTGAAATCCAGATTTCAAAAGACCTTTTGGTCTTCAGAGCCCCCATACTTTTCAATTAAAATACAGAGATGGAGCATACAAGAGTTTGAAGAACAAAGTTGATTCTCCAAAATCACTGAGGATGCTGTGAGATTCCGCCTCGCTGGAGAAATCCATGAAGTGAGGGATGGATACCTTTTCAAGTCTACCGCACAGCATCCAGGCCTCTGTCCTCAGCACAAAGAATATGTGACAGTTTTATCCAACCACAGAGTGGAAAAAAAAAAAAAGTCCTTGTTCAAGAAACGGAATTAGCAAATGCATCACACTTTCTTGTACGACTTATTTTCCTCTTCCAAGTAGAGGCCTGTCATACACTATGTGATATTTTTCTGTTATGGACACATCTCCCAAGTCATTTTTCCAAATGTTTAGGTAATATGATTTATTAGTAGGTATTTCTGGTCCCTCCTGGCAGATTACACACGCTTACTGCATTAGTGCTTTAGAAAAATGCCAGGCATGGGCCGCATTATATTCAAATAAAGATATGAAGGCCGTAGGCTAGAAAATTCCCCGAGGACCTTGAGTGGCAGCAACTTAGCTCCTTAAAACAACTTAAGCTCCATTCCTTTAAATAGATTGTCAAAACAGAGTTAGCTGTCAGTGGCAAAAATTTCAAAAACCTTTGCAGACAGATGACAAGATGCATGTGTCTTGCAGGCAGATGATGATCAGGTTCTTTCTGTCAAGAAGGCAGAAAACAAAAGTGACTGCATCTTCAGGAAAATTCAGAACAGTTTTTTTGTTTTTTTTTGTTGTTGTTGTTGTTTTTTGCCTTTGTGAGAGTGATTAAGCTTATTTGACTAAGTTGAAAAATACTAGATACATTTTATTTATATGATGATAGGAGCTATGAAGGAAGCCCTTTATTTCTATCCCATAGCCAAAAAATGGGATTTTTGTAATTGGCATAGCACTGGGAGTTCATATATCACATATATTTTTGGCTTTCATAACCACTGTCTAATGCACAATCATTATAGAATTCGTCTCTCAACTAATTTGCATTAAAATATTTTATATGTAAGAGATAAAACCTGAGACTTTAAGCATTCCGTTTGTTAAAAAAATGAGACAGGTTTACAGAAATTATGTGGAAAATTTAGGAAAAGTTTTACTTTATCATTTATTTGTTCATTCAGCGAATATTTACTGTGAGCTGACCATATATCGTGATATATATTAGGCAAGAAACATTCCTTCTGTTTATCCTTATAGCTTCAACTTAAACATCACTTTCACAGAAAGCCTTCTTTGGCCCTGTACTTGGTCTGACAACTGAAATATATTCTCATAAGCCCTTAATACTCAACCATACATTTTGTTATTGTTGCTACATAATGTCCATCTTTCCCAATTGTTTGTAATCTTGCAGCGATCAGGAGCCATAGTGGCTCTGTTAATTACCTCAACTCCAGTGCTCATACAGGAGTTCAGTATTTTTTAAATATGTTAAAAATGCAACGTGCAAATAACGAAAATGTGGAATAGTATTAAATGTAATGCCATTTTGTTAAGAAGTACAATCGACATACAGGGCAGGCGAAACCTGGGTGTCTGAGAATATCAAAAATCGTGGGAGAGGTAACTCAGATAAGATTTGTTGTCCCATTCTCCTGCTGCCCCCCAATCCCTCCCAGCATAAGAGTCTTTTCCAATGAGTCAACTCTTCGCATGAGGTGGCCAAATACTGGAGTTTCAGGTTCAGCATCATATCTTCCAAAGCACAGTGTATTTGGAAAACTACAACTGGAGCAGAGAGAGTGAGGTGTAGAATATCACGAAATGATTCCAGATTCTGGGCAAGTTATTAGAAGTAGCTTTTGAAGGGCTCTTGATTCCACCTAAGGGATTTCCAGTGTTTTATATATTTAAAGTCTCTATATGTGTGTATATATGTGTATATATATAGTCTTCATGCTGCTAAGTCGCTTCAGTCGTGTCCGACTCTTCGCGACCCCATGGACTGCAGCCCACCAGGCTCCTCCGTCCATGGGATTCTCCAGGCAAGAACACTGGAGTGGGCTGCCATTTCCTTCTCCAATGCATGAAAGTGAAGTCTTCATATTTATATGTAAAACACTGGAAATCTCTTATAACCTCAAAAAAGTAAGTGAGAAAATGGTAGGATTCAATTTTTGTGTGAATAAAACACTCCTAAGAAATAACTACTTCTGGTTTCAAATACCCAAACACTTTTCACCTGGAATACAGATGAAAAGTATTAGTTTAGTTACTTGTATATCTTTATTGACATCTATGCCCAGAAATTCTTATGCATTTATAATAATGTCTGATGTTTCAGACTCTTCTGATTTTTTTGTATTTTATCTAGAGTGCTTTGTTAATTCACCATCATAAGTTGCTTTTCACATTTTACAGACCATAAAACAGTTACAGTATATAGTGTGATTCTCTCTATTAATCAAATTCTTATCACCTGCCTAGAAGCTACTTTCCTTTCACACAGTCATGAGAGATATTTTTGTTTTTTTCTCACAGTGATTTGTAAGGAAATGGTTACTTTTTAGTAAGCAATAGTATATACATCAGAAAATTAAGTACAGTTGCTTAACACTGAGATGCTTCTACAGTAATAATTTTGTCACAAAGTGGCTCTTTTTGTTCCTCTGAAACAGAATAAATTATCAGCAGAAGACATTAAGCATAAAAATGAGAGTGATAATTCCACCTTAATTTAGGTGTTAAATTAAAATTATTCGTACATTTATTGAGTGGACAGGAAAGCTTCATGAAGAAGTCATGGCAATTGAGAGTAGGAATGGAACTAATTCACTCATTTGACATTTACTGAGTATTTGATATACACAGGAGAAATACCAGTTTGTACCCTCAAGGAGGCTTCAGCCTAGTAAGACAGAGAGGAGAAACCTTTGAAATAAAGTGTGGAAATTATAATGAATGAACACGCACACAATACGAAGAGAACACTTGGCCTGTGGACTTTAGAGAAAGTTTCTTCGGGGAGGTGGCATCAGCTTTGTCCTGGGCATGCATGTTACAATAACCTACAGGTAATATCCCAATATTACAAGAGCACTGAGTGGAGTTCCTTGTGCTATACAGTAGGACCTCGTTGATTATTTTATATATAATAGTGAGTATATATTAATCTGAAACTCGTATTTATCCCTCTCCCTGCTTTTCCACCATTTGCTATGACTGTGTGTATGTTTCTGTTTTATATTCAGTTCATTTGTATCGTTGTTTTAAATTCTTCATGTTAAGTGATATCATATGATATGTGTCTTTGGCCTACTTCACTTAGTATGATAATCATTAAATCCTTCTATGTTGCTGCAGATGGCGTTATTTCCCTGTTTCATGGCTGAGTAGTATATCAGTGTGTGTATATACCACATCTTCTTTATCCAATCCTCTGTCTGTGTACATTTACGTTGCTCTATATCCTGGCTATTGTAAATAGTGCTGCAGTGAACATTGGGTTGCATGTATCTTTATGAATTATGATTTTCTTGGGATACATACCCAGGAGTAAGATTGCTACATCATATGGTTGCTCTGCTTTTTGTGTAACACCCATNTCCCACCTTTTTTTTATGGTAGGAACATTTAACATGAGCTCTACTCTCTTAGTTCATTTCCCTCATAGCTCAGTTGGTAAAGAATCCACCCGCAATGTGGGAGACCTGGGTTCGATCCCTGGGTTGGGAAGATCTCCTGGAGAAGGGAAAGGCTACCCACTCCAGTATTATGGCCTGGAGAATTCCATGGAATGTATAGTCCTTAGGGTCGCAAAGAGTTGGACACGACTGAGTGACTTTCACTTTCACTATTCTCTTAAGTTTTTAACTGCATTGTAAAACATTGTTGACTATAGAGATTACACTATACAGGAGATCCACAGAACTAGTTATTCTTGTATAACTGAAACTTAATGTTCACTCATTGAACAACAACTTATTTCTCCCTCCCTTCCCCCAGTGCCAGATAGTTGCTGTTCTAGTATCTGACTCTTTGAGTTTGATTATTCAGATTCCTCATATAAGTGTAATCATTCATTGTTTGTCCTTCTGTCACTGGCTTATTTCACTTGCATAATGCTGTCAGGATACATCCATGTTACTGCAAATTGCAGAATTACCTTCTTTTTAAATCTGAATAATATTTTATTGTATTATATGACAATTTCTCTTTCTCCATTCATTTATCTATGAAATTTGCATTGATTTATAACTTGTGAATAATGCTGGGATGTACTTGAGAAGGTGGTTATCTGCTTGAGAGCACTGTTTTAATTATTTTGGCTAGATACCTAGAAGTGAGGTGGCTGGATCATGCAGTAGGTCTACTTTTAATTTTTGTGTGGAACATCAGTACCATTTTTCATAGTGGCCATGTCATTTTATATCCCTGGTGACAATGTAGAAGAGTTCCAAATTCTTCACATTCTCACCAACAGCTATTATCTTTTTTTAATCCTTTTATCTTTTTTATCCTCCCTGATGTGATTTATCTCATTGTGGCTTTGTTTTGTATTTCTCAATGATTTACTTTTCTGATGTTGAGTTGTATGAATCTTTATGTATCTTAGTTATTAATCTCTTGTCAGATATGGTTTGTAATTTCTTTTTCTATTCCTTACGGTGCTTTTGCATCCTGTTATTTTCTTTGCTGTGTAGCAGCAACAGTAATTAAAACAATATGCCGGTCTTTACAGGCATAAAGACAGACATATCCACCAAAAGAATGGAGTAGAGAGCCCAGAATTAAAGCTGCATGCACACAATCAATTGATATTTGACAAGAGAGGTAAGAATACACAATGGGGGAAAGATAGTATCTTCAACAAATGATGNAAAACAATATGCCGGTCTTTACAGGCATAAAGACAGACATATCCACCAAAAGAATGGAGTAGAGAGCCCAGAATTAAAGCTGCATGCACACAATCAATTGATATTTGACAAGAGAGGTAAGAATACACAATGGGGGAAAGATAGTATCTTCAACAAATGATGCTGGAGAAACTAGATATCCATAGGCAAAAGAATGAAGGTGGGTCAGTATCTGACACCAATAAATTCAAAATGGATTAAAGACTAAAGTATAAGATGTGAAGCTGTAAAACTCCTTGAATAAATCATAGAGGAAAAACTTCTTGACACTGGTCTTGAAGATTATTTCTTGGAAATCACATCAAAAGTACAGTAAGCCAAAGCAAAACAGACAACTGGGACTATGTCAAAGTGAAAGCTGTTTTGTTTTGTTTTGTTTACTTCCTAAGTGGCACTCATACCAGAGACTCTCTTTACCCATTCCCCTTTCTTTGTATTGGTTATTATTTTCTTAAGATCCTAAGTCTCAGGAAGTGTTTAATATTCCAGTGCTGCCTTCTCTTTACTAATGACATTTATTCAATGGATGGTACTTTTTGTTATTATCTCAGCATGTCCACTCTCTGATTCATTATGACCCAGTGATTGCTTTAAATCTAGGAAAGTACTTCTCCATATTGCTGCTTACCCATTTTTTGAGAAATAAATCTGTAAGCATTAAAAAAAATAAATCCTATATTTAGGTGAATGGGTTTTACAGTAGTTTTTTTTTTTCTTTTTTCCATACATCTCACTCTTTCCCTCGCCCCATGTCCATAAATCTATACTCTATGTCTGTTTCTCCATTGCTGCCCTTAGATAAATTCTTCAGTAACATTTTTCTAGATTCCATATATATGTGTTAGAATACAGTATTTATTTTTCTCTTTCTGACTTCACTCTGTATAATAGGTTCTAGGTTCATCCACCTCATTAGAACTGACTCACATGTGTTCCTTTTTATGGTCAAGTAATATTCCATTGTGTATAAATACCACTACTTCTTTATCCATTCCTCTGTCAGCCAATGTCTAGGTTGCTTCCACGTTCTAGCTATTGTAAATAGTGCTGCAATGAACAGTGGATACATGTCTTTTTCAATTTTGGTTTCCTCAGGATATATGCCTAGGAGTGGGATTGCTGGGTCATATGGTGGTTTTATTCCTAGTTTTTTAAGGAATCTCCATACTGTATTGGCAACCCACTCCAGTACTCTTGCCTGGAAAATCCCATGGGCGGAGGAGTCTGGTAGACTGCAGTCCATGGGGTCACGAAGAGTCAGACACGACTGAGCGACTTCACTTTCACTTTTCACTTTCATGCATTGGAGAAGGAAATGGCAACCCATTCCAGTGTTCTTGCCTGGAAAATCCCAGGACGGGGGAGCCTGGTGGGCTGCTGTCTGTGGGGTCGCACAGAGTCGGACACAACTGAAGCGACTTAGCAGCAGCAGCATACTGTCTTGATTAGTGGCTACATCAATTCACATTCCCACCAACAGTGCAAGAGCATTCCCTTTTCTCAACACCCTCTCCAGCATTTATTGTTTGTAGACTTTTTGATGATGGTCATTCTGACTGGTATGAGGTGATTTCTCATTGTAGTTTTGAATTGCATTCTCTAATAATGAGCGATGTTGAGCATCTTCTCATGTGTTTGTTAGCCATCTGTATGTCTTCTTTGGAGAAATGTCTGTTTAGGTCTTTTTCCCACTTTTTGATTGGGTTCTTTGTTTTTCTGGTACTGAGTTGTATGAGCTGCTTGTATATTTTGGAAGTTAATCCTTTGTCAGTTGTTTCATTTGCTATTATTTTCTCCAGTTCTGAGGGTTGTCTTTTCACCTTGCTTATAGTTTGTTTGCTGTTCAAAAGCTTCTAAGTTTAATCAGGTCCCACTTGTTTAATTTTGATTTTATTTCTGTTACTCTAGGAGGTGGGTCATAGAGGATCTTGCTTTAATTTATGTCATCAAGTATTCTGCCTATGTTTTGCTCTAAGAGTTTTGTAATTTCTGCTCTTACATTTAGGTCTTTAATCCATTTTGAGTTTATCCTTGTATATGTTAAGGAGTGTTCTAACTTCGTTCCGTTACATGTTGCCATCCAGTTTTCCAAGCACCATTTATTGAAGTGGCTGTCTTTGCTTCATTGTATATCCTTGCCTCCTTTGCCAAAAATAAGGTACCCATAGGTACATGGGTTTATTTCTGGGCTTTCTATCTTGTTCCATTGGTCTATATTTCTGTTCTTGTGCCAGTACCATACTGCCTTGATGACTGTAGCTTTGTAGTATAATCTAATCTGAAGTCAGGAAGGTTGATTCCTCCAGCTACACTCTTCTTTCTTAAGACTGCTTTGGCTATTTGGGGTCTTTTGTGTTTCCACATGCATTATGAAAATCTTTGTTCTAGTTCTGTGAAAATGCCATTGGTAACTTGGGATCACATTGAATCTGTGGATTGCATTTGGTACTATAGACATTTTCACAATATTGATTCTTCTTACCTAGCAACATGGAATATCTCTCCATCTGTTTATGTTGTCTTTTATTTCTTTCATTAGTGCCTTATAATTTTCTCTGTACAGTTCCTGTTTCTCCTTAGGTAAGTTTAGTCCTAGATATTTAATTATTTCTGTTGCAATGGTGAATGGTATTGATTCCTTAATTTCTCTTTCTGATTTTTCGTTGTTGGTTTATAGGAATGCAAGTGATTTTTGTGTATTGATTTTCTATCCTGAAACTTTGTTAAATTCACTGATTAGTAATTTTCTGATACTATCTTTAGGGTTTTCTATGTAAAGTATCATGTCATCTGTAAACAGTGAGAGCTTTACTTCTTCTTTTCCAACTTGGATTTATTTTATTTCTTTTTATTCTCTGATTGATGTAACTAGGACTTCCACAACTATGTTGAATAAGAGTGGTAAGTGGACACCCTTGTCTTGTTCCTGATCTTAGGGGGAATGCTTTCAGTTTTTCACCATTCAGAATAATGTTTGCTGTAGGCTCATCATATATGGCCTACAACCTATGTTGTTGTAGGTTCCTTCTATGCCCATTTTTTGAAGAGTTTTAACCATAAATGCCAAATTCAGACTTAACTTGAAGAAAGTGGGGAAAACCACTAGACCATTCAGGTAAATCAAATCCCTTATTACTATATAATGAGAAATAGATTTAAAGGACTAGATCTGATAGACAAAGTATCAGAAGAACTATGGATGGAGGTTCATGACATTGTACAGGAGACAGGAATCAAGACCATCCCCAAGAAAAAGAAATGCAAAAAAGCAAAATGGCTGTCTGAAGAGGCCTTACAAATAGCTGTGAAAAGAAGAGAAGCAAAGAGCAAAAGAGAAAAGGAAAGATATAAGCATCTGAATGCAGAATTCCAAACAATAGCAAAGAGACATAAGAAAGCCTTCCTCAGTAATAAATACAAAAAAAAANAAAAAGAAATGAAAAAAAGCAAAATGGCTGTCTGAGGAGGCCTTACAAATAGCTGTGAAAAGAAGAGAAGCAAAGAGCAAAAGAGAAAAGGAAAGATATAAGCATCTGAATGCAGAATTCCAAACAATAGCAAAGAGACATAAGAAAGCCTTCCTCAGTAATAAATACAAAAAAAAAAAAAAGAGGATAACAATAGACTGGAAAAGACTAGAGATCTCTTCAAGAAAAGTAGAGCTACCAAAAGAATGTTTCATGCAAAGATGGGCTCAATAAAGGACAGAAATGGTATAGACCTAGCAGAAGCAGAAGATATTAAGAAGAGGTGGCAAAATACACAGAAGTGTACAAAAAAGAGCTTCATGACCCAGATAATCATGATGATGTGATCACTCATACTCACCTAGAGCCAGACAACATGGAATGGGAAGTCAAGTGGACCTTAGGAAGCATCACAACAAACAAAGCTAGTGGAGGTTATGGAATTCCATTGGAGCTATTTCAAATTCTGAAAGATGATGCTCTGAAAGTGCTACACTCAATACATCAGCAAATTTGGAAAACTCAGCAGTGGCCACAGGACTGGGAAAGGTCAGTTTTCATTCCAATCCCAAAGAAAGGCAATGCCAAAGAATGCTCAAACTACCACACAATTGCACTCATCTCACACACTAGTAAAGTAATGCTCAAAATTCTCCAAGCCAGACTTTAGCAATATCTGAACTGTGAACTTCCTGATGTTGAAGCTGGTTTTAGAGAAGGCAAAGAAACCAGAAATCAAATTGTCAACATCCATTGGATCATCAAAAAAGAGCTTTCCAGAAAAACATCTATTTCTGCTTTATTCACTATGCCAATGCCTTTAACTGTGTGGATCACAATAAACTGTGGAAAATTCTGAAACAGATGGGGATAGCAGACCACCTGACCTGCCTCTTGAGAAACCTGTATGCTGGTCAGGAAGCAACAGTTAGAACTGGAAATGNTTTGATTACAGCTTCAATTTCAGTATTGGTAATTGGGTAGTTCATAATGTCTATTTCTTCCTCGTTCAGTCTTGGAAGGTTGAAATTTTGTAAGAAACTATACTTTTCTTCCACGTTATCCATTTTATTGACGTATGCTGCTGTTACTGCTTCTAAGTCACTTCAGTCATGTCTGACTCTGTTCAACCCCATAGATGGCAGCCCACCCGGCTCCGCCGTCCCTGGGATTCTCCAGGCAAGAACACTGCCGTATACTTGTCCATAGTAGTCTCTTATAATCCTTTGTATTTCTGCATTGTCTGTTAAAACTTCTCTTTTTTATTTCTAATTTTGGCGATTTGATTTTTCCTGTTTTTTTTTTTTGAGGAGTCTGGCTAAAGGCTTGTCAATTTTATCTTCTCAAAGTAGCAGCTTTTAGTTTTATTTATCTTTAGTATCATTTCTTCCATTTCTTTTAAATTTATTTCTGCTCAGATCTTTATGATTTCTTTCCTTCTACTGATTTTTGGGTTTTTTTGTTCTTTTTCTAGTTGTTTTAAGTGTAAAGTTAGGTTCTCTATTCAATGTTTTTCTTGTTTATTGACGTAGGACTGTATTGCTATAAACTTCCCTCTTAGAATTGCTTTTGCTGCATCCGATAGTTTTTGAGTTGTTGTGTTTTAATTANTCAGATCTTTATGATTTCTTTCCTTCTACTGATTTTTGGGTTTTTTTGTTCTTTTTCTAGTTGTTTTAAGTGTAAAGTTAGGTTCTCTATTCAATGTTTTTCTTGTTTATTGACGTAGGACTGTATTGCTATAAACTTCCCTCTTAGAATTGCTTTTGCTGCATCCGATAGTTTTTGAGTTGTTGTGTTTTAATTATCATTTGTTTCTAGAAATTTTTTATTTCCCTTTTGATTTCTTCAATAATCTGTTGGTTATTTAGAAACATATTGTTTAATCTCCATGTGTTTGTGTTTTTTTACAGTTTTTTTTTTCTTGTAATTGATCTCTAGTCTCATAGTGCTGTGGTCAGAGAAGATGCTTGATATGATTTCAATTTTCTTAAATTTACTGAGGTTTGATTTGTGACCCAATATGTGATCTATCCTGGAGAATCTTCCATGTGCATTTGAGAAGAAGGTGTATTCTTCTAAATTTGGATGGAATGTCCTGAAGATATCAGTGAGATCCATCTCATCTAATGTATCATTTAAGAGTTGTGTTTCCTTATTAATTTTCTGTTTTGATGACATGTCCATTGGTGTGAGTGGGGTGTTAAAGTTTCCTCCTATTATTGTGTTACTGTCAGTTTCTGCTTTTATGTCTGTTAGTGTTTGTCTTATGTATTGAGGTGCTCCTATGTTGGGTGCATAGACATTTACAATTGTTATGTTTTTCTCTTGGATTGAGTCCTTGATCATTATGTAGTGTCCTTCCTTATCTCTTGTAATCTTTATTTTAAGGTCTATTTTATCTGATATGACGATTGCTACTTCAGCTTTCTTTTGCTTCACATTTGCATGGAACATATTTTTCCATCCTCTCACATTCAGTCTATATGTGTCTTTAGGTCTGAAGTGGGTTTCTTGTAGACATCATATATATATGGGTCTTTTTTTTTTTTAATCCATTCAGCCTATCTGTTGGAGAAGGCAATGGCAACCCACTCCATTACTCTTGCCTGGAAAGTGCCATGGACAGGGGAGCCTGGAAGGCTGCAGTCCACAGGGTCGCAAAGAGTCAGACACGACTGAACAACTTCGCTTTCACTCTTCACTTTCATGCATTGGAGAAGGAAATGGCAACCCACTCCAGTGTTCTTGCCTGGAGAATCCCAGGGATGGATGAGCCTGGTGGACTGCCATCTATGGGGTCACACAGAGTTGTACATGACTGAAGTGACTTAGCAACAGCAGCAGCCTGTTTGTGTCGTTTGGTTGGAACATTTAATCTGTTTACATTTAAAGTGATTATTAATATATATGTTCCTATTGCCATGTTCTTAATTGTTTGGGGGTTGATTTTGTAGGTCTTTTTTCTTGTATTTCTTGACTATATAAGTCCCTTTATTTATTGTAAAGCTGTTTTGGTGGTACTGAATTCTATTAACTTTTGCTTGTCTGAAAAGCTTTTTATTTCTCCATCAATTTTGAATAAGATCATTGACAGGTACAGTAATCTTGGTTGTAGATTTTTTTCCATTTCATTACTTTAAATATATCCTGCCATTACCTTCTGGCCTGAAGTTTCACTGAAAGATCAGCTGTTAAACATATGGGGTTTCCCTTGTATGTTACTTGTTGATTTTCCCTTGCTGCTTTTACTTTTAATATTCTTTCTTTGTGCTTAGTCTTTATTAGTTTGATTAGTATGTGTCTTGGTGTGTTTATCCTTGGGTTTATCCTGTGCGGGACTCTTTGTACCTCTTGAACTTGATTGACTATTTCCTTTTCCATGTTGTGGAAATTTTCAACTATAATCTCTTCAAAAAGTTTCGCATACCCCTTCTTTTTCTCTTTTTCTTCTGGGACCCCTATAGTTGAATGTTGGTACATTTGATATTGTCCCAGAAACTATCCTCAGTTTTTTCACCCTTTTTACTTCATTCTGCTCTTCAGTTTTGTCCACCATTTTATCTTCCAGCTCATTGATTCATTCTTCTGCTTCAGATACTCTGCTATTGATTCCTTCTAGAGTATTTTTAATTTCAGTAATTGTGTTGTTTGTATGTTTATTCTTTAATTCTTTGGGTCTTTGTTAATTGATTCTTGCATTTTCTCCATCTTGTTTTCAAGGTTTTTGATCATCTTTGCTATCATTATTCTGAATTCTTTTTCAGGTAGTTTGCCTGTTTCCTCTTCACTTATTTGGACTTCTCTGTTTCTAGGTTGTTACTTTTTTTATATAGTATTTTTCTGCCTTTCCATTTTTCCTTTTTAACTTACTATGTTTAAGGTCTCCTTTCCCCAGACTTCAAGGTTGAATTCTTTCTTCCTTTTGGTTTCTACCCTCCTAATGTTGGTACAATAATTTGTGTAAGTTTCCTATAGTGTAAGATATTTGTTGAGTTTTTGTTTGTTTATTTGTTTGATTGTTTTTCCTCTGATGGGCAAGACTCAGTGAGGTGGTAATCCTGTCTGCTGATGATTGGGATTGTATTTTTGTTTTGTTTTTATTTAGATGAGGCATTCTACATAGGGTGCCACTGGTGGTGGGTGATGCCAGATCTTATATTCAAGTGGTTTCCTTTGCACGAGTTCTCACTATTTGATAGTCCCTAGGATTAGTTCTTTGGAAGTCTAAGATCTTGGAGTCAGTGCTCCCACTTCAAAGGCTCAGGGCTTGATCACTGTTCAGCAGCCTGAGCAGTAGGAGCTGTGGTCCAGTCCCTAGTGGCAGTTTGAGTTCTGAAGTCTTTGCAAGAGTACTGTTGGATGGGCACAGAGGGCACCTGCAGACCTGTCTGCAACCTCAGGCCAAGTAGCAATAACTCTTGGAGCAGTCCATTCACTGGAAAATTCCTCCTGGGTCAAAGCCTCTTCAGTAGTTTTAATGGTTGTTCATATATCCTAAAATTATTATTTGCCTGTGTGTTAGCTTTAAAAATTTGTGTTATTAAATCCTTTCATTTCACCTTATTTCCTTTAAGTAAAGAAAAGTCAATATTAAATATTCTTTATCTGTTGTACAGATATGGTCACAATCATTTTTTATTCAGCAATTTTTAAAATATCTTTTCAGTAGACATCAGAAACCATTCTAGAGTTAGTAATACAATAAGGACTAGCCATATAATATTTCTGTTCTTCTGGGGCTCTTGTTGAAACAAGATAGTCAAGTAGAGATAAATGCTGCGAAGTTAATAGAGCCAGGTTATAGGATATAGGTTAACCAGTGGGACCAGTTGTCATAGAAGGTTTCTGTAACAAACTAAATCCTAAATAATGAAGAGGAGGCAAACATATGACAATGTGGGTGGAGCATAGTGTCTCCACCCATAGATTTAAAGCAAATTCAAAGGCCCTGAGATAGCATGTCTTGGCTTGTTTTGGAATACCTTTATAATGCAAGAGTAGTTGACAAAAAGATAATGAATTCAGAGTAGTAGGAAAGGTTGGCAACATGTGGGACCATAGAGGACAGAAAAATAAACCTTTTGACTTATACTGAGTGTAATATGAAATATTAGAGAATTTTAAGCAAGCATTTATCATAACCAGATGTGCATTAATAAAATGATGACTATTTGTGAAGTATAGTTTACTGTGGGATACCAGCAGAAGCACTCCGCTCAACCTGGTGACCTGTGCAATATTCCAGGTAAGGAGGACAGTAACTTGGGCTGGGATAGCAACAGTGAAGATGAAGAGAGCTGGCCATATTCTAGGGAAAAAAATCGATGGTAACCACTGAAGGCACAAGGGAAATGTTTACATACAGATATAAATGAATGACTTTTTCCCTAAGTTTGGGGACTGATCAAATGAGTAATACCATTTACTGTGATAGGGAAAACTTGGAGGTACTTTTCTTAGGAAAGACATGGTAATGTCTGAGAAAGAGCCCTGGAAGACAACTTGGATGACCTGAGTTATGGCTGTTATTTTTTTCTTGATGAATAGTGTACTAAGAAATGAGACAAAATCATACCAATCTTAGAGTAATCAGGTAAATTCATTTAGATGGTTGTAAAGTTTACTTCTATTTCTAAAGCCTTCTAATATGATGAAATTAAATAAATTATAAGCCCCAGCAGGTTTCTGCTTCAAATGTTCTTAGTATATTTATTTTATAAAATTTGATTCTTAGGAATTTTAGAGAATGCTTTTTATGGTATTACAATATATGAGTTATGTGCTTTCAAAAACCTCATTTTGTGTTTATGCACAGTACTGTGATATTGAGCAATAAATCATTTTCAATTATTAGTTATAATTTAATAAAATAAATTACATTGTTTTGTATTTGCACACAAAAATTAAAATTTTGCTTACTATATATTATCCTTTGCTTAGGCACATAAGCACATAAGTCGATTCGTGTGCTAAACTACACATACACACACACAGAATTCAAGGCAGAATGTTGTATCTATTAATAGAATATTTAGCCTCGGATATTATGTAAATTTCTAACTATTTAATATGGATTCTCCTTTTTTAAAAAAAAAAGTGTAATTGGATATTTCTTTGAAATGTTTTTATTAAATAAATCAAAATATGAGAGAAGTTTATATTCCCACTACCTCCTCACTTCATTAAAGACAACAACTTAATGGGGTCATTTGTACTGTTATAATATAGTTTCTTTGAGATCACCTACGTCAGTTTCCCTGAACTGAAAGCCCAATTACTTTGTGCTTCATTTTGTTTCTTTCTCTGTCCTTCCTTCTCTTGATCCTTCTTCCTCCTGTTTTCTCACTTTGTCAGTAAGAAAAATCTGTCCAACCTGGCCTTCAGTATCTTTGTGCACCCTTCTCCCTTTAAGTCTGTGCTTAGTTGCTCACTCATGTCCAACTCTTTGCAACCCCATGGACTGTAGTCTGCCAGGCACCTCTGTCCATGGGAATTCTCCAGGAAAGAATACTGGAGTGAGTTGCCATTTCTACTCAGGTATCTTCCCAACTCAGTGATCAAACCCAGTTCTCCCACATTACAGGAGGATTCTTTACCATCTGAGCCAGGAGGAAGCCCTCCCCCTTTAAGAGGCTCTAGAATTGACACTGTCCTTGGTACTGAAATCCTAGACATCAAATGATTTCAATAGAGCATATCTACCATCTGAGGACAAAGGAAATAGAGTCTTTTATGTTCTCAAAGAATGAAGAAGGGGTTTACCAAAAAAAAAAAAAAAAACCCACAACAACAACTATCATTTTTCTTTGGGTGAAAGTTTCTTTATATAAACTATGAAAGTAGTTTCCATAATCATGAATTAAAAAATAATAATATTTCCTTACCTATATATTCCACAGCAGCCCCACATATAGGCCCCCAATTTTTCTCCTTTTTGAGTGGATTCAGTACTATAAAAATTCTTACACACTTGGGAGTATATCCCACTTTTATTATTTGTTAGCTACACTTTATGTAGAGTGTGTTTTTGATATTATGATACCAACTGGCTTAGGAAATAATTTAGGACTATTTGAACTTTATTATCTCATTCTAGGATGTGTTACTAGGCTTTCAAGACTGGTGCACTATAACTATAGTCTTCTAAATGTTGAATGTGGTTGTAGTAGTCATGTCCCTTTGAGACTATGGTGTATCTTACAGGAATAGGAAAACCAAATTCACTGTCAGTAAGTTGAGATGTTATGCTTTCCCTGTGCTGTCAAAAGTCATACAGAAGACACATACTATGATATATATAGATTCTTCTTCAGAGTAAATTCTCAGTGTACTAGAAAACTCTTAAGAGAGAATTAAACTTGTTTTTATTTTTCCCCATTTTTCAGTCTTCTTACAGCTTTAATAACACCTTCACATATGACTAGTATCTTGACAGAAACTTCAATAATAGGACAGTCAAATAAATTTGCCATTGTAATATTCACCATCTTATTCTAAATACCTGCCTGATCATAAACTTAAGGATCTAGATTTTCCCTGAAGATATTTCTGCAATGGATAGACACAATTATTAAATAATTTAATAGTAAATGATATCTAATGCATTAAATGAAAATATTTTCTTAACAGATAACCTTGTTTACTTTAGGATTCAAGGTAAAGACATATAATATTTCTTAAGGTAGTACAGCAGAAAATGGGAATATCCAAACTCTTAGGCCACACGGACACCTAATATTGATGCTTACATGAAGAATCTGTAATATGAAACTCACTAAGTTAAAAATATCTTGGCATATGGGCATATCAAAATCACATGGAATTATTCTAATAAAAATGACAATGGCATTGATTTTTCAATTAGAATTAGAAAACTGATAAAAAATAGCTGATTATAGTAAAACTAAGCAGAAGAGAATTAGACATACCAAGGGAACATTTCATGCAAAGATGTGCTCGATAAAGGACAGAAATGGTATGGACCTNCTGGGAGTTGGTGATGGACAGGGAGGCCTGGCGTGCTGCGATTCATGGGGTTGCAGAGTCGGACATGACTGAGCGACTGAACTGAACTGAAGCAAAAGATTAAATTTGACTACTATCTAAAACAAATAATCCAGAATATTGGATGATTAATCTACAAACCTATATAATATAGCATAGTTTCAAGTCAGGAACCTTAGTTTGTATTTTTTAAATACCAGTGAATATAAATTAGCCAGAAACTAGAGTAATGATGCCGAATGAATCAGAACTCAGAGGTTATACCTAGAGACACCAGGTAGATTTCTGCTTCCTTGAGGTCCAAGATAATGTAAATATTTTAAACAACTTTAACTGTAGACAAAGTAAAAAGTCACGGGGAAAACATAATAAACATTACTTTATGTAGCAATTATCATCAACAGTGATGAGGGAAAAATTCTCGCCTTCATAGACTTTGTATTCTGGCCATGGAATCAGATCTTAATAACATAGAGTGTTACTCTTAAGAAACAGCATATTCAAAAGTCTTGAGACAAGAGAGAGTATGTCAGACAAAAGGAATTTTAGCAGCACAGTATGACTCAAACAGGAAAAGAATGGGGGGCATGGTGCAAGTTGAGACTCAAGAAGTAGGTGGTCCCAGACCATGCAAGGACTTCCAGTGGTAAGGCTGTGTCTTTGAGGATAGAATCGGTAGCTCTGCACTTATAACCAATAGTCCAATTATTCTTATCTGTATTAATTTATGTTTGAGGGTGCTGGCCTATAAACAATCCTTAGTAATTGTCTTTGGACCCCCAGGCTTTGTGGATAACCCATCAGTGCTAGGCACAAGCAGAGGAGGATGGAAATAGATACTCACGCTTTAGACTACAGGGGATTTCCATGGAGAACTGTACCTTAGACTGTACCAAGTTGAACAACATTTCATGTGTTCTATAGATCTGAAACTTAACAGGTTTTGGTACCCAGTTTCACAAATTTTAGAATCAAAAAAATAAAAATAAAAACAGGAAGAAAGGAACGAAAACTGAAAAGAATTAAAGAAAGAAAAAATAGGATGATAGATAAGTAAGTGAGGTCCTAATGATTATTTTGAAGAAAGTAAAGAGATAACAATCACAAGTATGAACCTTAATAATGAGTTTTTTTCTCCTGCTTTCCTATCAGGTCACATTTGCTTTCAGTCTCGCACAATGATAAGACATTTGAGTGAAAATATATAAATAATAAGAAATGACTGATTTGTTTTCAATGTTCAAGGCTGTAAGCAGCTTAGAATCTGCTTTATATAGCTGAAAGTATTTGCCTAACTGCCTTTGTAAAAGCTCACTTTGTTTACTATCCCAAATTCATCATTCAGAGACACTTAGAANCATTTGAGTGAAAATATATAAATAATAAGAAATGACTGATTTGTTTTCAATGTTCAAGGCTGTAAGCAGCTTAGAATCTGCTTTATATAGCTGAAAGTATTTGCCTAACTGCCTTTGTAAAAGCTCACTTTGTTTACTATCCCAAATTCATCATTCAGAGACACTTAGAATAAGGAAAGATATAATTCTGAATTAGTAATTGGGAAGAAATGACTGATGTTCCTTATTGATCTCCGCTACAGGCACTTTTCACAACTACCAGCCCTATGGCGGAAGATGCATCTCTTAATATTACCTGTTCTTGCTTAGTGGGTCGGTGTATTTTTATCAGCTTCTGACATGTCATAACCTGATGAATGAAAAAGCAAAATTAAGAAATGTGATATCTCACTGTCAGCCTAATGTTGATTTTCCATAAGCCAGAGGAGAGGCAGCTACCCAGAAACCTTCAAGCTGGGATGGAAAGAATTGTGGGTGGGCTAGAAGGTCGAGAGGGCCATAAAGAAAGGTCAATTTACTTTTAGGTCCTTTTCAGTTTACCGTTTACAGTGTTTTTACTTTGGATTTATAAAAATCAGCAAGTAGGAGGGAAGTGAAACTCTGAGATAGCTCTCGGTAGGAGGACAGACGGTGAGTGGCCCTGGCTTTCAACTTCAAATCAAAGGGAAAGAACAAGGATGTTGATATATCCTCCTGTATCTTTTTGAAAGAGAGGTCCTGCCATGATGAAATCCTGCTGATTTCCTTCAGGATGAACTAGCTGACTGCTGTGAGAGAAAAGCTCCACTGCCAACTGTTTTATTCCCTATGAATAGGGAAGCAGAGGGAGGCAGATTATCCTGAATAACCTGCTTCAGAGGGTAAACAAAATGAAATGTAGGAGTAACAGAGAAGAGATGGGATTGAAATAAGAAAGATCAGGGTTGGAGGTGGAGGGAGGAGACAATGCTTAGCAAGACCTTAGCAAAATAAAGAGATTTGAGAGTGGGTAGGGGTCAACAAAAAGGGAAAGAAATGTCACAAAAGATGGAAATAAAGTAAATGGAAAACTCCAGAGCACACACACAAAAGTAAATCATGAGAACAGGAGGTAGAAGAGCACAACTTTCTTTTTATAAACAAGGGGCTTTAAATACGAAAGTCTGTATGTTGAAAGTTCTTAATTTGATAGTCATAAAAGGAGAAGTGAGGCTGGAATCTTATAATTAATGGGTGTTCATCATTGCTGTGACAAGGTCCATCCTGAGTGGGTAGACACTGCAGTGGATGTAGGTCTGTCAAGAGAAATGCTGATAAATTGTACAAACAAAATGAAAGTATCAAACTGCTGTATTGTTAAACTTTCCAGAGAGGAACATGATTATATGGGATTTTAGACAGTATGCTTTTTTATTTGATGAAAGGGCTGACTTTGAAAAGATAATTTCCTGCTGTTCTCAGTGAGTGTGATTTGATCAACCCAGGATTAACAGATGACACATAATTCCTAGAAGACACATTTGTGGATGGATGAAACTTGTACCTTACTTTGTTTTTCACTGTAGCCTTTTTTTCTCATAGGAAATTAGTCCTCTCTTAGGAGATAGAGTAGCAACAATGTATTAAGAAATAAATCTAAAGACTCAGTAACAATCTGTAGGAAAAATAAGATGTGATTTGGTCAAGGATTATTGAAAATACTCAAATCATTCAAATCTATTAATAAATTTTGTGAAGAAAAAAATTGAAAAAATATCAAGCCCACATATTTGCTTCTATTGCAAAACCACTTCTATGATATAAACTTTCATATTACATTACTCAGTTAAAACACTTTAATCACCCATCCAGTTTTAGGGGTCACTTCTCATCAATTTCCTGAGGCCCCCTCTTTCCTCCCTAATGTTTAAGTCTCTATCTTATACCTTCACTGTCCCTGTATTTCTCCTAACTGAAAACTTGTCACACCAGATGGTAATTGACCATTTATTTGTCTGCCAGGCTCCTCTGTTCATGGAATTCTCTAGGCAAGAATACTGGAGTGGGTAGCCATTCCCTTCTCCAGGGGATCTTCCCAAACCCAGGGATTGAACCCCACTCTCCAGTATTCTTGCCTGGAGAATTCCATGGACAGAGGAGTCTGGTGGGCTGCAGTCCTTAGTGTGGCAAAGAGTCAGGCACGACTGAAGCAACTTAGCACAGCACAGCGCCTGCATTGCAGGTAGACGCTTTACCATGTGAACTACCAGGGAAGCCCGAGTAACAGTCTGATTGAGGGTCAAAGCCAAGTTTACCTCACTGCTCTGGCTATAGGATTTGGTGCAGTGAATAACTCACAACACGTAGAAAATACTTACGGAATGGCAGTAGCTAATATTGTTGGAAAGTCAGATATTGTTTTGAGATTTAAATACATTAAATTATTTAATGTTTAGAGCACTAAAAATTGAGTACGGTGTTTATCCTCATTTTAAAAATGAATAAACTGGATTTTGTGACCTCTTCAAAGCCTTGCTGTAAGAAGCAAAGCTCCAAGTTAGACTCAAGCAATTTATTTCCAGACCTGGTCTCTTAGCCATTGTTTGTACTGTCTCTCAAACAGCAGAAACAGAAAGCTGATTATCTAGCACTAACCATGTCATATTGATGATACTTCTTCATGTATCATCTCTAGTGGGAGAAACTACTTAGGAGCAAAATGAGATCTTATTCAGGTGCTACAATGTTTCTCTTGAGCTCAAAAGGCAGAGCAGTTCTGTAAACTTTGTCTGTAGAGGTTTACTGTAGAAACCTATAGTGAGTTCATGTGATCACTTTGGAGTCACTTCTGTAAGCATTGTTCTTGATACTAATTAGCATCTTGAATGTGACTAACATCTCTGAAAAGGAGTGTCTGAATAAAGTCAGAAGCTTGCTTTAGTAAAATCAGAACCAGTTGCTCTTCAGAGAGCTTTGGAAGAGAGAACAGGCATTTGTACACATCCTTGGGAAAAAAAGAAAATTTGCAAAAATTGTGAATTATTTTAAATACACCAGAAACTTGTACATTGCAATTGACTATCTCTTAATATTGAGTATAAAGAGTTTAGGAGAGGAGTCAAGTACAAATTTGATTACTATGAACACTGCAGCATGTCATTTAATAATAAATATATAAATGTACCTCTGTTGTTTCCATCTATTATCTTTTAAACAAGCAAACAAAAACAAACAAATTAAAAAATAATCCATTGTAGTGAGAAGAGGAAGTCTTCAAAAATGCTGAAAAGTACAAAGTAAAACAGTTTCTTTCCCTCTTTTTTTTTTTTTTTTCTGTTTGCTAAAGGAGTGTCTGTAATGCATAAATCTGCTGTGTAATAGAGTGTGTACTATGTGTGTGCTGGCATTTAGGATTCTGGGAAGAAAACAAGATAGATGTCCAGGAGAAGGTAGTCCCAGTGAGGACCATGTTGCTCTATTTACTGACTCATCTCTAGTGCCTAGAGTATTAGCAGTTATATATTAGATGCAAAATAAATATGTGTAGAATTAATAAATTAATATATGAGTGAAATATGAACATGTTCATCTCCTAAGAGCTCTGCTTTAATAGAATTGGGTGCAATATAGCAGAGTGCTTGCTATTTATAATAGAAGAAAAGAGAAATCAAATCTGCCTATAGCATAATGGAAACCATCATTGAGAAAATGAGCCTTGAGAAATGAATAGAACAAAATACAAGAGGAGATTTCACACTGGAAAATGTTGATGATATTGTTAGGCCCTGAGCGGCCTGNGATGGACCTTTGTTGGCAAAGTAATGTCTCTGCTTTTTAATATGCTGTCTGGGTTGGTCATAACTTTCTTTCCAAGCAGTAAGTGTCTTTTAATTTCATGGCTGCAATCACCATCTGCAGTTAGCAAGAGCTAATAAACTTTATCTTATTTCAATTCAAATGCATTGACCCCCAAAGCATAAAGTCAGTTTTCCAGTCTATGTACATTTGGTGAGGGACAAAATACTCCAGACTACCTTCTGTTCTGTCATGGGAAGAGAAGTGGGCAACAGATGATGAGATGATTGGATGGCATCACCGACTCATGAGTTTGAGCAAACTCTGGGAAACAGTGAAGGAAAAGGAAGCCTGGTGTGCTGAATGCAGTTCATGGGGTCATGAAGAGTCAGGCAGGACTTAGTGACTGAAAAACAGCAACAAACTTCAGATTATGGTGGTAAAACTATTAGGGGGTCAGACAGGGGATGGTGGAGACTGTGCACTAGGTTTTATTTGTATGAGTGCCTGTTTTGGGGCTTTACAAACACACTGAGGCAGGTAAGTGGCCTCCAAAGGAATGTGTTGGGGACAGGATAGTCTGGCAGGTGGCCAAGCTTCCAAGGGGAGAATAGGCATTAGATGGATGTGTGAATACAGAAACAAAAGCTTTTTGAAGCAAGATATCACTCAGAATGGGGCTGGTGCTTATTCACCATTTCAAGCACTTACCAGGATTCTGTGAGGACTTGGGATCTGGGGTGCTTTTTCAACTTGGAGACTAAAGTCTAGGGCAAACCGGGTTATTTTTGAGAGTCCTGAGGCCAGGAGTGTTCCATTAAATGGTATTGAACTTTCAATGTGGGTTGGGTGAACAGAAGAAACTTGTGATGGCTGGGAGTGCAGCCCAGCAGTGGAGAGGGCCACATGTGTCTGAGACAGATGTGTTCTGAATGGCAAAGTCTGAGGCAAGGGCCTGCCTTACATAGTGAGGACTCCATAGAAAGATTTGGGGCTGCTGCAGCTCAGGGAGTCATGAGAAGTCCCTGGAACTATTCAATCATATCTGAACTGGCAAAGTGTACTCGGGATGTTTTTGCCAGGTTGTGATATAAGGCCTAAAATTAAGGCTGGTATTACAGTGCTGTGTTGTGAAACCATGAGGACCTCTAATGGCCTGAGTGCTGGTTCTCCTCACTCTGCTCTTACACACAAGGTCTCCTAACCCAGCAGTCTTCCTTCTCACAGGGATTAAGTGGAGTTCCTGCTCATCCCTTCTCAGGCAGTTTGAATTCCCTGCCTGCCCTGGAGATATTCAGGTAAGCCAACAGCACCCTCCCATGGAATCAGGAAATATCCCTTCCTACCAACATTAAGGAAGCTGATCTCACAAACACTGCTTGTTCACTCTTCTGAGAGAGCAACTCCGATGTGGCCCTGTGTGTGTGTGTGTGTGTGTGTGTGTGTGTGTGTGTGTATGTGTGTGTGGTTTCCTCCGCACTTGTTCATCACCAGAAAGTTCTCACTAGAGAAAGATGTCACATGTGCAGTGAATGTGGGAGATCATTTAGCCAAAGCTCAAGCCTCATTAGACACTGGCAAAAAAGCATTGAGTACAACCAACATGGGTGACCTTTTAGCCAAAGCTACAGCCTCAGTAACCACTGGAAAATTCACACTGGAGAATGACCTTATGAGTGTGGGGAATATGAGAAATTATTTATAAAGATCCAACCTCATGAAACACCAGTGTTCACACTGGAGAAAAAGCCTTTTAAGTGCAGTGAATGTGGGAAATCTTCTAGCCAAAACAGCAGCCTTGTTCTATATCTGAAAACTATACTGAAGAAAGGCCTTACGTATGGGGGAATTGTTTAGTCAAAGATCCAACCTCCTGAAACACCAGAGGATTCACACTGGAGAAAGGCCTTATGAATGCAGCGAATGTGGAAAATCCTTTAGGGGAAGCGTCAATGAGTGTAAGAGTTCACACTGGAGAAAGACCTAAGTGTGACCAGTGTGAGAAATCCTTCAGCCAAAGCTCTAACCTCACTTGACACCAGAGAGTCCACATTGGATTGGACCTTATGAGTGTGTTAAATGTGAGGAAGCCATAAGCCAAAGGATTTACCTGCTTGCTTACAAAACTCACACAGGAGAATCAACTCCAGATGTGCAGAAAATGTCGTATTTCCTCTTTCAGTAAAACAACACTAAAGGACATGCCTCTTGAAGGCATCATCTGCCTGAACTGAACCTCTTACGTCAACATAAAATTCAGGGATGTGGGCGGTACATAGCACACCTTAACCAACCCAGCCCTTTTATTATTTTTTTTTGGCCACACCATGGGGCCAGTGGGATCTCAGTTCCCCAACCAGGGATTGACTACCTTCCCCCTGCTATGGAAGTGTGGGGTCTAACTGCTGGACCCCCAGGGAAGTCCTAGTTAGCCTACTCAGTGCCCTTGCCAGGTTTCTGTGGTGTCAGCTCTGTGGAGATACTGGAGCCACTGTATCTCTACCAGCTAGCAGGTGCCTAGACTGTGCATCATTCACCCACCCCAGTGTGTTGGGAACAGGAAATCGCAGTGTTCCCCTATTCTCTCGGGGACTTCCTGAGAGGCAGGAATACTCTCTTTCCTGATTAGCTCCGACAGGGACTCGACAGCTGTGATCCAAAGGACTCCGTCTGAGTTCTGCTGGTGACCTGAAAAGATGGAGTACCTTTTGGGGGGATATTGTTGATTTCACATGACTTGCATGTTGGCATATCCAGCCTCTAAAGCACTGACCCAGGAGCAGCCTGCCTCCAATGTTCTGGTTTTCTGTTATAACAAAGGCCTTATGGTTTCAGTCACCTTTAATCTTGAGTGTTCTATTCACTTTATGGGGTAGTTTGAAAACAAGTAGATTCTGCCCAAATACAAGAAACAGATTTCTTGGGACGCTGACCCTTATGTACCTCATGATGGTGGTGGGAGGTGGAATGGTAGCAGTTCTCATGGCAGTTTGGGCCTGCTTTGCCTTGCTTTGAGCCAGAATTCTAGAATTTTTTGTGACAGAGTATATCCTAAGGAGGGAGAGTGTGACAGCCTCAGTACTTCTGGAAAAAGCATGAAATTCTCTCTTCTCCACAGGAGATACTGCTCAGCAGTGTTGAGGGAAGTCTGTTCCCTGGGTCTTAGAGGGAAGCCTTGTGCCCTGATGGCCACAATTCTGTATATCTGGGAGTGTGTGTCACTGGTTGAAAGATTACAGGGGGAGTGACAATCATTCCAGGAGCAGAGAGCCTGGGAGACTACAGCAGACTGGTTGGAATGCTCCTCTTTTAAAGGGGCACCCACAGTGCTCCAGGGGCCATGGCTGTGAAGGATGAGCAGCTGCACAGATTCTCAGGACCTTGAGAACTGTGTGTCTTGTGTAGCTGAGGGTCTCATCAGAAAATATCTTATGGTCTTAGGGATTCCTGTAGCTTCTCTGGGCTGTACACCCTAAGGCCATTGCTGCTGAGACAGGAAAACAAGATGACAGGAGATGGCTTAGTCTAATGACGTGGTTTTTGTGACCCAGCCTGCATTCCTTCCCACTGACTCAATTGTAAATGGTCTTCACTGCTCACCAATGTTTGCTACTATTGAGGCAAGGTGCCGATCTCAGGGCATTACGAGGNTAGCTTCTCTGGGCTGTACACCCTAAGGCCATTGCTGCTGAGACAGGAAAACAAGATGACAGGAGATGGCTTAGTCTAATGACGTGGTTTTTGTGACCCAGCCTGCATTCCTTCCCACTGACTCAATTGTAAATGGTCTTCACTGCTCACCAATGTTTGCTACTATTGAGGCAAGGTGCCGATCTCAGGGCATTACGAGGGATATTGAGAGAAAAATTAAGTTTTTTGCTAAACCCTTGAGAGCAGGTTTTTATCTCATGTAACATGGCAGGTTCTTATCTAATGCAATGTGGCCTTTAGACTCTCTCAAGGGATGTTTTTCCTTCAGCGACTTTCTAAAAAAATTGTTTTTCAGGCCGTCGTAATATGGCCCTGACCAGCCGTATAGACCTGATAGCAAACGAGCCTATCCCTGTAAAGGTCCAGACATGTGAACCAATCAAATTGTCCCCACCCTAGCTACACCCGTTTGTGGTTTTTGTGCTTAAAAATGCTCTGTAACGACTGTTCGGGGTTCGTTCCTCCCTGGAGGTGACTGAACCCCGGCGCGCCGGCTCAATAAATCCTCTTGCTGTTTGCATTGAATCCGAGTCTCGTTGATCTTTGGAGCGATGGGTCCTAGGAAAAGACCGCAAGGTCTAACAATATGGTGGTGTCAACAGAGATTTGCTACACTTTATTTTTCTAAAACAGTAAGAATTCTTGTTTGTTAAAGCTTTTTAGATATAGTTAATAAACAATAGTGTCCATATTTGAACTGTACCATTTGATAAAATCTGACATTCATATAAACCCATGAAACCATCAAACAGTCATGATAATTAACATGCATTACACAATATTTACTTCATGTTTTTTTAATAATCTCTGTCTGCCCTCCCCGGCCTTCCAGGCAAACATTGATTTACTTCATAATAAAATATTCTGCATTTTCTATAACTTCTTATGAGTGGAATTATATAAAGTGGTTAGTCTTTTTTCCCCTTGGTGTTCTCCTCATGCAGTGTGTTATTTTGAGATTCACCAATGGTTCTGATGTGGGTAGTTCATTTGTTATGTTGTTGAGGAGTATGATGTTCTTTGCATACATCACTATTTGTTTATTCTTTCATTTGTTTTTTTGGATATATGGATAGTTTCTGGTTTTTGGCTCTATCAAACAGAATTGCTATGGACATCTCAGTACAATTCTTCAATATGGATATAGTTCATTTCTCTTGTCTAATACCTTAGAGTGTGATGCTTGAGTTACAGGATAATAAATATATAACTTTAAAAGAAACATCAAACTGTGAACTAAAACTTATTTCCTTTTGTATTTGTCAGCAGTGAGAGACTGGTTCTTCCATATCTTTGCCAACAGTTGGATATGGCTGGACTTTTTAAGTTTTGGCCCTTTTAATAAATGTGTATAACAATATCTCACTGTAGTGTTAGTCCCACTTCCCTGATGTTTCATGATGTTAAGCATTTTTCTTTGGCTCATTTGTCACCTTTGTGTCTATTAAAATGTTCATATACTTTGCCTGTTTTTTAAAAATGAGTTTTGGGTATTTTTGTTTTCATTAGCCAGTAAGAAGGTAGTGAAACAATAAAGACTTATGTTGGAATTTCATTCATTCTAAGGAGTAATTGTTTTTACTATTCTGGAATACTGGAATATATCTCCCCCAACTTTTTTGGAGGGGGTACAATTACCTCATATAACTTACAGTTAATTTTAACTTTTGTCTGAATTTCTAATATATTCTCCATTACTTTAAGTCAAAATATTCAATAATAAAATAAATAAAGGGGAGTTCCCTGGTGGTCCAGTGGTTAGGACTCCAGGCTTTCATTATTGTGGCCCAGGTTCAATCCCTGGTCAGGGAATTGAGATCCTGCAAGCTGCCCAGAAAATAAAAAAGAAACAGAACAGAAACCAAACCAAAACCAAAACTAATCCCAAAACAGTAAGTCAAGCCATGATTTGTAGTGTTGCCAGTTTCTCTGGTGTCCCTATGAAAAGAAGCATGGGGGCAGTTATGGACTGACGTGTATGCCCCAAAATTCATATGTTGAAGTCTTAACATCCAGTTCCTCAGAATGTCTTTGTACGTGGAAGTAGTCTTTTAAAAAGCTTAAATGAAGCCACTAGGGGGGATCCTGGTCCAATGTGACTAGTGTCCTTAAAAAAGAAAGAAGGTAGGAAAATGAGGCAGGTAGGACAGACACACAGAGGGAAGACCGTGTGAAGACACAGAGAGAAGATGGCCATCTACAAGCCAAGGAGCGCCATCTCAGAGGAACTGATGCTGTCAACTCCTTGATCTCAGACTTCTAGCCTCCCTATCTGTGAGAAGATAAATTCCTGTTTAAGCTTCCCAGTTTCCGGCACTTGGTTATGGCAACTTTTGCAAACTATTAGAGGGGCCATCAGCATCCAGGAAGGAGAGGAGAGCCCCTCCTTGCCTGAATAAAGGTAACCTGTTTCCGTTGAGGTCGTCTTCCTTTCTTTATTGCCTCGTCTTGACTATACCCTACAGCCTGGGCTGCGGGCACTCGGGAATTCAGTCTGGTGTGGCGAGGGCGGTGACTGCTCGGAGGATGAACCTTTCATTTCCTGTGGTGGGTCCCTCAGCGTCGCCGCCGCCGCTGGAGCGAAGTGGAGTCTGTAAGGCGCGGAGATCTGGATCTCTGCCTGTTTGGGGTCGCCCCGAGGTACGCTGCCAGGTGGCTCAGCTGGTAAAGAATCCGGCCTGCGATGTAGGAGATGTGGGTTCCATCCTTGGGCTGGGAAGATCCCCTGGAGAAGGGAACGGCTACCCACTCCAGTATTCCGGGCTGGAGAATTCCATGGACTATAGAGTCCGGGGGGTCGCAGGTCGGACACGACTGAACGACTTTCACTTTCACGAGGTGTGCCGCAGCCAAATCTTGGCCCGGCCTCTGTGGAAGCCTCCGGCTCCTTCTTTTTTGGGGTCCCTGGCTCTGAAACTCTAAGCTGGCAATCTGAGTGCGTGAATGCGTGCTTAGTCGCTTCAGTCGTGTCTGACTCTCAGCGACCCTATGGACCATGGCCTGTCAGGCTCTTCTATCCATGGGATTCTCCAGGCAAGAATAATGAAGTGGGTTATCCTTTCCTTCTCCAAATCTGACCCGAGACAAGCCAAAAGGACCGCCACTAGGAGGACGCCGGAAGTCCCGCCCCCACGCCAGGCACACGCAGGGAAATACTTCAGTCCTGGGCTTTAATTGGCTCAACTCCGCCACCTTTCGGCACATTGCCCTCTGGTTACTGTAGTTTCCACATCTGTGCAAACTACAGTTAGAGAAACCTGCCTGGCAGCCAGCCACCTAAGCGAGGAAAAGTTCTCCTTAGCACGGAGAAATATGGCCACTAGTTTGTAATAACTTTAAATGAAGTTCACCCTATAAAAATATTGTCACGAGACTTCCCTGGCGGTCCAGTGGTTATGTTAGGCCCTGAGCGGCCTATTTACGGGAGACGCCGCTTCCCCGGATCACCAAGACACGAATTCGATGCAATCAGCAAGAGGATTTATTGAACCGGCGCGCCGGGGTTCGATCTTCCTCGAAAGGAGCGAACCCCGACCTCAGTTATAGAGCAGTTTTTATACACAAAAAGCTACAAGCAGGTATAGGTGGGGTGAAGACAATCTCAACGAAACTGATTGGTGGGCTCAGCCTGCCCTTCACAGAGATAGGTCTGGAAGTTATCAGGCTGAAACGGCTGACCGACCACCTTACACCTTACACCTTGCGGCGGTAAGCCAATTTTCTAAAAAAGATTAACAGAGAAACAATCACCCAAGGGGTCTCTTTCCGGGCCAGGAAACTAGGCTATAATTCATCAGATAGGAGGTAGGTTCCTTTAGCATGAGTCATAACTAGCCCTAAGAAACAGAACAAAAGACTGCTTTAAAATTTAACTTTTTCTCCTCAATATCATTGGACTTGGTGTAGATTTATTAAGTGATCATCTTATCCTCTGTAAAAGCCTTGACACTCAACGAACAGTAAAATGAAATAATAAATAACATCAACTTGCTGTGTTTTTAAGGTAATGGAACAGACTTCATAAACATTTAAATACATCAGCTTTCATTTTTCCAAGTGGATATTTTCCATTTCAAAGAAGTTACTTTGGAAATAAAAAATATAATACTATATACCACAACTTAGTTTTCTGTAATATATTGCTAGTGATCAATTCTCTTTTCATTCAGAGACAGTGAAACATGGAAAATATGCAAAAATGGCAAAGCGTGCAAAGTCATTAGTATCCAGAGCAACTGAGGATTCAGAAATGATTGTTTAAATAAAATTCTATATATAATTAGAAAGTAATGAAGTTAGAATATGTTTGCATTTTATAAAGTGCCTTACTATAAATTCTAAAAGAGAAGTTTCAAAGATATTTTCAGAGTAGAAAGAAGACACTTATTTAATTGGATGTATGCAATACCATTTGTTTCTATTTAATATAAATAAATAAAACAGAGCAAGTCCATTTTACTTTAGTACTTTGTGTAATGCTCATGACTTAAAGGACAGAACACTTCACTTGGAGGACAGAGATCTGGATTCTGATTTCATATTTGTGAAAAACTCCTTGAGTGATTTTTAAACTAATAATTACTTCACATTCTTGGGCTTCAGTGACTTTAACAATAAAATGAAACAGTTGAGCCAGGGGAACCCTGCGTGATACCCTGTAACTACAGTCTGTGGTCTTCTGGGTACAGCCATTACTAGCAAAAAATGAATTAATGCAGTGGCATAAGTAAACATAGAAGGATTAAAAAAAAATTGTAAAGGTGCCTTGAAATGATAGTAACAGGACACTTTGTTGTAAACTGCTCTTTCTCTGTCTCGTATCGAATTTGCAAATTAGAGAACTGGAGAAAAAGCACACAAATTGTAGAACAAGAGAGTATTCTGAAAGATAATATTCATCAAGCCAATGAAAATTGCTCAAATCAAAACACCACTCTTATTAATTTTGCTGAACAAAATTGGTTTCCAAAAAGTGATATTTAGTTTGTTGTGAAAAATATATTGCATTTCCTGTTTAAGAGGCTGTTCAGTCTTAAGAGTTCTACAAAGGCCAATACTCATAATCTGGTTTCCTAGTTAGATATCCCTAAGCAGAGATCCTTTTCTTCTATCACAGAGGTCCTCAAAGTTGGCTATCAATCAAAATCACTTGGGGTTCTTTTGTGTAAACAAACATACAAATCAACTTATTTTTCGGCTCTCCTGTGGACTAACTGAACCAGATTTTGTGGGTGATGGGACTCAGACACCAATATTTTTTAAAACTCCACCTGACTTGATTTGGTGGTGCTAGTGGTCAAGACTCCACCTGCCAATGCAGGGGACATAAGAGACGTGGGTTCGATGCTGGGTTGGGAAGATCCCCTGGAGGAGGGCATGTCAGCCCACTCCAGTATTCTTGCCTGGGAAGCCCCGTGAACAGAGGAGCCTGGCGGGCTACAGCCTGTGGGGTCACAAAGAGTCAGACATGAGTAAAGCAACTGAGCCCACATGCCCACCTTGATGATATTGTGCAAATAGAAGAACCACTGAAAGCCCCCCCTCATACAGGCATTTAATTTATTCAGAGAAGATTAAAGGTAGGCTTAGACTGACCCTGCTGATATCTATTAATTTCACTAATCCTAACAGTGTGGAGACAGCTATTATGGCCTATCTTCACATTTTCCTTCTGAAGAAACATAGGAAGTTACTATTCCATGAGAAAGGAAAGAAAATTATTTGCATTAATCACATACATTTATTGTTCTCAAAAGTACCACCACTTTGATTCTTACTAAAGTTTTACATTTTATTAAATGCTTAATTTTTATAACTACCATGCTGCTGCTGCTGCTAAGTCGCTTCAGTCATGTCTGACTCTGTGCGACCCCATAGACGGCAGCCCATCAGGCTCCCCTGTCCGTGGGATTCTCCAGGCAAGAACACTGGAGTGGGTTGCCATTTCTTTCTCCAATGCATGAAAACGAAAAGTGAAAGTGAAGTCGCTCAGTTATGTCCAACTGTCAGTGACCCCATGGACTGCAGCCTTCCAGGCTCCTCCATCCCCCTTCCAGGCTCCTCCATCTGTGGGATTTTCCAGGCAAGAGTACTGGAGTGGGGTGCCATTGCCTTCTCCATATAGCTACCATACACTTTCATAATCTAATTCAAACCTTTCAGTTTGCAGATAACAAAATTAAGACTTAGTGGGTAAAAATGTTGCTCACTGTAACAGAACCAAAAATCAGCAGAGCTACTTCAATATCCAAGTTTCCAGATGCTCATTTTATGACATATTAAACCCTGATGACCCCTGATATTTCATATTCCTACCACAGAAAAGACAGAAATGTTGTAGCTGTTAGGAAGCTTGCATAAACAACCTCAGTGCTTTAAATCCCTTAATATCGAATACACCTCCATATATTGGATACCAATGTAGTGTGTATTTTATTTACATTTATTAATCTACTAAATATCAGTTCAGTTGCTCAGTCATGTCCGACTCTTTGCAACCCCATGAATTGCAGCACGCCAGGCTGCCTTGTCCATTGCCAACTCCCAGAATTCACCCAAACTCATGTGCATCGAGTTGGTGATGCCATCCATCCATCTCATCCTCTGTCATCCCCTTCTCCTCCTGACCCACCCCCTCCCAGCTATCAGAGTCTTTTCCAATGAGTCAACTCTTCACATGAGGTGGCCATTGTATTGGAGTTTCAGCCTCAGTATCAGTCCTTCCAAAGAACACCCAGGACTGATCTCCTTTAGGATGGACTGGTTGGATCTCTTTGCAGTCCAAGGGACTTGCAAGAGTCTTCTCCAGCACCATAGTTCAAAAGCATGAATTCTTTGGCATTCAGCATTCTTCACAGTCCAACTCTCATATCCATATATGACCACTGGAAAAACCATACTGAACTGAACTTATGTCAAACACTTTCATGAATTATCAAGAAACTATTCATAAATTTTCACTTTGATATTCTCGAGAATGATTAAAAAAAAAAATCGTAGCAGGTCATAGTGCCCTCTGAATAAATATGCAGATATCATGAGGCACTCATCATAACACATGGATTTGCAGTCAGAGTTTGTTCAAATTCTGGCTGTTCAGCTTTCAAAGTTAGGACTATGGTAATCATGTATGAGTTTTGTAGCCTGAATACTCTTATTAACATATGAACAGTGATGATGTCAACAAGAATGGCAGAATCTGATTTGAGCACTAGTGAGGATTAGATGACAAAATGTATTCCAAGAGTTTAGAAGGCAAAATGATAGGATACTGAAAGAGTAACTCCCAGGTCAGTAGGGGCCCAATATGCTACTGGAGATCAGTGGAGAAATAACTCCAGAAAGAATGAAGGGATGGAGTCAAAGCAAAAACAATACGCAGTTGTGGATATGACTGGTGATAGAAGCAAGGTCCAATGCNTTGCAGTCCAAGGAACTCTCAAGAGTCTTCTCCAACACCACAGTTCAAAAGCATCAATTCTTCAGCACTCAGCTTTCTTTATAGTCCAACTCTCACAACGTTTAAAATAAAAAAAAATTATATCAGGAAACACTAACTAAAATGAGGCTGTTGTAAGTAAATTAATACCAGACAAAATTATATTTGACAGAAATCATTATTAACAGAATCCTTATTTAATATGAAAATATGCATTTCAAGAGTGATGTAATAGTTCCAAGCATCTGTGAAGCTAATACTACCTTTATAAGTTATAAAAGCAGAATGGTCATTAGAGTTTAAGATACTACTCATGAGTCAAGTGGGGCTTCCCAGGTGGCTCGGTGGTAAAGAATCTGTCTGCCAATGCAGGGAGACACAGGAGATGCAGGTTTGATCCTTAGGTCAGGAAGATCCCTGGAGAAGGAAATGGCAACCCACTCAAATATCCTTGCTTGGGAAAAGCTCATGGACAGTGGAGCCTGGCAGGCTACAGTCCATGGCGTTTCAGAGTCGGACCTGGTTGAGTGACACACATGCATGAATCAAGTGTGTAATAGGTTAATCAGAGAAAAAAGTCAATAAACATGTACACTTTAAAAAATACAATTAAAAATATAATATTCTATTAATTTTTACTTATTTAAATTTTACTTAATTAATGCACTTAACTAAGTAAAAATAGAAAGTTAATTCAATAAGCAAACATTGACCACTTCACCCAACAATTAGAGAATACACATTGTTTTCAACTATAAGTTAACTTGCAAAGCATTGTATTTACCATTATGCTACAATCTAACAAAAATATATATCTTTTGTTTATAAGTAAATATTTTAAAATCACTCATTAGTCAGAGAAGAAACAATGGTAAATTTAAAAAAAATATTTAAACTGAACTATGACTCACAAACTGGAATCAAGACTGCTAGGAGAAATATCAGCAGCCTCAGATATGCAGATGATATCACTTTAATGGCAGAAAGTGAAGAGGAACTAAAGAGCCCCTTGGTGAAAGTGAAAGAGGAGCGTGATAAAGCTGGCTTAAAACTCAGCATTCAAAAAACTAAGATCATAGAATCCAGTCCTATCACTTCATAGCAAATAGATGGGGAAAAAGTAGAGACAGTGGCAGATTTTATTTTCTTGGGTTCCAAAAGCACTGTACATGTGACTGCACCCACAAGATTAAGACACTTGTTCCTTGGAAGAAAAGCTATGACAAACCTAGACAGTGTATTAAAAAGCAGAGATATCGCTTTGCTGACTAACATCCGTATAGTCAAAGATATGTTTTTTATAATTGTCATGAATAGATATAAGAATTGGATCATAAAGAAGGCTGAGTGCCGATGAATTGATGCTTTTGAACTATGGTGTTGGAGAAGACTTGAGAGTCCCCTGCACTATAAAGAGATCAAACCAGTCAATTCTAAAGGAAATCAGTCCTGAATATTCATTAGAAGGACTGATGCTGAAGCTAAAGCTCCAACNTTGGATCATAAAGAAGGCTGAGTGCCGATGAATTGATGCTTTTGAACTATGGTGTTGGAGAAGACTTGAGAGTCCCCTGCACTATAAAGAGATCAAACCAGTCAATTCTAAAGGAAATCAGTCCTGAATATTCATTAGAAGGACTGATGCTGAAGCTAAAGCTCCAACACTTTGGCCACCTGATGCAAAGAGCCAACTCATTGGAAAAGACCCTGATGCTGGGAAACATTGAGGGCAGGAGGAGAAAGGGATGACGGGATGAGATGGTTGAATGGTATCATTGACTCAATGGACACGAGTTTGAGCAAATTTGGGGAGATAGTGAAAGACAAGGAAGCCTGTCGTGCTGTGGGTACATGAGTTTGAAGAGTCTGACACAACTTAGCAACTGAACAACAACAGTAATGAAAATACAATGTTAATATTAATATTGGTATAATGTAGCTTGTTAATAGTCTAAGAGAAAGATACATTTAAATTTTTAATCTACATTCCCACCAACAGTGCATGAGGGTTCCCTTTTTTCCATATCCTCACCAACATGTTATTTCTTGTATTTCTGATGACAGCCATCTGACAGATGTGAAGTGATACGCTGTTGTGGTTTTGACTTTCACTACCCTAATAATTAGTGATGTTGAGCATCTTTTCCTGTGCCTGTTGGCCATTCATATGGCTTCCTTGAAAAATGCCTATTTGGGTGCTCTGTCCATTCTTAATTGGGTTTTGTTTTTATTATATGAGTTACTTATATATTTTGAATACTAACCCTTTACTGGACATAGCAGCATATTCACAACAGTCAGAATGAGGAAACAACTTGTTTCCATCAGCAGAGAAATGGAGAAAGAAGAGGTGGTATGCATATACAGTGGGGTTTTACTCAGCCAAAAATAGAAAAAACAAATTTTGCAACCACATGGATGGTACTGGAGGAGGTTATGCCTAGTGAAATAAGTCAGACACAGAATAGCAAATACTATATGTTTTCACTGAAAGGTGGAATCTAAATATGAAACAATGAAAATATAGCAAAATAGAAAATAGGCTCCAAGATACAGAGTATAAAACAGGAGTAGGAGAGGGAAAAATAGGTGAAGGGCAAGAGTTAAGAATTACAAACTATTAGATATGAAATAAGTAGATTAGAAGGATGTAATGTGCAACACAGGAAATATAGTCAATATTTTATAATAACATTATATGGAGTATATTCAATAAAAATTTCAAATTACTCTGTTGTACACCTTAAACTAATATCGTAAGCCAATTATACTTTAATAATTATTTTCCAATTTTTATATTAAAAAGATTAGTTAAAATAATAATGATCCAAGTATCCAACTTGACATGTTAGAAAAGGAAAAAAAAAAAACCAACAACTTAAACCTAAGCAAATAAATAATAGCCAAAAAAGAAGACATTAGTCAAATATAAGGAAAATAAACAATGATAAATTCTAAAATCTAGTAAAATAGAATCTAAAGGTTTGGTCAGGAAAATGATTAAAATAAGTGACCTTATATTAATACGTGAAAAGGAGTATATAGCTATAAATCTCAAAAGATGTTAAAAATATAAAGCAAGAAAAAATTGTATGACACTATATTTTAATAGTTACACAAATATGTACAGACATGTATAATTACTTACCAAAACTGACTAAAAAAGAGATAAAGGGAATTGACATAACCGCTGAAGAAGCTGAGTTGTTAGAATTCCTCCCAAGCCAAGAAAAAAAAAAGCCCATTTGATTTTAGAAATAAATTTCAACAAAACCTATTAGAACACATTTCCTTAATCTTGAACAGTTATTCAGAAAATAGATAATGAGTGAATTCTTCTCCACAATTTTAGCATAATATTAATATGAAAAACATGAGTGTTTGAAAAGAAAATTATATGAGACAGCTTAATTATAATCAAACATTTCTCTATTTGAGTCAAAATCTTGTTTCTCATGCATTTTACTATTGAGTCTGTACAACAGAAGGTAATAAATATCTCAGTCTTTCTAAACCAGATTTTCAATGTAGAAGAATCCTAGCATTGTCCCTTTACAAATTCTTGAAAACGAATTATTTTTCTTTCTGTGTTTTATGGTATAGAACCTTTTAGAATTGTAAATGTGAGACAATGTTAATATACATGGAGCACTTAGGATGGTACCTGGCACAGTAACATAAGCACTTGATAACTGTGAACTATGATTATTTTATTATCTTGAGCTGCATTCAAGGGTGAACTCGAGTAAAATCCATGAAATAGTTACAGCTTAAAGTCATTTAGCATGCTTCTGAAGGCTTCCCTGGTGGTTCAGATGGTAAAGAAGCTACCTACAGTACAAGAGATCCAGGTTCAATTCCCTGGGTTGGGAAGATTCCCTGGAGAAGGAAATGACAACCCACTCCAGTGGTCTTTCCTGGAAAATCCCATGGACAGAGGAGCCTGGTGGGCTACAGTCCATGAGGTTGCAAAGAGTCGGAAATGACTTAATAAGTAAACCACCATATCTTTAGAGAAGCATCTTTTTCCTGTCTTTCTGAAAATGAATTTTGTCATTCTAGCTTCATTCTACCCCCTAAATAGAAAATATAATTATTTTTCTGCCTTCTTTTTCCTGAAAGATTATATTAACTATATTGAAAGATGCTCTCTTTAAAGATAAAATTATTCTTTTCAGACAGCACAATGGTTTCCAGGGCAACTCAAGTAAGTTACTAGGACAAAGTTGTTCTCATTTCTCACTGGGGGAGAAAGTTTCTAAGGAATTGTTATCACACCTAGAAAAGTTGGAATAATAAATAATGTCACATTGCTCTGTGTATCTCCCTGTCTTGACTGTCTCACCAGAAGCATTTGGAAAAACTAAAGAGCTGTTGCAAAATGCAAAGAACTTTAATGACCCGTATAAAGTTAGAAAATATAGCTACATCCTTTCCTTTTGAATGATGAAAAGCCTGTCAACAGTATAATCTTTAGAGATGTTCCTGTGCAAAGCAGGATGAGGTATAGTTTGAGTGAATCTGAGCCTGTACACTTTGAGGGGAGGGACAAACAAGAAGAGCAAGAAATACACAAAAGAAGCAAAACCTTCTAAAATCCTTGTTTGCATGTCCCTTTCAGGGCTTCACTCTTTGGCTTATCTCACCTCCATTTTGAGAAGCAAAGTTCTTGGGAGATAAACACACTTATCACTCATCAATCATAATAGCTGGATTCAGTCACATTTCTGTGGCTTGTTATATATACTCTGTTGGATGTTTCATACCTCCCTCCACTGTAAGCCCACTGATTAGCCAGGAACACAGTACAGATGAGCCCCAGTTGTTATGGCCCTGCCCCACGCAGACATCTGTGTCTGCTCGCCATTGTCCCGCTTCTACCACTTCCCTCTTAACGGTAATCTCACTGCTTCCTTATTTCCAGCTAATAGGTTTCATAAGTACATGGTACAGAGTTGATAGAAAAATCTATACATGCTTTTATTGTTTAAATAGAACAAAGTTCATAAAGGCCTAAATTAATATGAAAGAGGGGGAAACTGAGTCAAACAGGATGAATTACTCTTTGCTCCAGATCACCGTCTATGTATACACACATTTACTAAAGAGGTTACCACATCTGACCACGTATACTACACTTCCCTCCCCTTTTATTTCCCTTATTCCTCTCACTCAGTACTCTGTCCTCACATGATTTAGCTAACATAGGAGGTGAAAGACATTTCTGAAAGTGAATAACAGGTAGATTTTAATTAGAACATTGGGAGAAAGGGGCACTTGAGGTTGAATAATGTGATTTTTTCCACAGTATTGATTATAGTCTATAAATGATTTTGAAGAAAATTAGTATGGATTATAATAGTTTTCCATGTTTTAAGATTTGTGCAGCCACAGGAAGAGAGTTGTTAAGTGTACATTTGCATTGGATGTAAATGAAAGTTGGAGGACTTCCCACTGTGGGGCATATGGGAAACTTGTCTTCTGACTTAGTATGATAGCTCATCATTACTCCTTAAATTCAAATTTGGCATTAATCCTACACTGAAAAGAACTACTCCATTCCCTGTGGCTAGATATCACACACAGGCATGAAGTCAAAATGAAATGTAGACATATATATGAGCTAAAACTATTTTAAAAAATTAGTAGAAAACACATGAGTAAATATTTGTAACCTTGGTTTAGCTTCTTAGATTTAGCACAAAGAACAAGTGAAAAAAAAAATAGATAAATTGGACTTCATCAAAATTGAAATGTTTTTCTTCAGAAAACAAAATAGTAAGAAGATAACCTGTACCATGAGATAAACCATTTCAAATCATACTGATTAAAGGACTTGTATCCAGAATAAATAAATAAATTTTCCAACTCAATAATGGAAACTCAGTTTGAAGTGAGCAAAGAATAGGCATTCCTTCAAAGAAAATAATCAAATTACTAATAAGGACATTACAATTTGCATTAAGAAAATGTAAATTAAAACCACATTGAAGAAAATAAAGTCAACATTATGGTGCAGTGTTTTCTATCATTATCTCCCAGAAGAATGTGAATTTAAACAATCACGCATGGGGGAGAGATTCTTGGGTGTTCTAACATATTCTCACCTGAAAACTGGTGTCAGATGCTGGGAAGAATTTTAAGAACCTGGAAAGTTCTTACTAAATTGTTAACTACTATTTCTGTTAGTTAATATTAATTGTTCTCATTTTCAAAGTACCATCATTTAATCTACCTTAAAATATTTATTGAGAAGTTTTAATAATGGTGTATAATAGTATATTGTGATTCAAGCAGATTCAAAGAATCCGCCTGCAATGCAGAAGACCTGGGTTCAATCCCTGCACTGGAAGATCCCTGGAGAAGGGAATAGCAACTCACTCTAGTATTCTGGTCTGGAGAATTCCATGGACTATATATATATAGTATGGGACTATATATATATAGTCCATGGGGTCACAAAAGAGTCAGACATGACTGAGTGACTTCCACTGTAATAGTATATAAACACTTGGCCCACTCAGTCTGCCCATGGCAAATATTAAATACATAATGATTTTTAAAGATTGATCCTAAAGGTTCAGCCAGTTTGCTGCTTCTTTGCCTGTCCCTTTTGCTGCCCCTGGTTTGGCCATTCAGCACAGGCTGGTGGGCATGGCAGGTGTAGTGAGGCTCAACACTCCGTCTCTGTGACTATCCAAAGCCACCTCCACGCTTGCTGCCAACTACTCTCTCGTATTTCCCCCTCATTCATGCTAAATGTCTCTACCATGCATTTCTAGGAGGTTTTGTGTTTTTTTTTTTGGCCCTGTGGAATGATATATTTTACATTTTGTCTTGTATTATTCTTTGCAAATTGTCATGAACCTATCTTAGTTCTCCCCTAGCATCCTTACAAGACTGTAACTAAAGAGTTCTTCACAATTCCTGGCTCACAGGAAGAACTGAAATTATCTCATGAGGGTAATTCTCTGTATAACCTCCCTATCAGGGAAGGGAATTAGACATATTTCTTGTTGAAACCTACAGTGACTCTTCTGTTGGCCGTGACAACCAGTCTAGAACCAGAGGTTCCAAGGGTAAGACTGTTCAAGAGCTTTTTTATAAGTGAAGTGACATCTACCAGATTTAATGATCCATTTAGTAACATGCAAATAGCCCCATTTTTCTTTAACCAATCTATTGGAAAGAGGTGATAGAATAGATAATGTTTATCAAACAAACACTGCTGTGTGCGAAGCACTGTGCTACATGCTGTGAGGAACAGAGCAAAAGGAATGCAGTAACCCACTTAGAGCTGTGCAGTTGGGAAGCTGAATGCATCTGTCAAGATGATGTGTAATGTGAAAAAAAATGGAGAAGCTGTTTGGGGGTCTTTAAAACCAGAAAAGCTTCATAGAAATGATATTTTTGTTAAGCTTGGTGGACTTCAGAGGATTTCAGTCAGGGCAAAAGTGTAGGAAATGGCAGAAATATAACCACAATGCTTGAGAAATACTTTGATTAGAATACTTAATTAGAAAATGAGATTCTCACAACTCCCAGCAGTTTAATGGGAGATGTGCCTGGAGATAGATTGAGGTCACGTTGAGGTGGACAGTTGCTGCTAATAGTATTAATTCCAGTCTTTAAACCTGTTTCCCAGGAAAGCAGTATAGCCAGCAGAAAGAAGCTGAGTAACGTCTCTTGATGTAAAAAAAAAAAAAAAAAANTGTCCTACAGTAAAGAGAAATGGTTTTCAAATTTATTTGTCATAGAATTGTTTGTGGTGTTATCACAATTACTATTCCATAGTGCCAGTATTCTATAGAACCCACATTAAGAATTGTTTAATAGCATCCAGAAAAATTAATTCAGAACTTCATGAAGTCAGTGTAAACGTTTCTTTGAAAATGACTGAACCACATTTTGGGTGAGTTTTATGTGTAATGTGTAATTACTTTAAGAAGTAATCCTCCCAAAATGTAATGAATCACAGGTATTTATACAAATATCTCTTCATTCCTTATCTGCTTTACTAAGGAAATGATGGAAACCTAGACTTCCGTCATGTTAGTTGTATCTGATTCTGGTCTTCTATGGTTCCCCTCCCCTTCCTGCTTCTGTTCCCCTTCCACTCGCTCCCTTTCTTCTTGTAGCAGGTCCCCTCTTCCCACTCTTATACCATCTTCCTCCTTGTTATAATAAATGTTGAAGTTGTTCTGATTCCCTTTCATGTGTCCAGACACTGTTTTTCCCCACATCACTCTACTGGGTTACTGATTTCTTATATCTGAGTCATTATTATTGATTGCAGATTTTTCTCAGTATTTACTTAAAATTACTGAAAATCTACCTTATATACCAGTGCTAATCTAATTAGTAGCATTCTGAAGGAGGTTTGTTTCCTCTCATATCCTTTGCACAAAGTTTGGTACTAATTATGGGTACTTATGTNTGGGTTACTGATTTCTTATATCTGAGTCATTATTATTGATTGCAGATTTTTCTCAGTATTTACTTAAAATTACTGAAAATCTACCTTATATACCAGTGCTAATCTAATTAGTAGCATTCTGAAGGAGGTTTGTTTCCTCTCATATCCTTTGCACAAAGTTTGGTACTAATTATGGGTACTTATGTCCATCTGGCGGAGAAGGCAATGGCACCCCACTCCAGTACTCTTGCCTGGAAAATCCCATGGACGGAGGAGTCCGGTAGGCTGCAGTCCATGGGGTCGCAAAGAGTTGGACGGGACTGAGTGACTCCCCTTTCACTTTTCACTTTTATGCATTGAAGGAAATAGCAACCCACTCCAGTGTTCTTGCATGGAGAATCCCAGGGATGGGGGAGCCTGGTGGGCTACCGTCTATGGGGTCACACAGAGTCGGACACGACTGAAGTGACTTAGCAGCAGCAGCAGCAGCATGTCCATCTGGAATGATTTCACACTGTATTTGCTTGCTCTGTTTCAGTCTCAGCTGTAATCCTTAATCTAAGCACTTTGTTCCCTGCCCTGGCTGCAGCAGCTCAGTAGTGCATCTATTAAACTATTTAAAGAGATTAAAACATTTTGGCAGATTAGAAGGCATATTTAAAATGTTAATTACCTATCAATTCTTCAGTACTCCTCTCTTCCTGCTCTGATCCCCCATTTTATACTTATCCAAATGGAGAATAATTTCAGGATACAGAAGCAATAGAAGCACATATGGATTTTTTAAAGTTAACCAGGAAGCTGTATTTGAGGAGAATCTTGCACTCTGTTTTAATTTCTGATTCTGTCTCAATGATATATGACTTCATGGCATATGCAAAATGGCATTTTTTATATTTACTGAGCACTTGTACTTTCCTTTTTTTTCTCATAAGGACATAGCAACAGGGCAGACATAATTGTAGATGGAGAAACAGAGGTTTAGAAATGTCACCGTACAAATAAGTCCAGGGTGACAGCTTGTAAAAGGGAGACCCAGGACCAAAACATAAGCCTTGTGAATTCCATTCCATGTTTTCTTTCTCTCCTGAACAGTGGAAAATCTTGGTTTTGACTGTAAGAGCCATATTCGAAGGCTTTTGCCTTTGTTCTAATCAGCCCGTACCGGTGCACACCGCATGAGCAGATGGAAGTGCAATTAAGACAGATGTGACGACAGCTCATCCACAGGCTGTAACGCTTTAAAACCCCAGTCCTAGTCGGCAAGCACAGGGCACAGCAGGCACACCACAAGAAACGCAAACGTGGGCACAAGATTTGTTCAAGCTGTAGGTCTCTCCAAACTTGGAAAGCGAGGTGGCGTTTAGGGATTTTGAAATCCTCCATCTATTCATAACTTCCTTAGGTAATGAACATTTTTTACATTGTTGAATATAATTAGAAAAGATAAAGGTCAATCCCAGATCACTGACTATTTAGGTACTCTAAGCCCAGTGAGAGGTCAGCCGGAATGAGAGCGGGACAAAAGCTTCGCTGTCCAGAGTGTGAGCTGTTATATTATGTGAAGAGCCTAGATGAGTGCTGGGGGCAGGCTTTCAGTAATCCTTCCTTCTTTCCTTAGGAAAACCTTTAAACCTTAGATATTATTTTCAACATTAAAAATTTCTGTAGGGAGGCCTTCTGGTTAGGATAAATTACAGCACGGAGGGAAGAGGCATCAAAATGAACATCCTCATGGGTCCAAAGGGCAAAGTTGAAGCCCAGTGGGCATTATGCTTGGGGTTATGCCCTCAACCTTCTTATCCCTTGTGAGATTGTTGTACAAAGGGGCAGAAGAGCAAGTATCTGTGGTCAGATAAAGATTTACATCCATTTCTGTGTTGAGTTCTGTCGCTCAGTCATGTCTGACTCTTTGTGATCCCATGGACTGCAGCACGCCAGGCTTCCCTGTCCTTCATCAACTCCCAGAGCTTGCTCAAACTCATGTCCATCGAGTCGGTGATGCCATCTAGTCATATCTCCTCTATCTTCCTCTTCTCCTGCTTTCAATCTTTCCCAGCATCAGGGTCTTTTCCAGTGACTCAGTTTTTTGCATCAAGTGGCCAGATTTTTGGGGCTTCAGCTTCAGCATCAGCTCTTCCAATGTAGTCAGGACTGATTTCCCTTAGGATGGACTGGTTGGATCTCCTTGCATTCCAAGGGACTCTCAAGAGTCTTCTCCAACACCACGGTTCAAAAGCATCAATTCTTCGGCTCTCAGCTTTGTAGTCCAACTCTCACATCCATACATGACCACTGGAAAAACGATAGCTTTGACTAGACAGACATTTGTTGGCAAAGTAGTGTCTCTGTTTTTTAATATGCTGTCTAGGTTGGTCATAGCTTTTCTTCCAAGGAGCAAGCATCTTTTAATTTCATGGCTGCAGTCACCATCTGCAGTGATTTGGGAGCCCAAGAAAATAAAGTCTGACACTGTTTCCATTGTTTCCCCATCTATTTGCCATGAAGTGATGATACCAGATGGCATGATCTTCATTTTTTGTTGAGTTTTAAGCCAGCTTTTTCACTCTCTTCTTTCACCTTCATCAAGAGGCTCTTTAGCTCCTCTTCACTTTCTGCCATAAGGGTGGTGTCATCTGCATATCTGAGGTTATTGATATTTCTCCAGGCCATCTTGATTCCAGCCTGTGCTTCATCCAGTCCGGCATTTCACATGATGTAATCTCCATATAAGTAAATAAGCAAGGTGACAATATGCAGCCACTTCTGTGTAGCATTGTACAAATTTCTTGGCCCCTCTGAATGTTATTTAAATTTACTTGTCTGTTGAATAGTAATACTGGATTTTGCTAGCTACCTCTCAGTGTTGTTAAGAAGCTTGTATGAGATAATAACTGTGAAAGTTTGACTGTTTTAAGTGATTTCTATGTAATTCCCTTTTATAATAGTTGAGCTATTGAATTAATACACATAGAAAGACCAACCTAGAGATTCTGCAGAAAGACCATAATAGGAGGTCAGAAGAGAGAACCAGAAAGAATTAGAATCTATTTCTTCCTCTCACTATGCAGTGGTTTTAAAGTTTAGTGTGTGTTAGACTCTTCTGAGAATAATGCTAAAATGTAGGTTCCTGGGGGGGGGTGGGGTCCGGATTGGGAACTCAGGTACACTTATGGCTGATTCATGTCAATGTATGGCAAAATGAGTACAGTATTGTAAAGCAAAACAAACTAAAAAATAAAAATTTAAACTTAAAAAAAAATAAAAACACTTTTTGTTAAATAAATAAATAAATAAATAAATAAATAAATAAAATGTAGGTTCCTGGACCACATTCCAGAGATTCTGATTCACCCAGTCTAGCCAGGAACCAGGATTCTGATTTATTATTAAATGCTCTATGTGGTTCTAAAGGTGACTTGAGGATCCTAATTTGAGAAATATTGACTAAACACTTTATCTATGATACTTACTCACCAGATGGGTAGTAAGTGGCTTGAGAACAAAATTCATACTTAATTGATTTTTGCAGACTCATAGAGTGTGAGGCATTAGACGCACTAGTGTTTTCAGCTGAAAAGAGTGCTTTTCATGTGTTCTGCTAATTAACCTTAGTGCTAAAGATTTGTTATTTACTATATTTCACTTCATATTTTAAGAAGTAAGATCCAGGTTCTGAATTAAGGTGAGAGATGAGTGATCAAATGTAGCGAAGATTGGTGGCTTTTCCCCCAAAGCTGTTCTCTCTGTTCTAAAAAAACACTCCACTTTAATCCGAGCAAATTGATGCCCAGAGTAAACATTTCCCAACATCCTTTGCCACTGGCTGAGCCATGTTACCAGTCCCTCATTCTGGCCACTGTTCAATAAGCAAAAGAGATATTGATTGCTTCTAAGTTGTAGCCATAAAGGAAACGAATTTACTCTTCTCTTTCCCCTTCCTTGATGATAGAATGTAAATACAGAGGTGAAGACATCATGGCCCAAACAGTCCAGCCTGTTTGGTTAACACAGCCAAAGAAGTTAACAGGGAAGTTAAGATCTCCAAGGAATAGAATCACATGGCTTTGACTTATGTGTTAGAAAGGCAGAAAAATGAAACTTGTGTCTTGTGTAAAATTCTGCTATTCTGAGTCCATACCATGCAAAACTAAACCAAGTTTGTTCTAATACATGTATCAAATAAGCACCCAGGATTAGAACAGTAAAATATTATAATGTGAAATGAATAGCCTTACTGATCTCACTTGTAAAATGAACACTCTAGTACCTCCCTTCTAAGGCTATTAGAAGAACCACAAGATGTAAACATGCATGTAAATTGCATGATGAAATGCCTGCAACTTTGTAAATACAGCCTTCTAATGATTTTAATTACTGAGTAATTTGTCATTATTTATAAGTCATTGATTCTATGATAAAGATACTGTGCTAAGGTTAGTAGAATAACTGAGATATAAAGAAAAACTGACTTCAGCTCTAAAGTTTAAGTGGAACTTGAGTGATCTCCAGGCCAAAAGACCTTGAGTAGAAAACACTAGCCCAGTGTACGTTTGGCATCCGACCCCTGATGATTTGCTGGAAAACATAACCACAAGTCAAACAGGGGCAATGCTGAGTTCCAAGGCCCTTACAAAATACAAAAGTAATGTCTGTGAAAGTGGATACTAGAAAGGTTATTTGGATGACTGATTTACTATTCATGGAGAGTGTACAGTGCAGGGTTTTTGTTGAAGGCTTTTTGAATCATATTCCCATCCTCATGAAAAATAACCCTGTCACAGTACTACAGCCAGAAAGATTTATGTGTGTGCTTTTACCATATTTGAGAGGGCTGCTTAGCAACAATGCTAAGGGAACATTTGAAGGTAGCCATGTGTTAGTTAGATAATATGTATTATTTAAAACCATTCAAGGTGGGGTGGTGAAGGTGAAGGAATGGGAGCAGTCAACTTAAATTATGTCTACTTGATATGAACTAGAGAGATTTTGTTGTGAAGACAAAGCCAGACAATGGAATGCCCACTAGATTGTGTTTCTATAAATTGGGGGCAAGTTGTTACATTGCTTTCAGCAGTGATTTTCAAACTTGTGTGAGTAGCAGAATCACCTGAAGTGCTTGTTAAAACAACCAGACCACACTCTCAGAGTTTCTCATTTGGTTAATTCTGGGTAATTTGGGGGCCCAATAAGTATCAGGTGATTCTGTTGCTGCTTGCATTGATTGCGTCAGTACTCAGTCATGTCTGACTCTTTACAACCCCCTGACGTGGCCCACCAGGCTCCTCTGTCCATGGGCTTCTCCAGGCAAGAATACTGGAGAGGGTTGCTATTTCCTACTCCAGAGGACCTTTCGGACCTAGGGGTTGAACCCGCGTCTCTTGCATCTCCTCCATTGGCAGGCAGGTTCTTTACCACTGAGCCACCTGGGAAGTTGCTGCTCGTCCAGAAAACAGATTTAGAGGCCCACTGGCTTACAGGAAGTTCTAGTAAAGTTTGGTAGGTAAGCAAACTGTTTCTGTGTTGATATTTTTCAAGGTCGTAGGGTTCCTCTCATTTGCTATCCACATAGAGGTTAGATTATAAAATTCTAGATAGTAAAGACCACGTCTTGTTTGTTATTGTAACTGAGGCTTTGTCTAGTGCTGGGCATTTCTTAGCTGCTTGGGTGTTTTGGTCTCTTTTTCTAAGAGGAAGCCTTTCTGCCTTCTTTCTTCTCTTTCATTGTGGCAACCCTCCAGACAGCAATACATTCTTTCAGACATGTCTGTGTTGTGGTAAGTGCTTTGTATAACATGCTAATAATCACTTCATGGAGAGAATTCCTCCTCTGTTATGGACATAGCTGCATTTGGGGGTGGGAGGCGGGGATAAGGTTTTTATGAGCCTGGACCATGGAGACAGGAGATCTGATGGAAGTCAAAACCTGGGTTTGAATCTTGGCTTTGTTTTTTATTTGCTCTGTGAGTTAAAAGAATCACCTAATCTGTGTCCTTACTTCACTGTTCAGTTCAGTCACTCAATTGTGTCCAACTCTTTGTGACCCATGGATTGTAGCATGCCAGACTTCCCTGTCCATCAGCAGCTCCCGGAGCTTGTTCAAGCTTGTGTGCATTGAATTGGTGATGCCATCCAACCATCTCATCCTCTGTCATCCCCTTCTTCTCCCACCTTCAGTCTTTCTCAGCATCAAGGTCTTTTCCAATGAGTCAGTTCTTCGCATCACATGGTCAAAGCATTAGAGTTTCAGCTTCAGCATCACTCCTTCCAATGAATATTCAGAGCTGATTTCCTTTAGGATTGACTGGCTTGACCTCCTTGCAGTCCAAGGGACTCTCAAAGAGTCTTCACCAACACCACAGTTCAAAAGCATCAATTCTTCAGTGCCCAGCTTCACTGTTCAACTTCACTCTTACATGGGTTTTATTATTTGGAATATTCATAATGTACTTTATGATACATCAAGACTTAAATGATTTAACGCATTTAAAGCTCAATTATATTCATTTCTTTCAGCTGAAGGTTTTTTTTGATTTTTAACTTAAGGGAAATAAAAATTACTCCTGGTAAAAATATTTAGCAATAGTAAAAAGAAATGACTGAGTACTTGCGAAAAAAAAAAAAAAAAAAAAGAGGTGAAATGATGTCTTAGCAAGAGAGGTTTCTACAGTGGAACAGAGATAAATCTAGATCTGACTATCTCTGTGTCTATAAGGTGGGCAGGATGAGTAAGTGAAGGGGGGCTGTTGGTATGAGTATAAAGACCAAGGAATATAGATACTGTAGGGAAAGAGCAAATTAGCCAATATTGCTGTGGTAAGACACTCTCTCCCCACAAGTTGTAAACACATGGTTGTGTAACAGCTGAGAGTGTTTGTAAAACCGTGCACGTACAATGTCCTATATAAGCACCACCTGAAAAGTTCTTGTTGGTGAGGCAAGTCGAGTTGCATTGAGTTTCGCAGTCGTTGTTGCTGCTGCGCCAGCCCTTAGTAAAATCTGTCTGCCTTGCTGATGCTAATAATGAGTGTCCATAGTACTGTAGCTACTCACATGTTCTTCCAGCTAGCCCACTCACGTCTTGCCTACCCTAGTTTCAACGAATGGTGAGATACAGCAAGACAGATACAATTGATTGTAAAATGTTGCTTGCTTAAAATTGTACGTTTGTAAAAATACTCAATTTGCAAAACTACTTTTTTTTCTTTTGTATGCCTGGCTGCTGTTCAGTCACTCAGTTGTGTCTCTTTGCAACCCATGGACTACAGCATGCTAGGTTTCCCTGCCCTTTACTGCCTGGAGTTTGCTCAAAGGGAAAAGATTCTGATGTTGGGAAAATAGAGGGCAGAAAGAGAAGGGGGCAACAGAGGATGAGATGGTTGGATGGCATCATTGAGTCAATGGGCATGTCTGGGTTTATCATAGCCTTCTTTCCAAGGAGCAAGTGTCTTTTAATTTCATGGCTGCAGTCACCATCTGCAGTGATTTTGGAGCCCAAGCAAATAAGTGTCACCATTTCCATTGCTTCCCCATTTATTTGCTTTGAAATAATGGGACTAGATGGCATGATCTTAGTTATTGGATGTTGAATTTTAAGCCAGCTTTTACACTCTCCTTTTTCACCTTCATCAAGAGGCTCTTTAGTTCCTCTTCACTTTCTGCCATAAGGGTGATGTCATCTGCATAGCTGAGGTTATTGATATGTGTCCCATCAATCTTGATTCCAGCTTGTGCTTCATCGAGCCCAGCATTTCACATGATGTACTTGGCATATAAATTAGCTCAGCTAATAAGGAATCCACCTGCAATGCCTGAGACCTGGTTTTGATCCCTGGGTTGGGAATATCCCCTGGAGGAGAGCATGGTGACCCTCTCCAGTATTCTTGCCTGGAGAATCCCCATGGACAGAGGAGCCTGGCAGACTACAGTCCATGGAGTTGCAAAGAGTTGGACATGACTGAGTGACTAAACACACACACATTTCACTCTCTTCTTTCACCTTCATCAAGAAGCTCTGTAGTTCCTCTTTGCTTTCTGCCCTTAGGGTGGTGGTATCTGCATATCTGAGGTTATTTCTATTCCTCTCAGCCATCTTTGATTCCAGCTTGTGATTCATCTAGCCCCGCATTTCACCTAATGTATTCTGCATAGTTAAAGTTAAATAAGCAAATATAAGTTAAATAAGCAGAGTGACAATATATAACCTGAGATACTCCTTTCCCAATTTTGAACCAGCCCATTATTCCATGTGTTAATTCATTTATAGAAAGTGACAAAAAGGATATTTATAGTTTAACACATGGTGTCTGACATACTATCTATTATTTCAACAGATCTTAAGTTCTTATTGATTAATCTGCTACTTCAGCTTTCAAAGAGATGTCTGTGGTATAAGGCCACTTTATAATAAAGCAAACAATATTTATAAAGTTTTAATAAAATGTTAGTAATATCTAACTACTTAAACAACCATGCTGATACTCCTCAAAGAACATATATTTCATATGGAAGATCCAATATATTTCATTTTAAGCGGTGAATATACTGATTATTTCAGCCTATTGCTTTGTAGATTGTGAAACCAGATATTGTTTTGTTTTTAATAAAGTTGAACAGATTTATTTTAATAAATTTTATATTTTAGAGTAGTTTCAGTTTCACAGAATTGAGCAAAAAGTAGATACTCATATACACCCTATATCTCCATATATCTGACACTTCCTCTACTATCAGCATCCCACACGAGTGGTTCATTTGTTGTAATCAATGAACCCACTCTGACACATCGTTGTCACCCAAAGTTCAAAGCTTACGTTAGGGTTGAGTCTTGACAAATATACAATTATGTAATCCATTCCTACAGTCTCATACAGAATAATTTCACTCCCATAATAATAATAATTTCACTGCCTCTTCATCCCTCCATCTCTCAGACCCTTAGCAAATGGTGATCTTTCACCGTCTCCATAATTCTACCTCTTCATAATGTCATATGGTTGGACTGCTGTAGAATGTGTAGTTTTCATGTTGACTCTTTATATTTAGTAATGTTCATTTAAGTTTGCTTTTCATGGTTTGATAGCTCATTTCTTTTCAGTGCTGAATACTATTTTATTGTTTGGATGTACCACATTTCATTCATTTACCTACTGAAAGATATCTTGGTGGCTTTCAAGTTTTGGAAATGATGAATAAAGGTCATTGTAAAGCATGAGCATCCTTGTGAAGATTTTATGTGAACCTAAGTTTTAACTCCTTTGCATAAACATCAAGGAATGCAATTGCTGGATCATGTGTAGAGAATATATATATAGTTTTACAATAAACTGTAAACTGTCTTTCAAAGTCATTGTGTCATTTTATATTCTCAGCAACAGTGAGTGAGAGTTTCTATTGTTACAACTCTTGACAGCATTTGGTGTTGTCAGTGTTTTGAATTGTTGCCATTATAACAATCAGTGGTATCTCACTGATGTTTTAATTTGAAATTCCCTAATGAGATATGACATAGAGCAGCGGTACATATATTAATGCCTTTGTACCCACCATACATGGGTTAGAGGGGCAGTTATTTAATATTTAAAGAAGAAACGAATGATTAAATGAGTCAAATCAAAACTGAGGTTCAGACTTTAATAGTGAAATTTGAGGTGGAGGGAGGTAAGTTTGCCATGAAATCCCTCAGTGGTGTCGTGAGAGCAGCTTCCCTGTCCACAGCATTCAGGGTGCACTCTGAGCACGGACACAACCTCCAAGAGCAGAATGCTCCTCTACAGGCACTCTAGTACTGTTGCTAATGGTAAGTAGGGGAGCTTTTGCATGACTGTCCCTCTGGAACTGTCCTGTGAACACCCTTCACATGTTTGATCTAAGCCGCGAGATCACACGTTCAGTGCATACTCTTTTAATACTGTAACTATGAAAGAAACTGAAGAGCAGGTAGACCCAACCAGACAACCACTAGGCAAGTACTGATGAGCAGAAATAAAGAAAATTAGAGTATGAATAAATAAGACCCCCATCACAAAGTGAATCTGCACACCAAATTCCAAAATACATAAAATACCTAGTGCTATGAAACATAGTAAATAAAATTAACAAAAAGAATTCAGTGTAGATAATTTTTTTTTTTAATCTGACCAAAAAAAAAAAACACTTGTTTTACTTTATTTTACATGAACAGGATGTATTGCTGGCTGTGAATAAGGGTGGGCAGGGGGGTGCAGGGCAGTTCGTTCTAGCAGGGTAGTGCAGCTATTCATATACCATTGACCGAAGACCGGCCTTCCTGTCTTCGTCTTCCACGGAGCACACAGCTTTGGGAGTGAGACACGTGGAGCCGTGAGGAAGGAGCTGGTCTTCGCCTTTGTCCACAATTCCTACCACTGCTCCACACTCGGTGGTTTAGTGAGGCCCACTGGTCGGCCCCACCCAGGTAGGCCCAAGGCCCTAGTGGGGCACTGACAAGGCCGAACCTGACTATCTAGAGGAAGTAAAAGCTGTAACACGGTTTCCATTGGTGAACTTGGGGAGGACCCAGCAACTCAGGTCTTTGCAGCCCTGGACATGTAGGAGGGATGGGGTGCCCACGTTTTGGTGTGGTCTTTGCGGAGGTGAGGAGAGCCAGAAGGTAAGGGCTGGCTTGACGGGATTACGTGGCAACTATGGCACAGCGGTGCTGTGTTTATGCAGTTGTACCGCTTGTATTTAAATGTGGAAAATATATTCTAACAAATTTTTTTTTTTTTTTTTNCTGTTGTTCCATGTCCAGTTCTAACTGTTGCTTCCTGACCTGCATATAGATTTCTCAAGAGTCAGGTCAGGTGGTCTGGTATTCCCATCTCTCTCAGAATTTTCCACAGTTGATTGTGATCCTCACAGTCAAAGGCTTTGGCATAGTCAATAAAGCAGAAATAGATGTTAGATATCATAATGAATTTGAAATCCAGGATTCTTCCTGCTTTATTTTCCTAAAGAGTAAATCTGATCATGTGACTTTCATGTTAAACATCCACTGTCATGGCTTCAGTGGCTTACAGGGCCCTGTTTGACTAACCCTAAAGCCCCTCTCCCATCTTATCTTTCAATTCTTTTGAGAATCCTAGGGTCTAGTATACATACTCTTCTCTCTCTCCTGCCATTTCTTATTATTTGACTGAATCTTTTGCCCATCTAGGGCTTCCCTGTGGCTCAGATGGTAAAGCGTCTGCCTGCAATGCAGGAAACCTAGGTTCGATCCCTGGCTCAGGAAGATCCCCTGGAGAAGGAAATGGCAACCCACTCCAGTAATCTTGCCTGAAAAACTCCATGGACTGTTGTCTGAGAAGCCTGGTAGGCAACAGTCCATGGAGTCACAAGGAGTCGGACACGACTGAGAGACTTCACTTTTGCACATGTAAAAGCAGCTCAGTGTCATTCCCAGAGTAGGTGCCTCCCAGGAGGCTTGCTGTTGTTGTCAGATTCCTCCATGGATGTGACCTACTTGAAGAGAGGTTGTTTTACCTCCATTCCTGGTATAAAAAATTTCTATAAACGTTGATAAGAGTATTAATGCTTTATTTCATGACGTCATTTCTGGAATGAAAGGCATGTCATTTATTTAGCAACACTTTTTAACCCATAAGAATGAGAGTTGTGTGATAAAGGAAGGGGGGTTTAATGACAGCAGAAGCAGGTTCTGTTTCCAAGAGAGTTGTCTATTTTAAAGAAGACCAAATAAGACATATAGAGAAATACTATTGAGAGCAGTGTTTTTCCACAATAAACTTTTATCTCTTAGAGTAATTAGAGGACTCAAGAGCTAGAAATGTATGTCACCTTCTAAAATAACAGTATTTATGTATAAAAATTGTGACTTCAAAACTCTAAACCTTCTTAGAGTGCTGTCATAATCTTCAAGAAGAGTAGTTTTTATTTTTTGCAAGACAGATTGAAATAATAAGAGCTAATATTTATTGAGTGCTTATTATGTGACAGTCACTGTTATAAATGTTTTGTTTATGCCATCTCACTTAATACAACCACTCCGTTGGCTATAACAGTTATTTAGTTTTATGAGAGGAAAAACAGAGGCATCAAACCCACAGAGCATATAAAAAACTGAGATTTAAATACCGTTGTTCTTAGACAGAATTGAGTTGTTCTGTCCTAACTCAGTCACTGTGCCATATTATAGTCATTCTGTTGGCAAAGTGATCTTGTAGGTATGATGATCTTGTAGGTATGAGGCCAACCAGTTCACAGAATATCTAATTAATATGCTCAGTAAATTGAAATACATTAAAACTATCTTTTTACCTGTCATCAGAAAAAGCCACCAACTCATATCCACTCTTAATTGTCCTGAAGCTGCAAGAAATCTGAGAGATGACCTAGATATTTTTCATTATTCCACATATGTCGACATTGAGTGTCTAGTGACCCTGACTATTAAAGCTAGTGTGGTGCTAAGTTAAGAATAAAATTCTCATGAAGCACTCATACATTTTCTAATGAATTAGACCCAAGGTCAGTATGCTATCCTGTTCTGGAGATAACCTTGTCGAGGAAATCTTTGAGCACTTATACAACTTTTGTTATGCCTTTAACCAATTTAGAGTTCAAGTTGGCGAGGCTGAAGCTTATCTGGGGTCCCTACCATCACTTGGCTGAGAGTGGTTTTACCTGTTTACAGAATGATTCTGCCACTCATGTCTACTATTCTAAATCACTCTGTAAAATTGTAAATCTTAATTAAAGTAGCAATTAGTTTGCATACAGATTAAGTCATAGCATTATATTTAAACAAGGGAATTACTTGAAAAAATAGTGTTGTTTGGTTTTCAACCATCTTTCTTGCTGCCTGCATTATGTTTTAGTGTAATTTTAAAGAGAATATCTAAGTCTTTTTTAGACCAAATGTGCTTCAGCTGTCTGAGCTCTGCATTTATATAGAAATGGCTGACTCCCTTTGGTGTTTTTCTCCATTATAGATTTGAAACTATTTTATAGACAATTTTATTTTCATCCATTTTGAGATTCTACTTTTTTCCTTTTGTGTGCTTAGAACAAATAGACCTCATATGTTTCTTATTTTATGCAGTTCCTATGCAGCTGAGCTTTATTAAATGGGAGGATATTTTCTCTTCTTTATTGATCTCTTCACTCCTTATTTTAAAAGAAAAATCATCTTTAAATTTTAAAGAGTCATCAATTGTAGAGTGGAATGTGATTTAACAGCATTCTTGGGGTAGAGGGAACCAAAAGTAATAAATGAAACGTGCCAAATATTGTAGACCAAATCCTGATTTCAGAAACCTTAAAAAGTGAAAAAATTGTGCATCCCACAAATTGGTGAAATACATGTTCATGGTTTATACCAGTCCAGTAACCCATCCCTCTCCTGAGATGTGCTCAAAAAGAGACTCTTAGGGAATTTGTAAAATATTATAACATCTGCAGATACTTTAGAAGCAAAGTACTTGTCACACATTACTCAGAAACTGTTGCTTTTCTTTATATGGGATATAATGTTTTGAGTTCCAACTCTATTTGAAAGAACATGTCCATTTTTTTTAGGCATTTAAAAACCATTTCAATTGAAATGTGGCTCACAAGCATTCTTATATAGTGGTTTGTGCAGTTTTAGAAACTTCTAAAAAGGAGATGCTACCTGCCAGGAGACACAGCACTCTCTGGTTTTATTTTGAATACCACTGCAGGTGTTTTTACTTTTGGTTTATACTTAATTGCACATTGAAGACATTAACACATGTTTTCAGCTGCCTGACAGCAGTGGTATATTTTATTTAAATCCAGAAAATAATGTGATAAGCATATTTACATAATTTATTATATTTGACAAACCTAAGTGTTCCCAGATTTTGACTTTCACCATGAAAATTCATTGAGACCTCATCAACCTACCTTGTAATTAAGTACACTGATTTACAGCCTCTTTTTCAATTGTCAAAATAATTCTATTCCTGTCTTGTAATTATAGAACCCTCCTCCTACTTGTTTCCTGCCTATTTTCTGAGCCTCATTCCCCAAGTCTTCTCTATCCTACATGAAATAAATTCATGCTTTGCTTGATTGAACCATTATTGGTTTCTGTTCTTTGCAAACAAAAATTCAAATTTCATTTGAAAGTACTATGTAAAATGGAAATGCATAGTAATTCTAGAATTTTTATATTTACATATCACAAAATGAATAGAGATAGGCTAGATTTATGTATGTTGTATGTATGTTGAATGTATATTGGATTTGAGCTAGCACGTGCGTGCATGCTTAGTTGCTTCAGTCATATCTGACTGTTTGCAACCGTATAGATTATAGCTGCGGCCCCCACCCCGCATGTTGGCTCCTCTCTCCATGGGATTCTCCAAGCAAGAATACTGAAGTAGATTGCCATGCCCTCTTCCAGGAGGTCTTCTTGACTCAGGATCGAACCCAGGTCTCTTATGTCTCCTGCTTTGGCAGGTGGGTCCTTTACCCCTAGAACCACCAGGGAAGCTCAAGCTACCATGCAAGCTGCAGTGAAAATGTGATGCTTTATGTTTGAGGCAAAATTCAAATCTAGATTAACAGATCTGCCTATTATATTGTTATTATCAGATTTGAGTTTGAGGTTATCATATAGATAAGAGGTGATATTGAGTGACATTTTAGGTACTTTTTCAAGAAACTAGGTTCCCAAGAAGGTTGTTGGGGCATTTGTTTTAAGCCACCCCAAATTTGTGCAGTGTCCAATTGGGAGACTTTCCTTTAGTAGGTAGTAAACAGGGTCTGTATTTCATTTAGCAAAGCCAAAATAGATGGATATGTTCTGTGCCCACATCCTGATCCAAGCATGAGCATTAGATATAAGCTTGGATATTTGGATTTGGTGTGGGGTAGGCTACCACTCTGAATCCTAAGATACTGACAAAATTATAGTTATGTAGATAGTGTGAACAGAAAGATTTAAGTACAACATTAAGTGAATAGAGAAGCTGGAGCTAGAAGCATATAGCTGAAGAACCCAGGATTATATATACTAGCTTTGGATAACTGTGAAGGGAAATAGAAGGGCCTTCAGCATCACCAGAATTCAGTGTATCTCTCTGCATACTCATGTGTTCTTTCTTCTATGTTATATTCAGTCTCAGATGAGTTGTGATGGAGTGATGATGCTCAGTACACTTTCCCAAGTAATTCTTGAAACTAAAATTTTATATTTGAGTCTCATCAGCAACTTTTATGTTACTTTACCAAATGTGGATCAAGCCTCTGATTGGCTGAGTCTGAATCTCATCCTTTCCCTTGATAGAGTGGGTAAAGTTAGTATCACACAGCCACATAGAATTAGCATGGAAAAATGTTTCTCACAAGAAAAATCAGGATGTAGTTATTAGAAAAAGGATAGTATAAGCTTGATAGGCAGGGGAAACAGGCACCTAAACATTTTGTGATTCTTTTAATCTACTTTTTCTTACGTCCCAGCAAATCATACTCATAGTTGGACCCTAGCATTGGACCCTAGCATTTGGGGCATAATTACATGTGTAAGTAGTTATTTTAGGCCTTCTGAAAGCAACTTCCAATTTGGTAGGGATGAGATCCATCGTTTAGAGGGTAGATAAAATGCTACATGTCTGATTACAAAATTGTAAAGAGTATGTTCTTAATGCCTGAATGATTTGTTGTTCAGTTGCTCATTCATGTCCACCTCTTTGAGATCCCGTGGACTGCAGCATGCCAGGCTCCTCTGTCCTCCACTATCTACCAGAGATTGCTCAAACTCATGTCCATTGAGTCATTGATGCTTTTGCCTTCCATCTTTGCCAGCATCAGGGTTTCTTCCAATGAGTCGGCTCTTCACATCAGGTAGCTGAAGTATTGGAGCATCAGCATCAGTCCTTCCAGTGAATATTTAGAATTGATTTCCTTTAGGATTGACTAGTTTGATCACCTTGCTGTCCAAGGGACTCAGGATTCTTCTCCAGCACCACAATTCAAAAGCACCAATTCTTTGGTACTCAGCATTCTTTATGGTTCAACTCTCACATCTGCACATGACTACTAGAAATAGCAAGTCTTAATTCTTTGAGAGATTAAAGAGGAGTGATCACCAACACTGAATGCAAAGGTTAACTCAGCGAATTTTCTGGGAGTCAGTGTTCCCTCTCCAGTGCTCTGTGCCATCTGCATTTCTGAAAAATATGTCATTTAAGGAAAATCTCAGTACAGGTCTTGCAAGTCTTACTTTCATCCCACAACTGGCACAATTACGGGTGATTATAACTGATTATCCTCAGTTCTGGATTTATTTCAAAATAGTGAAATAGTCTGGTTCTTAAGCTCTGGAAATGATATTTATCTTAATGGAAACATATTGTTTGCATGGTTGCCCAGAATTGTCAACTGCCAGAGCAGACTGTGGATACACAGCATAATCATTGCTCATTTTGGGAATGGCCACAGGATATCCATGTGGGACAGTCTTCCTTGTGCTAATATAGTTGCCATTGTCCAAGTCTATCACACATGTTTGAAAAGAAATATTTACTGCTGTATCACTTTAGAATTGAACATAATGAACAAATGAAAGAAAAAAAAAGAAAATCAAATGAAAGGAAGTAAGAAAGAAAGGAAAAAGAAAAAAGGGGGTAAAATCTTTAAGATGAAAATTTAAAATAGTATGGTAGAATTTAAAGTATTAAATTTTAAGTAGAAATATATTATTAGCTTTATTATCCTTTCTAATAAATTTACTCATGTATGGACGTTAACACATAAGGCCTTTAGATGTCCTTGACTCAGCTTGTCTCAATTTTATTTATTTAATAATCCTATTTTTTAGATATTTTAACTTTTTATTTTGAAATAATTGTTCCCAGTTTTATTGAAAATTGACACATATCACTGTATAATTTCAAGGAGTACATCATGATGGTTTACTTTATGTATATTGTAAAATGATTATCACAGTAGGTTCAGCAAGCATCCATCTTCTCATATATATATATATAGTGAAAAGAAAAGAAAGATCAAAGGGAAAACATATTTTCCTTGTGATCAGCCCTCTTTGGATTTTTTCTCAACATTTTTTATGTATGTCATCCATCAGAGTTAGCTGCAGGTATCATGCTTCACTTTACATTCCTAGTACGTATAATATTTATCTTATAATTTCAGATTTCTGCCTCTTGACCATCTTTCTCTAATTCTTCCTCCTTCTCCCCTCCTCTTCTGGTAACCATAAGTTCGATTTCTTTTTCTGTGAGTTTGGTTGGTTGGTCTTTAGTTTCTCGATCTGACTTGCCTCATTTCAGATTTTGTCCATGTTTTCACAAATGACAAGCAATTTTTCTTTTTAATCACACACACACACACACACACACATATATACACACACACACTCACACATATACCATAAGTTCTCTGTCCGTTCATCCATCAGTGGGCACTTAGGTTTTTTGCAGGTCCAGAATTATAAATAAATCTGCTGTTAACGTGGGGGTACCGATACTTTTCCAAGTTAGTATTTTCTTTGGTGGAAGTAGAATCGTTGGATCATATGGTAGTTCTGTTTTTAATTTTTTGAGGATCCTCTGTACTGTTTTTCATAGTGGCTGTAGCAGTTTACAGTCTCACCAGCAGTGCACAGGTTCCCTTTTCTTTGCATTTATACCAGCATTTGTTGTCTTTTGATGATGGCCGTTCCAACAAGCATGAAACAATACTTTATTGTTTCAATCTGCTTTTCCCTAATGACTAGTGATTTTGAGGATAATCTCATATACTGGTTGGCCTTTTGTATATCTTCTTGGAGAAGCGTCCACTTATGTTCTTTGTCCAGTTTTTCAAATTAGGTATTTGGTTGTTTGCTGTTGCATTGTATGAGTTCTTTACATATTTTGAATATTAACTCCTTATCAGATATATTATTGGCACCTTTTTTTGCCATTTCATGGGTTTTATTTTTACTTTATTGATGATTTCTTTTGCTGTACAGAAGTTATTTAGTGTGATGCAGTCCCACTTGTTATTGTTGCTTGTGCTAAAGCAGGTTAAAAATCTAAAATCTGCTAAAGCAGATCCAAAAAGACATTACAAACATTGAGTAGCAAATTAATATAGAATGTTCTCATGTACCTCTCCCCAAAACCTCTAATGTAACAACCTACAGTGATACTATAATTATTGAACCAGATAATTAACATTGAATTTTATCAGTGTTTCCATAAAGACCTCTAGCCTTAGAATGATGAAAATCTAAGTGAACAACAAATCTCTAGAGATACTGAAGATATATACCTTATATTTAAAAACTAAGATAAATCAAAAAAGAAAAATAGACAGTTTAATAAAAAATTTAAGATCCCCTGTGTCAAAAATATAAATAGACATGTACAGTAGGAAAACAAGGGTAATTTTTTAACCTACAAACTGAGCAATACTGTGGAGATAAAATATAAGTATGTGTCTCTTTACTGTAGTTTATAAGCTTTTAGATACAGGAATACTATACATTGACTTTAAAAACCTTAATCTTGTGTTTTGCTGTATGATGAGTACAGATATTTGCCAAAAAAAAAAAAAATCCATTACTAAATGAATCAAGATAATTCCTCATTTGTATAAAAAAAATTCATGGTATTTAAATCTAAATAAGTTTTTTAGAGTTTCAACTCATACTTGAAGAGGAAAAGTTAGACAAAGGATTCTTTCCAACTGAGGGAGCTATAACCACTCTCTGCATGACAGGAAAATAAAATAGGAAATGATGTTCATAATCAGGTGGGAATTGTGTGTGAAGAAGCCTTAAATTTGATGTATTCGTTCACTGAGTTATTCATTCACACTGCATACGTTTAGTTCAATTTGCTTATGATGCTCATCAAATTGACTGTCTTAGAGTAGTTATGTATGAGATGTACTTTCTATTACATTGTTTGCTACTGTAGAGACAGTATAAGGTCTAAATCCTGTAAGTTTCTACAGAGTTTCTGCTCTCTTTTATCCTTCCTGTCTAAAAGAAGAGTAGGTACTCAGTTATGGGACAAAGAAAAGCAGCCCGAGTGTCATGAGGGAGATGTAATTGACACACTGTAGGGGTTCAGATTCAGATGGCTAACACTGTGCCTCCAATTCTAATGTAACCAGCATTTGTCTATGAATCTAGGTCAAGTCCAGCAGATAGAGTACTCTTGGAAGAAGAAATGGTTTCTGAGCAGCAAAATGCCCTTTGAGTGCAATGCACAGGTGTCAGAAACATGAGGACTCTAAAACCATAGTCTTTAAAGGAAATTCAGACCCTAGTGCATCCGTGACTGTATTAAACTAGATTCCAAGGTGACACGCATCCAGATGATGGTAGAAATAAATGCTTGCTGTTTACAGGGTGCTTTCAGAAACTAGTATCAGTTACAAATTTGAAACCAAAATTATTTCAGAAACCAGCATACATAAATACAATAAACAGATTTAAATGTAAGACCAAAGAAAGTTCCATATTTTCTAATAACGGTGTTAATGCCAATACATCAAATCCATCAATTTTTGTTGAATAAAAAAACAATCTTTTATAGTATAGATTCTACTCAATTTATGCAAATCAGCTATATCTCCTATCATGAAGGACTTATCTGTGAACAAAACAGAAGCGACACTGACATAATTTAAAGAAATTGTTACTATTTTATAACTTCTTAGCTAAAACTATGTTTCTTTCCTCAGAATAAAAGCTTGAAACACAAACTTCTGTTTGGAAACAAGCTATGTGGCCTGCATGCAGAAGAGGTGAGTATGTTTTCCTTTCTTAAAGCTTCAAGTGAATAGAAACAGTATTAGTGCCAGATATTTTTTTTTTTAACCCAGACATCTGGTGACTCTGTTCCCTTAAAACATAACTGCAAACATTGGAATAAGAAAATAAAAACACATTTTAAACTTTTAGGTATTTTGGATGTTTTAACATTTCATCACCAAATAGAAAAAATGTTAAGCCACTTAAGTGTTGCTTTCCTAAATGATATTCTGGATTCCTTCCTTAACCGGATTATTAAGAGTTCCTTACTAGCAAACACCTGGAAGTCCAGGAAGTTTTCACTTTTGGTACTCTCTATGTGGTGATAAAGAATCCTCCTGCCAGTGCATAAGAGGTGGGTTCAATCCTTGGATCTAAAAGATCCCCTGGAGAAGGGAATGAAAGCCCACTCCATTGTTCTTGCCTGGGGAATGCCATGGACAGAGGAACCTGGCAGCCTACAGTCCATGGGGTCACAAAGAGTTGGACAGGACTTAAGACTAAACAACAACATCAACAATGTGTTGTCTATACCTGTTGGAGCCTAGAGTGGCAAAATGAGGATTCTAGGACTGAATAAAACGAAAGAAACAAATAAATTCACTGGTTCTATTTGATGGACAAAAAGATTGTCTCATACAATATTGCCCCCTAAGTGGGGGAAAGTTCAGTTCAGTCGCTCAGTCGTGTCTGACTCTTTGCTACCCGATGAATCGCAGCACGCCAGGCCTCCCTGTCCATCACCATCTCCCAGAGTTCACTCAGACTTGCATCCATCGAGTCAGTGATGCCATCCAGCCGTCTCATCCTCGGTCGTCCCCTTCTCCTCCTGCCCCCAATCCCTCCCAGCATCAAAGGCTTTTCCAATGAATCAACTCTTCACATGAGGTGGCCAAAGTACTGGAGTTTCAGTTTTACTATCATTCCTTCCAAAAAAATCCCTGGGTTGATCTCCTTCAGAATGGACTGGTTGGATCTCCTTGCANCCCACTAACCTATTTTTCAAATATCATTTCATGTAACTGTGATAATCTATTTGCATGTATTATTTTTAATCCTGCTGAAGAATCAGAACCTATAATCTTAGATGTAGAAAAACAAATAATTGAGGTCCTAATGTTAGAATGTTTGAAATTGGGTCTGCTCTGGAAAAATAGGAATGCCTAATCAGCCATCTGTGGCTCACCAGAATGCCTGCTGGGAGGTATGTCTTTCTTACAAACACTTTTTTGTTTGTAATAGTCCTCATAAAAAGCATTATCCTAATAAACACTGTTTATTATCTTAACAAAGACTGTTCACTGTAACTTCTTAGCATTCTAGCAACTTCTCTCACTTCCTGAAACATTTGCTTGCTACCTCCCCTTTATATTCAATATTTAACCTAAATATAAACTTGACTGTCAACTGAAACTCATGTTTATTTAATCTTTAACTATTTATAAAATTAAAAATAAGCAGTAAAACTGAGCAATACATATCTGCAGGTATATATATAGATATGCCTCAGTTCAGTTCAGTTGCTTAGTCATGTCTGACTCTTTGTGACCCCATGGATTGCAGCATGCCAGGCTTCCCTATCCATCACCAACTCCCAGAGCTTGCTTAAACTCGTGTCCCTTGAGTCAGTGATAACATCCAACCATCTCATCCTCTGTCATCCCCTTTTCCTCCTACCTTAAATCTTTCCCAGCATCTGGGTCTTTTCCAGTGAGTCAGTGCTTCCCATCAGGTGGCCAGAGTATTAGAGCTTCAGCTTCAGCATCAGTCCTTCCAATGAATATTCAGGACTGATTTCCTTTAGGACTGACTGGCTTGATCTCCTTGTAGTCCAGGGGAATCTCAAGAGTCTTCTCCAAAACCACAGTGGAAAAACATCAGTTCTTCAGCGTTCAGCTTTCTTTCCTAGTCCAACTCTCACATCCATACATAACTACTGGAAAAACATTAGCTTTGACTAGAGGGACTTTTATCAGCAAAGTAATGTCTCTGCTTTTTAATATACTGTCTAGTTTGGTTATAGCTTTTCCTCCAAGGAGCACGTATCTTTTAATTTCATGGCTGCAATCATAATGCAGTGATTTTGGAACCCCAAAAATGAAGTCTTTCACTGTTTTCCATTGTTTCCCCATCTATTTGCCATGAAGTGATGGGGCCAGATGCCATGATCTTAGTTTTCTGAATGTTGAATTTCAAGCCAACTTTTTCACTCTGCTCTTTCACTTTCATCAAGAGGCTCTTTAATTCCTCTTCACTTTATGCCATAAGATTGGTGTCATCTGTGTATCTGAGGTTATTGATATTTCTCTTGGCAATCTTAATTCCAGCTTGTGCTTCATCCAGCCTGGCATTTGCATGATGTACTTTGCATATAAGTTAAAGAAGCAGAGTGACAATATATAGCCTTGACATACTCCTCCCCAATTTGGAACCAGTTCATTGTTTCATGTCTGGTTCTGTTACTTCTTGACCTTCACACAGATTTCTCAGGAGGTCAGGTGGTCTAGTATTCCCATCTCTTGAAGACTTTTCCACAGTTTGTTGTGATCCACACAGTCAAAGGCTTTTGTGTAGTCAGTAGAGCAGTAGATTTTTTTTTCTGGAATTTTCTTGCTTTCTTGATGATCGAACGGATGTTGGCAGTTTGATCTCTGATACCTCTGCCTTTTCCAAATCCAGCTTAAACATCTGGAATTTTATGGATCACTTTATGTTGAAGCTTGGCTTGGAGAATTTAAGCATTGCTTTGATAGTGTGTGAGATGAGTGCAATTGTGTGGTAGTTTGAACAGTCTTTCACATTGCTTTTCTTTGGGACTGGAATGAAAACTGATGTTTTCCAGTCCTGTGGCCACTGCTGAGTTTTCCAAATTTGCAGGCATTATTGAATGCAGCACCTTTACAGTATCATCTTTTAGAATTTGAAATAGCTCAACTGGAATTCCATCACCTTCACTAGCTTTTTTCATGGTGATGCTTCCTAAGGCTCACTTGACTTCACATTCCAGGATGTCTGGCACTATGTGGATGATTACACCATCATGGTTATGAAGACCTTTTTTGTATAGTTCTTCTGTGTATTCTTGCTACCTCTTCTTAATATCTCCTTCTGTTAGGTCTCTACCATTTCTGTCCCTTATTTTGCCCATCTTTGCATGAAGTGTTCCCTTGGTATCTCTAATTTTCATGAAGAGATCTCTAGTATTTCCCCTTCTATTGTTTTCCTCTATTTCTTTGCACTGATCCCGGAGGAAGGCTTTCTTATCTGTCCTTTCTATTCTTTGGAACTCTGCATTCAAATAGGTATATCTTTCCTTTTCTCCTTTGCCTTTAGCGTCTATTCTTTTCTCAACTATTTGTAAGTCCTCTTCAGACAACCATTTTGCCTTTTTGCATTTCTTTTTCTTGGATATGGTCTTGATCTTTGCCTCCTGTACAGTGTCTTGCACCTCCATCCATAATTCTTCAAGTACTCTGTCTATCAGATCTAAACCCTTGAATCTATTTCTTAGTTTCACTGTATAATCATAAGAGATTTTATTTAGGTCATACCTGAATGGTCTAGTGGTTTTCCCTACTTTCTTCAATATAAGTCTGAATTTGGCAATATGGAGTTTATGATCTGAACCACAGTCAGCTCCTGGTCTTGTTTTTGCTGACTGTATGGTGCTTCCATCTTTGACTGCAAAGAATATAATCAATATGATTTCAGTATTGACCATCTGGTGATGTCCATGCGTAGAGTCTTCTCTTGTGTTTTTGGAAGGTGTTTGCTATGACCAGTGTGTTTTCTTGGCAAAACTGTTTGCCTTTGCCCTGCTTCATTTTGTACTTCAGGCCAAATTTTCCTGTTACTCCAGGTATCTCTTGACTTCCTACTTTTGCATTCCAGTCCCCTATAATGAAAAGGACATCTTTTTTGTCTGTTAGTTCCAGAAGGTCTTATAGGTCTTCATAGAACTGTTCAACTTCAACTTCTTCAGCATTACTGATCAGGGAGTAAATTTGTCTTACTGTATTAATGAATGGTTTGCCTTGGAAACCCAACAGAGTTTTCTGTCATCTTTGAGATTGCATCCAAGAACTGAATTTTCGACTCTCTTGTTGACTATGAAAGTTACTCCATTTCTTCTAAGGGATTCTTGCCCACAGTAATAGATATAATGGTCATCTGATTTAAATTCACCTATTCTTATCCATTTTAGTTCACTGATTCCGAAAATGTTGATGTTCACTCTTGCCATCTCCTGTTTGACCAATTCCAATTTACCTTGATTCATGGACCTAATATTCCAGGTTTCTATGTAATATTGTTCTTAGAGCATCAGACTTTTTACTTCCATCACCAGTCACATCAACAACTGCGTGTTGCTTTTTCTTTGGTTCTGTCTCTTCATTCTTTTTGGAGTTATTTCTCCGCTGATCTCCAGTAGCATATTGGGAGTTCATCTTTCAGTGGGTATGCCTAGGTGACTCATTCTGTGTGTGTGAATTTTGCGGGGGAGGGTTGAAGAGGGGAACAATAGCCACTTTCTTTAAATATTACCTTTTAAAAACTACACTTTTTAAAACAGGTTTCATTTTTTTTCTTCCTGCCTAGAATAGCTGGATGTCTGACTCCCAAAGCAGAGATTAAGCTTTTCTCTTTCACTTCTAGACTAGTTGAACTCTTTTTTTGTTTGGCTGCAAAGTTCATTCTTGTGCAGTTAAAGGAATTTTAATCTTGACATTTGAAAATGTAAATGAAATTAAGTCTCTAATTCATGTTTTTGTTCTTACAGTCAAAAAAAGTTCAATCCCAGCTGAAGGAACTTCGTTATGGGAAGAAGGATTTATTATTTAAGGTAAGCATCTTTCTCCCTACTTCCTCCAACTGGCTGGTTCAATACCTAGACTTATCTATAATACTATTTAGCTTAAATTTAATTTCCAGGCTTTCACAGCAATTAGAGTTATATTTGACTGCATTGAAGGTGCTTTACTTTTATTGCCTACTTAATTAATGGAGATAAATATAGATATGGTTTCCTGGGTACATTCTTAATCAAAGGCAGCCTTCATTTCAAGGTGTTTAAAGTCTCTTTGTAAACTTCAATTACTTTAATTCTACATTGAGGAATACTGCCTTTCAAAATTCGTACATTACTGTGAGCATATTTTGAACAATTTTCGAGAGATCAGGTTCGCTGGCGACCTATATTCTTGACTTTCAGAGATCCCTGCATTAGTCTTTTTATTATAATCTTCATATTTAATCATGGTTGATTGATTTTTTCATTATTTATACTTTCCAAGACTGTAGGTAAACATCTATCACAAACTATGTTTATGGTTAACTAATAGCCTCCCAAATGTATCCACTTTCTAATCCCTAGAACCCATTAATATGATATTTTATGGCAAAAGAGACTTTGCAGATGTCATTAAGTTAAGGATCTTGAGGTGGGAAGATTATCCTGAGTTATCTAGATGTATCCTGAGTATATTGTACAAGTTTTTAATAAGAGTAATACAGGATGGCTTAAGTGAAAAAAAAAAAACAAAGATTATGTATCCTTTGGAGAAGTTGGAGAAGGAAAGACAATGCAAAGGATTTTCCCACATAGCCTCTGGGATAAACAGCCCTTTCAACACATTGATGTTGCTCCGTAAAATTCATTTCAAACTTCCAACTGTGCAAACTCTTAAGAGAATTAGTTGTGTTGTTTAAGGCACTGAGATCAAAGTCGTTTGTTATAGCAGCAAGAAGAAACTAATACAGATACTTTTTATCTCCCTTGAGCAGAGAAGATGAGCCTTTAATTGTGCTTGTGGTACACCTGCATTCCCAACTTCAGTAGAATAATAGAATATTAGGCTTTTAGTACTAGGAATAATACTTTGTTTAATAAGTAAATATAAATTAATTTATGTGTAATATCTGTTTTTCAAAAATGTTTCCACTACAGTGATCATTCCAATTTATCTTCAGATTTAATTTGAGATAATTCTTAATGTTATTTAATGTTTGGAAAATTCTTTAGTTTTTCTGTTGAAACAGTAAAAAATAACTTCTCACTTTCTCTGACACATTTACTTTTGGATTAGAGTCATGCAAAGGTGTTCCTATCATAAGAACCAATATTTATTAAATTCTTATTCCATGAATAAGAATTGTCATGAATCTGGAAATATTTTACTATTTAGTCATTCATAAACATGCTTCCTGTCATTCCTTTAACCTCTTTTATAACAAAATGTTCTTTAACACACCAAGGAAAATGTGAATTAATTCTCATTAATGCTCTCTGACTCTCAGCCCTCTGCTCATTGTATATGATAGATAAAAGTAGAAAATCCAAGGTATTAATGTTTTCCTGTGTACCTTCAATCTTGCTTTTTNCTGAAAGCTGTCTTTTCACCTTGCTTATATTTTCCTTTGTTGTGCAGAAGCTTTTAATTTTAATTAGGTCCCATTTGTTTATTTTTCCTTTTATTTCCAGTATTCTGGGAGGTGGATCATAGAGGATCCTGCTGTGATTTATGTCAGAGAGTGTTTTGCCTATGTTCTGAGACTCATGCTCAGGGTATACTGACTGTTACATTCAGCTCGGTTTTAGCTTTTTGCAGTCATCAACAACAAATAATTGAAATTGGAAAAAAGAAAACACAACTCTGTGTGTGTGTGTGTTTACATTTGCAAAGAAATGTCTAGTTTTTGATTTGCTCAACATAATAAGATTAGGAATATAATAAAAGAATTCCAGGCTCCCTAGAGCTGGTAAGATTGGGGTATTAGGCTGGGAGTTGTATGTAAAGATAGAAGATCATATGAGGTTTTTAAAATTTTTGAATATCCATTCTCAAATTGAAGAGTTAAAAAAGTTTGGAGAAAAGAATAAGCAGATCCAATAATTTTCCATGATTTACTTCTTTGTTGTATGACAGCTCCTTGGACTTCCCTGGTGACTCAGACTGTAAAGAATCTGACTGCAACATAGGAGACCCAGGCTCAATCCATGGGTCAGAGAGACTCCCTGGAGAAGGGAATGGCTACCCACTCCAGTATTCTTGCCTGGAGAATTCCACGGACAGAGGAGCCTGACAGTTTACAGTCCATAGGGTTGCAAAGAGTTAGGCATGACTGAGTGGCTAACAATTTCACTTTTTTCAAATATAGATTAGTAATTTATCAACTTTCAGAAATTACCCAAATCAGGATTTGCCAAAAATGGGAGACATTATTTGTAAGCCTTATTATTTTATGTCAATTTGAGAAGAACACATATACGAAATCAGGTGAATTGTGTATGAACAGACCATGAAGTTGCATAAATTAGAATGTCATCCCCTATTCTCTTCCAAAACAATTTAATCTCTAGATTTTTCTTACATCCAATAGCAGGAGGTCTAGAAGCATGGCAATTTTTTAGCTAAATTAACTTATTTAGTAGCTAAACTATGTCAGCAAGGACCCAGACTTGTTATATTTCAGACATTTTCACATCATGATAACTGACTTGTTCTAAACTTTAATTCCTCATTGTACAATGATAGTGTCTAAAGATCTATGTGACTGTGTAGAGTCAAAGAAAGGGTGTGGGAGAAATGTTTGTCCTTAAGTGTCATAATTTTTATAAAGGAAGTACATTTTTAAGAAGTCTCCCCAAACTTGGGTGTGCATCTATGTATGAAAGTGAGACTTCAGTGTTTTCCACTTCTACTGTGAACAATGGCTTCTTTTAGAAGTAAAGAAACCTAATTGTTAATGGAGAACCACCCAGTTTCTGCTATAATGTACTCATTCACTCATCTTGAGACAGCTTACATTTATATCATCTCATTTGCTTATATTTACACCAACAGTGTACATTTTAGGTATTGTATAAACATGTTAATTGAATGAATGAAAATATACATACATATGTACATGTATGTAGATATGGCCTACATGAATATGTAGGCCAGGGCAGTAGATAGTAAGAACATTATAGTTTTGTGATCAGAATCTATCCATGCAGTTATTCAAATGAGTCCACAAGATATTTTTGGTAATAACTTGCTGAATCTTGAGATAAGTAGTAGAATATTTTATTTCCCTGAAAGTAGTTTCCTGAGCATCTATTCAATTTTGAATAGATTTGATGGATTTTAGTGAAGATAATATTTGAAGGAGCATTGGTTACCACTAAAGCACATGAATTTTATCTTAAAAATAATGGAATGTGCTGACAGTTGCAAGGCAGGTTGATAAATTCCGTGTCCTTATTAATATTTGAGGGCTGATTTTCGATTGAGGAAGGCAGCCAGTAGCAGTAAACATTCTATACTAAGGAAAGAAGTGAGGATCTGCAGATTATTTGCCCAAGACTTGAGTACTTTTTATCCTCCTTAATTCAATTTGGAGTTGATATTCTCTGGAATACCTACGCTCCATTGTGCTAGTCTTTTTTACTTTTACATATACCTATTTTAAAAATTTTGATAGTATTATTTTCTCATTATAGAAAAATTTCAAAACATGTCTAAATGTATAAGGCCAAACAAATAAAAACCCAAAACACTTAAAATCCATCACTTGGAACATACTCAATATTTTGAAATTTTTATTTAAATAAATAAATATTATTTTAAGAAAGAATTTTTTTTAAGTAGCAGAAACCAAAGGTGCTGTGTCATGTTTTTATATTTAATTTCTATACATACTATATGGTTTATAAAATATTTAACAATTATTTTCTTTTTCACTTTTTCTAACTTAGTATTCATATCCTATATTCTTTTTGTATCTCTATTTAGTTCCTTTTGTATTAGCATATCTGCTTTGTGATTAATATATGTATGTGTTAATAATCATGATATATAGATTACATATATTCTGCTTTTTTACATAATTTATAAAGGTATCTTTTATTTACAAAATAGAAATAGACTCACAGACTTACAGGACACACTTAAGGTTACAGGGTAGAAGAGGAGAGAGGGAAGAGATAGGGAGTTTGGAACTGACATGCACATGCTGCTATATCTCAAATGGATAGCCAGCAAGGACCTTCTGCTGGTTATTAGCACAGGGAACTCCACTAAGTATTAGTTAACAATCTAAATGGGAAAAGAATTTGAAAAACAATAGATACATGTATATGTGTAACTGAATCACTTTGATGTATACCTGAAACTAACACCACTTTGTTAATCAACTATACTCCAACATAAAATGAAAAGTTTTAAAACTGTGTACTATGGCAAAAAAATGTGTATTACAATTTTAACTTATGCTTTGATGAAAAAGGCTTTATTTTTAACTTGAGGTATAGTTTTTATTGAACACATATCCAACTATAAAGTAATTCACTAAAGTTATTGAAAAAACTTAATGTATTGATACCTGATACACATTATTTTTGAATTTGGATTTTTAACTTGAATGGAGGATAGCTGACAAAAATAATCACATATATTTAAAGAATACAACATGATGATTTGATACACATGTACAGTGTAGAGTGATTACCAAGATTAAAATAGCTAACATCCCTCACCTCACATAGTTAACTGTTTTTCTGGGTGTATAAGAGAGTGATTGAGATCTACTCTCAGCAGTTCTGAATGATGTAATACCCCATTGTTAACCATAGTTCCCTATCCCATCAGTGTATTAAGAAAAAAAAATATGTTTAATTAAGGCTTTTTTAGACCTATCCAGAGAACTGGGCATTCTCATTAAAGAAACAAGAATGAATGAAAGAGGCTTCTGGTGGCACAGACAGTAAAGAATGTGCCTGCAATGCAAGAGACTCAGGTCTGATCCATGGGTCGGGAAGATGTCCTGGAGAAGGGCATGACTGCCCACTCCAGTATTCTTGCCTGGAGAATCCCATGGACAGAGGAGCCTGGTGGGCTACAGTCCGTGGGTTCACAAAGAGTTGAACACAACTGAATGACTTAACACTTAAGTAAATACGTTGGTCTGCTGAGGCTGACATAAAAAGTACCATGGACCCAGTGGCTTAAGAACAGAAATTTATTTCCTCACAGTCTAAAGGCTGGATAATCTGGGATAAGTCTGACAGGTTTCTGTTAAAAACCTGTGTCCTCACATGGAGGAGAGCTAATGAGCTCTCTGTCTCTCCTTACAAGGACACTAATCCTACAGTATAAGGTCTCACCCATATGACCTCATTTAACCTTAATGACCTTATAGGTCCAGTCTTCAAGTATAGTCACATTGAGGGGTAGGCTTTCAACATAAGTTTAGGGGAGACAGTTCAGTTCATTGCAGTAATTAAGTAATACATACAATAAGGCAGTAACAAAACTTGAGAAATTATAAAATGAAAATTACTGTTTTAATTTGCCATAAAAATGATTGCTAGGCAATTTAAACATTTACTTTGAAATGTAATCCATTTAATTTCATTTATCAATGTTTACTTTTTGTTCATTTCATTTTGGTCATTTCAAAACAATTTACATTAACGTTTCCTCAGTTCAGTTCAGTTCACTCAGTCGTGTCCGACTCTGTGACATTTTGGTCATTTCAAAACAATTTCCATTAATGTTTCCTCAGTTCAGTTCAGTTCAGTTGCTTAGTCGTGTCCGACTCTTTGTGACCCAGTGAACCATGGCACAACAGGCCTCCCTGTCCATCACCAGCTCTCGGAGTCCACCCAAACCCATGTCCATTGAGTTGGTGATGCCATCCATTCATGCCTCAAAATAAGTCTATGATCACTCAGGGTATGTGATACTGTCACCTTATCGTGTATCAGAAAAACAAGACCAAGAGAAGGTAAAAGACTTGTCTGAAATAATAGAACTAGTAAGTGGCAGAGTGTTATTCTAATCTAAGTCCTATGACTCCACTATGTCACATTTTTCACAGTTATATTTCTACTTTGACTCTTAGGGGGATTTATAGATTATACTTTCAGAAATATTTTCTACTGTACTCGAAGATTAAAAGGGCACATAGAAAACAGACTTGTGGACATAATGGAGGAAGGCGAGGATGGTACAAATTTAAGAAAGTAGCATTGACATATATAAATATATATATATAAACATATATAAAATAAATAGTGGGAAGTTGCTGTATAACGGGTGGTATGTGGGGGAGGGGGGCTCAAAAGCAAGGAGATATATATATATAATTATGACTGATTTGCTTTATTAAAAGACAGAAACCAACACAGCATTGTAAAGCAATTATCCTCCAATTAAAAAATATTTCAAAACTAAAAATTATTAAAAGGGCAAATATGCATAGATGGAAATATAGCTTGTAAACATAAAAATAATCTTTCAGAAACTAATATGCAATGCATTTGCTTGAAAATACAAGGATTGTTATTACAAAAATAAGATGGTTTCAGTTTAGAATTGGCAGTTGCTTGAATCAGCGGATTCTTTTCTAACTCCCTATATTCTTATTATCTACTCTACTAGTTTTTAAAACTACAGTATTGTTTTAAAAGTATGTTCTGTGGTTTAAAAAAAAAAAGAGAAATTTAATTGACCTTGCCCAAATCAACCCAGCTTTTCAGACTTGCTCCTCCCCCATGCTTTAAAACATAAAGCCAACTAGCCTGACTTATTGTCTTGTTGTTCACCAGATAATGGAATATATATGCATCTTTTAAATGTTTTAAATATATGCATGTTTCTTAGCAGAAGTCATATTAAATCTAAGTCTACTAAAATTTAATTTTTCTCCAAAAATGTTGAAAATATTCCAAATACTGAAAGTCACTAAAAGTGCAGGACTTTAAAAGAAGCCAAATCCAGAACTTTACAAATTGACTTATTCTGTGATTACAGAACTTCAGTCTGAGTTCCAGACTTCATGTTCATTCAGTCCTCTAAAATTATTGTTTGAGAATGCATTATCTGTCAGGCACTGAGCAAAGTGGGTTTTTTCCCATTTGACCAAGATTCCTTCACACTTCAAAGGGATTTAAAGTCAATGGATGAATTTCAGATGATATTGATTCCTCAGAATTTTTTCATAATTCTTACAGAGTTTCATATGACATTTTTCTTGGAGAGGAGCTTATATAATTTATCAGATTATCAAATGATCTATACGTATCCAAAATTTAACAGTTTAACCATTGCTTTACATCCTGGCCCTCACCTTCTACCATGTTAAGCATGTTTAGGCAGTGATAAGCAGAGCCATCTCTGGCTATTGTTGAGAATACTGTGCTTATTCCGAGTTTCTGTGTTCTCTTTCTTATTCTGTTCACTTATTAGAAAACTCAGGTGTATTCTGTAACTGCCAGGTTGATGATTCTGTTAGAAATTATTTTTATAAAATGTTTATAACTTTAACATTTTTAAATTTTACCACTTTAATCACATTTTATCATTCATAATTTGAAAAAAAAGTTATGGCCTATTACATAGGAAAATAAAACACGTTAAGTGACTTAAGCCAGGTACTGTAAATAAATTTTTTAAAAGTGAATCTCTTTGTGTGTCCCCACCCCATACCCTGTGCCTGCCTACCTTTTCCCTTGCTAATGATTCATGGGGTTCTTTTCCACTGAGCTTAGATCTAGACTGGGCATCATTCTCATTCCAAGCAACTCCTAAAAGTTAGTCACAGTTGGTATCTATCTGCCATCCCTGAATGAGCTCTAACTATTTTGCATGTAGCCAGTCTCCAGTTTCTATAAAGAGACTCTGCAGTATTTGCTCACCATTGCCCTACCATTGTAGCAAATAGACAACCATTATGTGTTGCAAAGTCTTTGTACAGAAAAGGTCTAAAGGCTAAGGCATTTAGGGAATAAGGCATAAGTGTGAATCTTTCTGCAAAAAAACAAAGTGAGTACAGTGAACTTTAGACCAGCCCTAGAACGTTTTTTCTTGGGTCTAAGATATTAGAATGAGCCTTGAACTGCTGACCTTTGCTACCCATTCTTCTTCTATCCATAATTTTGCATATATGTCTGGGTTTATCAAACTGTCCACCCAGTGTGAGTGGCCCTTAGTCTTTGCTAGGTTCAGCTGACTTGGCACAGGTCCCTGCTTGGATCATATATAGAACAGTGGCACCATCATGAGATCTTTGGGAAAAATCACCTTTTTTTGCGGCACTTGACAGGGAGACTGCTATTTCAGTTCTAGCCACAACAGACAGCAATTGCTGCACTCCTTTCTTTAGGTCCTAAATGCTTCTATTTTAAGTACACTTAAACTTTTTTTTTTTTTTTTTCCGGTGAGAGACATCAGTTTCTTCTGAGTATTCTAAAAGTTCAACATGTGCTTCTGATCAGAAGCCGTCTTAAATTCTGCAATTATAGATTAGCAATTANTAGCTGCACTCCTTTCTTTAGGTCCTAAACGCTTCTATTTTAAGTACATTTAAACTTTTTTTTTTTTTTTCCAGTGAGAGACATCAGTTTCTTCTGAGTATTCTAAAAGTTCAACATGTGCTTCTGATCAGAAGCCGTCTTAAATTCTGCAATTATAGATTAGCAATTATAACCTTTCACAGAGTCAATCTGAGCATTAGGCAGACTGCTCAGGGACATGTGCCCTCCCCAGATAGCTTTTCATCTCTAATTAACATAGAAAGCAATTACAATACTATCTCTGTGCTAGACATAATTCTTTATTTTGAATATAAAATGAAAAGAACAATGAAGAAAACACACAGCAATTTCATGCATCACACAGTTTTTAAATGCCTTGTTTCCTATATCCTTTATCTTAACGGTGATGCCAACCATAATTTTAGAAAACAAGGGCAGATTTTTGTTCTCCTTTGAGTACTTCTTTTGGTAACACACTTAGATGTTCTCCTTTGTCTTGGCAGGAGACATTTAAGAAGCATATTTGTGAACCTAACTCTTCATTCCATTTCATTTCGCTGCTGTTACTCAGTTACTAGAATGTTTCTTAAACTACACATAATAAAAAAGAAGAAAGCAGTTACCTCTGAAAGTAACTGAATGGAAAGCTGCTGCAACAGAAACAATTTAGGATAATTTTAAATAGGAAAACTCTCCATAAACTTCATAGTTTATAAAAAGGAATATGCTGCTTATGAAGGCAAGAGCAGAATCTGTTAGCAGTGCATACTGGGAGTTTTCTTCTGTATCTTCTTCCCTACTATTGTCCTTCTAACTTAACAAACCTCATTTGAAAAACACATCAGATTAACTTGTTACATACATTTTCAACAATATAGAACCTTCACATTAGAAGGATCCTGTAACACACCAAACTCCAGTTCTTGCACAGTATTGGCTATTATCCCTAATGTAATTCCCTGGTGGCTCAGTGGTAAAGAATCCACCTGCAATGAAGGAGACAAGGGTTCGATCCCTGGGTTGGGACGATCTCCTGGAAGAGGAAATGGCCACCCACTCTAATATTCTTGCCTGGAAAAATTCCATGAACAGAGGAGTCTGGTAGGCTATAGTCCATGAGGTCACGAAGAGTCAGATACAAGTGAGCACACATACACACCCTTAAAGGCATTGACTCTGATTGTAAATATTCAGTGATTAAGGTTCACAACATTCCAAATCAGGTGTTTTCCTTCTTACAGANGGCCACCCACTCTAATATTCTTGCCTGGAAAAATTCCATGAACAGAGGAGTCTGGTAGGCTATAGTCCATGAGGTCACGAAGAGTCAGATACAAGTGAGCACACATACACACCCTTAAAGGCATTGACTCTGATTGTAAATATTCAGTGATTAAGGTTCACAACATTCCAAATCAGGTGTTTTCCTTCTTACAGAATTCTGATTATTAAAGAATCCCCTTCTCACACTCAAGTATAGTTTTTTATATACCTGATTCCCACAGAGAAGCCAAACTCATTCTAAAAAGTAATGTATTTTCCCCCCACAGTCTCCTCTTGTGGTTTCTTCCTTATTCTTTGTCTCTATTTGCCGTTTCTATTCTTCATGCCTTCACCACTAAGAGGCCTTCAGAAGAAGAATTTAATTATACGATGTAATTGTTTCTCAGTCTGAAAAACATTTGTGGTTTCTTAACCAAGAGTAGAACTCAGTTTACTGCTAGTGATGAAATAACCTGGGAAGGTGAAGTGGGGTGCATTATTTGAGTAGGCAACGAACCTCATTTCAATGCTCCGAATCCATGCTACTTCAGTAGAAGCCAACATTTACAGCCACTAGTGCAGATTTTTCAGTTTTCTTCCCAATCGCATAATCTCTTCCATTTTTCTTTTTGAGGAATACTTGACAAATGACAGTATGTTGGTTTCAGGAGCACAACATAGTGGTCTGATATTTGTATATGCCACAAAGTGATCAGCAGAGTAAGTCTAGTATATATCCATCACCATAAATAATCGCAGTTGTGTGTGTGATAACATCTTTTAAGGAAGATTTATTCTCTTAACAACTTTTAAATATGCAATTCAGTATTACTAACTATAGTCACCATGCTGTGCATTGCAACCCCATCACTTTTATGACTGGGAGTTTGTACCATTTGGCCCCCTTTACCAATTTCATCCACCTCCCATCCACTGCCTCCAGCAACCACCAATAATCTTCTCTTTTGTGAAATCATGATTAGCATATCCTCCCATCCTGCCCCAACCATTGCTACTCCACTCCTCTAGAAATAGAGTATGAAGATTCCCTGAGGCTGGAAAAATCCATATGGGATATATTATATATGTGTAGAAACTCTATGATTATATAATATTGGGGTGAAATCTCTTAGCTTATTCAGTGCTTCTTGCAGCAAGTTAGATAAAACTTGGCACAGTTAAGAAACACTTACTGTAGGGCCTAAGAGTGCTTCTCAGGCTACAAGAGAAAGAGAAAATAGCACAGCTAAGACTAATTTACAACTTTGACTAACCATGTGTAAAAAGTCTTACTTATGTCAACCCTAAGCATCATCTTCTGAATATTTATTTTGTGTATTTCTTCTTCCTTAGTGAATGTAGCTTGATGTGACAAAAATAGTACGTGCTTGCAGTCAGGGGATCTGTGTTCTTTATTATTTCTTTTCCTTGAAAGTGAAAGTCGCTCAGTTGTGTCTGACTCTTGGCGACNATTTTGTGTATTTCTTCTTCCTTAGTGAATGTAGCTTGATGTGACAAAAATAGTACGTGCTTGCAGTCAGGGGATCTGTGTTCTTTATTATTTCTTTTCCTTGAAAGTGAAAGTCGCTCAGTTGTGTCTGACTCTTGGCGACTCCATGCAATATACAGTCCATGGAATTCTGCAGGCCAGAATACTTGAGTGGGTAGCCTTTCCTTTCTCCAGGGGATCTTCCCAACCCAGGAATCAAACCAGGGTCTCCTGCATTGCATGCGGATTCTTTACCAACTGAACTATCAGGGAAGCATCTTTCTCTTACTTGGAAATTAAGATTAATTAGTTGCATAGCCTTGTTGGGTATTAATTCTATCAGTAAACTGTGGATAAGATCAATACACGCACTTCAAAGTTATTTAATAGGATCAAATGAGATTGTATATGAAATTAATTCTATAAAATTTCTTGCAACCATTCCATTATCAGTGCATTGTTTTTCTCTTTTATTTTTAAAGGTGAATATATTTTTTAAGATAATACCAGATCACTTTTTCAAAGTCTAAACAGCTACTGTTCTTCAGTTCAGTCACTGAGTCGTGTCCAACTCTTTGCAAGCTCATGAATTACAGCATGCCAGGCCTCCCTGTCCAGAACCATCTCCCAGAGTTTACCCAAACTCATGTCCATCGAGTCGGTGATGCCATCCAGCCATCTCATTCTTTGTCGTTCCCTTCTCCTCCTGTCCCCTATCCCTCCCAGCATCAGGGTCTTGGTTTCCAATGAGTCAACTTTTCACATGAGGTAGCCAAAGTATTGGAGTTTCAGCTTTAGCATCCGTCCTTCCAGTGAACACCCAGGACTCATCTCCTTCAGAATGGACTGGTTGGATCTCCTTGCAGTCCAAGNGCAGGCCAGAATACTGGAGTGGGTAGCCTTTCCTTTCTCCAGGGGATCTTCCCAACCCAGGAATCAAACCAGGGTCTCCTGAATTGCATGTGGATACTTTACCAACTGAACTATCAGGGAAGCATCTTTCTCTTACTTGGAAATTAAGATTAATTAGTTGCATAACCTTGTTGGGTATTAATTCTATCAGTAAACTGTGGATAAGATCAATACACGCACTTCAAAGTTATTTAGTAGGATCAAATGAGATTGTGTATGAAATTAATTCTATAAAATTTCTTGCAACCATTCCATTATTAACGCATTGTTTTTCTCTTTTATTTTTAGAGGTGAATATATTTTTTAAGATAATACCAGATCACTTTTTCAGAGTCTAAACAGCTACTGTTCTTCAGTTCAGTCACTGAGTCGTGTCCAACTCTTTGCAACCTCATGAATTACAGCATGCCAGGCCTCCCTGTCCAGCACCATCTCCCAGAGTTTACCCAAACTCATGTCCATCAAGTCGGTGATGCCATCCAGCCATCTCATTCTTTGTCGTTCCCTTCTCCTCCTGCCCCCTATCCCTCCCAGCATCAGGGTCTTTTCCAATGAGTCAACTTTTCACATGAGGTAGCCAAAGTATTGGAGTNCTTTACTAAATGAGGATGGTCTGTTGGTATTTCATAAATTTTAACATAATGTAGGGACCACCCATATGTCTTGTTAAAAGGATATTCTGAGTCCATAGGGGGGATGGGGCCTGAGATTCTGCATTTCAAGCAAGACCTTAGGCAGTGCTGACTGTATTGGTCTATGAGGCCCTAGGGCATTTAAGTAATCTGATATTAAAGGGTTTTACTTTTCTTTTTCTTAATTTAAAAATTCTTTAGACATTGGTGTTAGAGAATGAAGGAGCATTTGAAATGAGATGATCTCGGTTCCGTTTCAGACTTTTCAGTTAACTTACGAATGTTTCTTTTGTATATGGACCTTTGAAAGCAGGTATTTGCATTTGTTATTTAACATCTGCCCTGCCCCCCCCGCCACCCTGCCCTCCTTTTCACTGATCATAGCTGACATTTTGTAGCAGACATACAAGAAACAAAACTGACTGGACTTCCTCAGTAAAGGAGATAGGCTAGTTTATAATTACTCTTAATACATTATGGTAAGTGCTTCTCCCCCCACCCCCCCAAGCAAAATTAGTTTATTTGAGAGGGGAAAGGGATACCAGAAGACTAGGGAAGTGAGTCAGGGAAGGAAAGAAGGTCAGTAAAGGGTCCATTATCAATGCATCCACAACTCAGAGTGAGACAGCTCCATGGGAAAAATATGAAAATGAGATCATATACTTTAGAATAATACTGCTTGTGGCATGCTGATTCCCAAGAATCATAGGCTGGGGCCTGTTCCAATGTGGTGGTAATTCTTCATCACTTGCCACTGGCCCTGAGCATGGCCAGAATGTCTTTTAGTGGTTGGGGATGGGGTGGAGGAAATCCCTCTGTCATAGATGCAGATATAGGCACTTATCTATAGTCAGGAGCACACTGAAAGATTGGCAAGTATAACAGTGCAGTGACATAATTGTCATTAAATATGAAAAATAAGCCATGTGCATATTTATAAACAGAAAAAGTTGTCAAACAGCACAATACTATCATGCAGCGTCTATAACCATGCAAAAGCCAAAACTAGTTATGTCATTAGAATACACAGAATCTTATCTACCACTCTTGGAAGACAGGGCATGAGAGAGATCAGTGGATCGATTACCACAGCAGGACCAGCATCATGGAAGAGGGACATTGGGTTAGATCTTGAGGGCATGGCAACAAAGTCTATGCTTGATATTTACTCAGTCAATATTTTGAAATGAAGGAAATAGGAAAGGAGAGAAGAGTCAGTAAATGAAGAATGCTATCTTTCTTGAGAAAACAGCATAACATGCATTACTATTTAGTAAGTTATCATAGAAACTTGTTGAAATGTATGGTAAATGTGAAAAGAAGCTAGAAGAGATTACGAAGACAAAATGATGCCAAATCAAGAGGGGCGTTAACGAGCATATTATTAATAATTCTGACCACATTAAAAGATGCTCAACATTACTTATTATTAGAGAAATGCAAGTCAAAACTACAATGAGGTATCTCCTCACAATGGTCAGAATGGCCATCATCAAAATCTCTTGTTGTTCAGTTGCTAAAGTCATGTCTGACTCTTTGCAACCCTATTGACTTCAAAACCAATGGAATATTACTCAGCCGTAAAAGAACAAAATAACTCCACTTTGCAGCAACATGAATGGATCTAGAGATTGTTGTACTGAGTGAAGTAAGTTAAATACAGAAAGACCAATGTCACAGGACATCAGTTATGTGTAGAATCTTTAAAAAAGAATGCAAACAAAGTCAGTTACAAAACAGAAGTGGAATCACAGATATAGAAAACAAATCTATGGTTACCAAGGGATAAGGGTGGAAGGGATAAACTGTGAGACTGGAACTGACATATACATCCTACTGTATATAAAATAGACAACTACTAAGAGCCTACTGTAGGGCTTCCCTTGTGGTCCGGCGATTAGGAATCTGCCTGCCAATGCAGAGGACAGGTTTGATCCCTAGTTCGAGAAGATCCCACAGGTTTCAGAGCAACTAAGCCCATACACCACAACCCCGGAAGCCTGCATGCCCTAGAAAAGCCACTGCAAAAAGAAGCTGTGAGCTGCAAGGAAGAGAGGACCCCGTGCGCTGCAGCTAGAGAAAGCCTGCACACAGCAATGAAAACCACCACAACCACATATAAATGAGTAAATAAATCTTTCAAAACAGAAAAAGAGCTTACTATATAGCACAGGGAGCTCTACCCAATACTATGTAATGGCCTATATGGGAGAAGACTCTAAAGGTATACGTATAACTGACTCACTTGACTGCACACCTGAAACTAAGACACTGTAAATCAAATATACCCAATACTTTTTTTTAAAGAAAATAATAATTTTGAGAGGAAAGTGTCAATAATTGTATGAATAGTTGCTTCTCTTTGTTAGGGGGAAAAATGGTCCATTTCCTGCTGGCTTGTATTTGAATATCAGCTTCCCTCTGAGATCGATAGGATTCCTTCTCCTCCTCCCATGCGGCCTGGGGCATGGCTTATCTTTCCAGTCAGTGAGGTATATGCCAGCAGCAGCTTGACACTGAGTAGGTGCTTCTGACCGATCAGCAGGCCTATAGGTTCCTGTTCGGTTTCTGTTTTTTTTCTTCCTTTTTTAAAACTGGTTAATGACTTAAAAATGTCTTCTGACTTCAAAGTATAGGATAAAAGGAGAGAAGAAAGAAGCCTGATGATATAGAAGCATTATTCTCAAACAACAAACCAAAAAAATAAAAAATAAAAACCCACATTACAATCTAATATTTTCATATTTCTTTTTAATAAGCAATTTAATGAAAATGGAAACTGTATTGCTACTTAATGGGGTATAAAATTTTTCTCATTTAAAATCATCTACTAGGCTATGAAAAGAGAAGTAGAATAAAACATTCTGGGTATTAAGGAAAAATGGGAGCACTTGGATCTGTCTTACCTATTTTAGGCATTTAGTAAGCCTGTATTTTATTTGCAACTGTTTTTACTATCTTCATCTCCAACCCATAGAAGAGGCAGGATTATGCATCAGTTAAGAGCCGAGACTCTGGAATCAGGCCTCTGTGTTTAATACTGTCAATTTCAGTATGGATTTGAACAAGTAAACTTAAGTCCTTTTTTTTTTTTCCTCACATGTAAAATAAAATTAATGATAGATTCTATATAATACACTTATTTTGAGAATCTAATGATACAGTAGTATCTGATACATGTTAAATATGCAGTTATATCTATTATTGTTTAAAAAACAGGATCATTCTTTTGATCGTAGTATTGATAAGCACGATTTTGTGATTCTAACACTAAGGTAGAATCCAGACTTTCTTGAGTTGAATAACCCTGTTGAGCTGTTTTTGCATCTGTAAAATGGCAAAATCATTNGAGAATCTAATGATACAGTAGTATCTGATACATGTTAAATATGCAGTTATATCTATTATTGTTTAAAAAACAGGATCATTCTTTTGATCGTAGTATTGATAAGCACGATTTTGTGATTCTAACACTAAGGTAGAATCCAGACTTTCTTGAGTTGAATAACCCTGTTGAGCTGTTTTTGCATCTGTAAAATGGCAAAATCATTACTACTCTATAGAAGTGTTGGTTGCATAGAAAATGTATGTGAACCAGCAACTGCCTTCATCTTCCCTTCTAGTTTATTTTTTCTTAATACATATAGACAGAAATATAAAATTTTGCCCCCTCCTTTTCATGTTGCTCATAGGCAAGCCTGAGAGAAGATTAAGAGGTACTGTTTTTACCTCCATTTGCCAGTTAATTATTACTTTGGTTGTTTCCTGTTTGGCACTATTGTGAATAATGCTGCTATGAAGTCTCAAACAGAAGTCTTTGGTGCACATATATTTTCATTGCATGGGTAAATTCTGAAGTAAGATAGGTCATATGCTATGATAAATTTTTTAAGAAACTGCCAAATTTTTTCTAAATTGAATATATAGTTGCATTCCTACCAGTAGAGTATATCAATGTACTCTACTTTGCTGCCAGTACTAGTTTGCTCAGTCTTTTAAGTTTTACCTTTTCTAATCATGCATCTTCATCAAGCATAATAAGTTATTATTTGCTTCTCTAAGGTTAATGATTTGAATAATTTTCATATGCTTATTTTACATTTATATATCTTCTTTGAAATGTCTATTTAAATATTTTGTTCTTTTTATAGAAGTGTTTTATTTGTGTATTGGATTGTTTTCTAATAACTGAATAGTTATTTATATATTTATCCTAGGTAGAAGTTCTTTATCAGATAAATATTTTACAAATGATGCCTGCCACTTTGTGGCTTGAATTTTCATTTTCCTAGCTGTGACTTTCATAGAGAAAAAAATCTTATTTTTTATTAAATCAGTTATAAATGTTCCTTTGATATTAAAACTGTTTTTGTCTATCTAAGAAATATTTGGTTAATCCAGGGTCATAAAGTGTTGCCTCTTTAGGCAAGGTTTGTGTTTTCTTTTAGACAGTTGATATTTTTCAGCCCTTATACTTAGGTCTATGGTCCAATTCATTGGGTTTTGTATAAAGTATGAGTTGGTGAATTGGGAGGACCTTTTCTTCTATATTGACATTCAGTTGTTTCAGTTTCACCATAATTATTTTTAACATAGTGATGATTGAGCTGTGATATTGAATGGTTTGCCTTGGAGACAGAGATCATTCTGTTGTTTTTGAAATTGCATCTAAGTACTGCATTTCGGACTCTTGTTGACCATGATGGCTACTCCATTTCTTCTGAGGGATTNACTGAGTCGATGGACGTGAGTCTGAGTGAACTCTGGGAGATGGTGATGGACAGGGAGGCCTGGCATGCTGCGGTTCATGGGGTCGCAAAGAGTCGGACATGACTGAGCGACTGAACTGAACTGACTGAACTGATGATTGAGCTGAGAACTGACCAGTGATGGTATAGAAGCATACCCAGAGTAGTACAGAAACACACCACTTCATTCATGGGTTTCTACATGGGAAGTCTGTATACAACTCTATTGATTAGGGGTATGTTATGACTCCTTGCTCTTACACTGCAGCGCAACACTTAGGTACTCTGAAACTAGACTACACAAAAAAGTTTGCCACTGACTACAGTGATTTTAGGCAACTTTTTCAAATTCTGGGTCTTCATTTCTTCATCTGTAAAATTGGGAAAGCTCATCTTTCTTCAATGCCTTATAAATGTTACCTCTTCTTACCTCTTCTTCCTTCATCTTTTCTTACATTAACATATTGTTTCAATCAAGGAAAATGTTTTTTGCCCAATTCTCTTCTATACTGCTGTAATGTGGTGCTCTGAGCTCAGTTGTCCCATGCTGGGTTTTACTGTAATTATCTGTGTGTCTGCAACCTTTCTTTCTAGAGCTAAAAGCTCCTTTTTTTGTGAAAAGAATTCATCTAATACTGATTTGTTCTAATTTATCTAGAAAAAATTGCAAGCTGCTGTTCCTGCACTAATTATTTCACCTATATGCTATGGGATAAAAAATAATAATAGTAATAAGGTACAGTTTTTCATTAAAAATTCCACAAATAATAATAGCAATTACTATTTTAAATGTCAAATACTGATCAATATGTGACTAACATACTTACATGACTATATATGATCTTTCCTTTAAGGCAGTGGTTTCCAAACTTACATGCCCCTTAGAATCATGTGAAAAAACTATTTTTAAGAAATTCCAAAGCCCCAGGCTTGACTCCATATCAATTAAATAAAATGTCTGGAAATGGGACAAAGTATATTTTTACACTTTCCAATTACCTTCAATAAACAGACAAGTTTGGGAACCACTGCTTTAAGTCCAGTCCTTCATCATCAACCACAGATTTCAGATGAAGTAATTGTGTGTCTCTAAGAGATTAAAGCATTCTGACTCCAGGACCCCATGCAATCAAACATGTTTTATGAATTTCAATTAAATTATGCATACATAAGATTATATATTCACATACAAATACTTATAAAATAAGTATATGTCATATATAAATACAGATTGGAAATATATGACAATTGATATAGAGAGAAGAAAAATTGGAAAACGTCATATCACTTTTGGGCATGGTTGTTGATATTGTTGTTGGAGCATTCAAGAAAACATTTTGAAAGTAAGTTGACATTTCACCTGAGTTTGGGAAGAGAAGTAGTTATGCAGGTATAAAATTGTTGAAGTTTCTTTGAGGGAAGATGTGGCAGCTTGGCCAAATGGTCTGAGGATTCAGAGACCATGAGAAGTCTGAAATTGGCAAATAGTAAAAGGAACTAGCAATAACCTGGGAAAAGCTGAGACATGGAGTCAGAGCAGAAAGGTGTATCTAAGTCAAGTATTGGACTATCTTGTATTCCAAGTTCAAGGGTTTAAAGTTTACCACTTATTAGCTTTGCTGAATTTAATTGAAGATTAATGTGGCTAGAGTCACCATTAATGCACATCATATGTTCATATCTACATTTATGCAATCTTGATTTTGAGCACATTGTAATAGACAGCAGTGAGTACCAATTCTTCTCTTTAAACCTTGCAAAGAAATCCTAAGTTATTTGCAGGCTGGAAACCACATTTCAGCCTTAATTGCCAGATGCCACTGGCAAGAAGCACATTTTCCCTGAATAGACTCCTATTTGCCAGTTCCAAAGATTAGCAATATAACTGAATGTCAAAATGCATCCTCCCATGCTCCTCCCTGCTGTTTTCATAATAGGAAAACCTAAAAGGAATGAAGCAGGTGACCTTACTTATCTAATTCTGGAACTCAGAAGCCTGCAAGAATAAGCAGAGAGATGTTTCCAACATGACTACCCATTTATTTATAACTACACAGAACAGTAATTGTAAAAGTTTCCTTCTACATGTTTTTCTTCATATTCATGTTCTTTGTGTTGGTTCAGACTCTCTTCACCTCTCCAGAGCCAGGGGCAGAGCTCCCTGACTTCAACACTGTACTGCTTCATTGTTTCTTCCTCATTGTCAAAAGTGTTGTCGATTTAAATTTTAAATTTGTCCATATTCCACTTCTGAATCCATCATTATTTGTCTAGCCATTGTAGGATAAAGTCCAGCCTCCTTAGATGGTTTGCAAGGACCATCACTACCTATTTCTTCAGTTCAGTCGCTCAGTCATGTCCAACTCTTTGTGATCCCATGAGCTGCAGCACGCCAGGCCTCCCTGTCCAACACCAACTCCCGGAGCCGACCCAAACTCTTGTCCATTTAATCAGTGATGCCATCCAACCATCTCATCCTCTGTCATCCCCTTCTCCTCCTGCTCTCAATCTTTCCCATCATCAGGGTCTTTTCAAATGAGTCAGCTCTTCTCATCAGGTGGCCAAAGTATTGGAGTTTCAGCTTCAGCATCAGTCCCTCCAATGAACACCCAGGACTGATCTCCTTTAGGATGGACTGGTTGGGTCTCCTTGCCGTCCAAGGGACTCTCAAGAGTCTTCTCCAACATCATAGTTCAAAAGCATCAGTTCTTTGGCACTCAGCTTTCTTTACAGTCCAACTCTCACATCCATACATGACTACTGGAAAAAACATACCCTTGACTAGATGGACCTTTGTTGGCAAAGTAATGTCTCTGTTTTTGAATATGCTATCTAGGTTGGTCATAACTTTCTTTCCAAGGAGTAAGTGTCTTTTAATTTCATGGCTGCAATCACCACCTGCAGTGATTTTGGAGCCCCCCAAAATAAAGTCTCTCACTGTTTCCACTGTTTCCCCATCTGTTTGCTATGAAGTTATGGGACCGGATGCCATGATCTTAGTTTTCTTGTTGAGCTTCAACCAGCTTTTTCACTCTCCTCTTTCACTTTCATCAAGAGGCTCTTTAGGTCTTCTTCACTTTGTGCCATAAGGGTGGTGTCATCTGCATATCTGAGGTTATTGATATTTCCCCCAGTAATCTTGATTCTAGCTTGTGCTTCCTCCAGCCCAGCATTTCTCATGATATACTCTGCACAGAAGTTAAATAAGCAGGGTGATAGTATACTGCCTTGACGTACTCCTTTTCCTACCTGGAACCAGTCTGTTGTTCCGTGTCTAGTTCTAACAGTTCTACAGATGAGAATCTCTGTATTCTGGTTGAATTGTTTTATCTATTCACACTTAGTGTTATTATGTATATGTTGGAATTTAAGTTTGTGTCACCTATCTTTTATATTCTGTGCCTCATGACTATTTTGTTATTGCTGTGCTTATTTTATTGCCGCCTTTTGTATAATCCATTATCTTCTAATGTAATAGTTTAATTCCTTTTTATTAACTATATTTTTTGAGCTGTGTTTCTAATGCTTCTTCTAGGGCTTACAATACACATCAAATTATCAGTATCTACTTTGGATTCACATTAACTTATTTCCAGTGAAGGATAGAAAACTTAAACCTATATTGCTTCATTTTCTCCACACACACTCTTCTCTATTATTTTTATTCATATTTTAACTATGTATATTTTTGTCTTTAAAGAAGAAAGTAAAGCAATTAAAGAATTTAAGAATGCATTTTGTTAGCCTTTTTATTTGAGATTTCAGCTTCTCTTTATTTTCACTATTCCTGTGAATTTAAGTTACCAAAGTTATCAATTCATTACTACAGTTCAGTTTCCACTTCTCTTATATGCTATTATTGTCAAATATGCCACATTTCTATTTGTTACATGACCAACAATGCAATTTATGTATCTATATATCTATACATATATGTATATCTATATCTGTATTCCTCTCTTTTTGGCTTCCCTGGTAGCTCAGATGGTAAAAATCTGCCTGCCTGAAATGCAGGAGACTCAGATTCAATCTCTGGGTCAGCAAATTTCCTAGAGAAGGAAATGGAAACCTACTCCAGTATTCTTGCCTGGAGAATTTCATGGATAGAGGAGCTGGCTGGCTACTGTTCGTGGGGTCACAAAGAGTTGGACACAACTGTGCTACTAACACACACATATTAAATATACATACATATACATGCCTATGTGTGTATATGTATATATATATATATAATGTATATATGTTTGTGTGTGTGTATATTAGCTTCCTCTGCTATTGGAATGTAGAGCATTTATATGAAACTTTTCCTAAGCTGATATGGAATCATGTGAAAAAGCAGTTGCCTTAGGACACATCTTACCAATAGATGCACAAAATGAGTTGAGATAAAACATTCACATTTCTTTCAGTTTGGAAAAACAGATACTAATGTAGTAGCTTTCATAAAAGTAAAGTGGCATAAAGTGAGATTCTGGAAAGCAAGGGATACCTGTATAGTTTATGCAATTGTTTATAATTAGTTAAAAGAAGAAAAAAAAAGAGATGGAAATATACTCTTTTATAATCACTAATTACCTTTTCAGTGCTTCTTTTTTTTCCCATGTGTATTTGAATCTTTTATCACTTGCTTTAGGTCTAAAAAACTAACTTAAGGGTTTTAGACCTANAAAGTAAAGTGGCATAAAGTGAGATTCTGGAAAGCAAGGGATACCTGTATAGTTTATGCAATTGTTTATAATTAGTTAAAAGAAGAAAAAAAAAGAGATGGAAATATACTCTTTTATAATCACTAATTACCTTTTCAGCGCTTCTTTTTTTTTCCCATGTGTATTTGAATCTTTTATCACTTGCTTTAGGTCTAAAAAACTAACTTAAGGGTTTTAGACCTACTAGCTCAAATAAAGAATTCTTCAAATTCTTTTTTTCCCCTTTGTCTAGGAATATTCATATTTTATCTTCCTTTTTGAAAGATAGGTTTACCGTGTATGCGATTCTTGGGTGACTTTTTCTCCTTTGTGCTTTTGGATACATCATCACACTGTCTTCTGGTCTTCAATGTTTCTTAATATAGTGTTGAGCTCACTCGTGATTTTGTTTCCATCGAGTTATTATACTTTTGACTCCATAACTTTCATTTTATTCTTTTGAATAATTCCAGTCTCATAATTGCTGTTTTTTATTTGATAAGGCATTGTTATCATATCTTCATTTAATTATTTAAGCATTGTTTCCTTTATTTCTTCTAACATGTTTTATAGTAACTCTTGAATTCTTCATCTTGTGCCTACTGTCTGGGCTGCGTCAAAGACAATTCCTATTGCCTTTTTTAAACCTGTGTATGAGATATACATTCTTTTTTATTTGCATGTTGTACAATTTTATTGTTGAAAATTGGACATTTTAGATAATATACTGAATCTCATTATTGATTCTCTGCCTCTCCTGAGACTTGCTGTTATTGTTTGTTTGTTCATTATTTCTTTAGTTAGTGATTTAATTAAATCTGTGAAGCCTATTTCTTCCTTCACTGTATAGCTTTGGATGGTCCTGCTCAGATTTTCCATTCAGATTGATTACCCAGGAGCCCCTCCTGGTTTAACATAATGGAACTTGTTGGTTAAAGATGTTCACCCTTTACTGTTGAACCTTCAAAAGGTGTAAATAAGCTGTGTTCATAGCTCAAGGAATTTACAAGTTTGACTCACTCATCCAGGAACTAGTACCTTGAAAGTTTCCTTTTTACTTCATCTGAGTAGGTCACAGCCTTTAGCATGGACACAGTCTTCCATTCTTCCACATCATCAGTGTTGATTATGATTTATTCATTAACCTTGCTTCCGGGGAGTTGTCCTAGGTCAGAGAGGCTTGTAGTTTTTTTTTAGTGTTTGGTCGGAAGTTGTACCTAAGCCCTTTGTGCTGTTGAGACTTCCGCCCTTGGCTGATGACTCTGCTTGTGACTGAGGAAACAGTTCCAGTCTGTCTATGTTTTTCTCTCATTGGTCCTCAGTGAGTGTAGCCCAGTACATGTGTATATAGTTTTGACACCCAGAATTGTGAGTAATCCCAGGAGGACTCTTTCAGACTGTCTCTTTCCACAGTTTTCTTTGTGAAACTTCTGGCTGCTCTGTGGTTTTCTATTTTCTTAGGAGTATCAGGAGGTCACCACTTTCTTTTTAAACCCCTTCCTTGTTTTCTACAGTGACCTCAGACATGAAATTATTTGAGCTCCCTTCTAAAATCAGCACTTTCAGGCATGTTGCAGAGCTCACGATCATTAAGGCCTGCTTCTCCCCTTGGGCAGAAACTGTGTACCACTGCACCTGGGCAGAAGGGGAAGACAGCTGCCCATTTCTCCCTGAGTGACGTGCTCTACAAGTGGGCATGACTGAGAACAGTTAGTGTTTGGTCTTCTTGGCTTGCTCCTCCCTGGGAAGAACCTCGGCATTGTGAGCTGAGGTGGGGATTTGGGGAGGATCAAGCCCCAGCATTCTTTCTTTGTTATACTCAAAATAGAGCTTTTATCACCCAGTCCTACAGGCTGATGAGAAATACTGTTTGCCTGTTCCTGACAGGGTAAAACCATAGTCGCAGACTTAGCTTAGGGGAGAGGGAATTCTGTCTTCTTGGCTTTACTCTCCTAGAGTAGAACACTTAAGAGTTTCCATCATACAGGCTAGAGACTCTTACAAGAGGGTGATTCCATTCCCGTAGACCTAATTATTGTGAACAAGATTTAGTCAGTTTTTAAAATATTCGTTTGTTAATTTTCTATACACCATTATTGACCTTGAATGGCTTTAAAAAATAGTTTTCATCTATCAAATGATTATTTCATTGAAGATGTCACAGGGCTTGTCACACCACCATTCTGGAAAACTTGGTCAATTCTTACTCATTTTTAAAACTAGTGCTCAGGTGTCGTTTTCTCTTTAAATCCTTTCCTGAATCCCTAGCTTGAGGTATGGAGCCATTCTGTCTTCCTACATTATATTAAAAGTCTTTTTTTCCCCCCTAATGTTTGTATTCTCAAGTTCTAAGCTCCTCAATTTTTTTCCTATTCATCTATCTCACCAGCCCCTACTTAGCCTCCAAAATGCAATCAAGTTCCATACTCATTAGCACTCTCTCCTCTTTCTTGGCTCTCAGGTCTGGAAACACTCCTCTATGCTTAATAAGCCATATAAATATATACACATAAGTATATTTCAGTGCTTCCTAAATTACATTTAAATTATATATTTCTTTCCCCTAAGTTAATATTTGTTAACTTTTAAATTACATTTTATTTTATGTCTCTAGTAACTAGGTGAGCACCAAACACACCATCAATATTGATGAGCTAATCCAACACGTGCATTATGAGAGAAAATCCTGTGCCAAATACTGTGCAAAGTATTGGAGGGATAAAGGTGTACACTAACAAACGCTATACCTTATCGACATGTAGCACGTGACCTAGTAGATGAAACAGTATTGAGCAAAGAGTTAAACAAATGGATTTAACCAATGAGAGGGACTGAGACAAACCTGTACCCAGTGTTCAGGGAGTTAATAGTGTTATCTGTTATCCTTGGAGATACAGTGAGGAAGGGATGACTGAGATGAAATAAAAAAAGCAAATGCTATTTGACTAGGGGAAGAGTTCAAAGCAGAGGGTTAGGCATGTCAACCCCCAGAAGTAGAGCGAGCATGGAACTCCAGGATCTGTGAGCTTACTGTGAGTGTAACAGCCAAGGTGGACGAGGGCAGAGTGAGAGATATAGTTTAGAGCAGTAGGTAGAACAGATGACTCTTGAACAGCGTGGGGATGGGGTGCCAACCCTATGCAGTCAAAAATCCACTTACAACTTTATAGTCAACACTCCATTATCTGGAGTTCAATATGCACTGATTCAGAGAACTGCAGACCCTATAGCACTGTAGTACATATTACTGGAAAAGATTCAAGTATAAGTGGACCTATACAGATTCATATCTGTGCTGTTCAAAAGTCAACTGTATTGAGATAATGTGGGGTTTTAAGGTATGTTCGGGATTTTGTCTTTAATTCTAGGAGAGTGGTGAACAAACTATAGCCAATTCTATGCAATCAAATTCCAAACTCATTAGCACTCTGTCCTCTTTCTTGGCTCTCAGGTCTGGAGACACTCCTCTATACTTAATGCTATAGGCACTTAATGCTATAGTGCCTTAGGCAATTCTATAGCCATTACATATTCTTGTATAGCCTGAATGTTAGAAATGGGTTTTGTGTTTTTACATGATTTTAAAAAATAAAATGCAGAATAATATTTCAGTAGGGGTAAACATTATATGAAATTTAACTTCAGTGTCCAAAAATCACCTTTTATTAGAATACAGCTATACTCATTTGTTTATTTACTGTCTATGGCTGCTTTTGCTACCAAGACAGAATTAAGTAGTTGTGAAGAGACTATATGACCCTCCAAAGTATCTGGCCCTTTACAGAAATAAGTTTGTTAACCCTAGTTCTACAATAAAAGAACATATTGAAATGTTTTAATCAAAATATTCAAAGGGCACAGGGAGCTGCTCAATGTTATGGGGCAGCTTGGATGCGAGGGGAATTTGGGAGAGAATGTATACATGTATATGTAGGGCTGAGTCCTTTTGCTGTCCACCTGAAACTATCACAGCAGTGTTAATTGGCTATACTCCAATATGAAATTAAGAGTTTATTAAAAAAAAAAAAAAAAAACATTTACAGGGCAAATAATCACAGAGACGTGTTTTGTTTTCGGAGGGAGGGCAACTCAGGGGAAGGAAAACCAGTTCAAAGATGAGTCGGAAGTCCCCAGGACCTTCCCAGGGTTGCATGACTTTACAGGAAGACTCATGAGACTCAGCATCTAGTCATACTCAGGACTATGGTTTTATTACAGCCAAAAGATACAGAGCAAGATAAGTAAGCAAAGGGGCAAAGGGCATATAGGCAAAACCTGAGAACACAAAGCAATAGATTTCAAGAGTTCTCTTTCAGTAAAGTCACATAGACGTGCTTCCTTCCTGCCAGTAGGTGTGACAATACAGGTGAAATGTTTTCTGTTGGAAATGCTTGCCTGAATCTGGGAGTCCTAGGTTTTTATTGGGGGCTAGACACATAGACATGTGCACCTCTGCCTAGTACATACAGTGATTCCAAACTCCCAGAAGGAAAGCAGGTTTTCAGCATAACCCATACTGTTTGCACAAAGAGTATGGCTCACTGAGCAACTCTTAATAAAGTGAGTAGTGGAAACCTTACCAAAAATCCAGTCTCCAACCTATTATGCAGATGTTTGTAAGTTTAGCAATTTCAGTCTTGCCCGTGTAAGTATTTTTCTACACATGAGGTTATTGAAGCAATCCAGATGGAAATGGTAGTAATGTGGACCGAGAAGCTAAAGTGTAAATGAGAGAATGGACAGAGTTGAAAGATACTGAGAAGGTGATTTGTAGATGACTTAGCCATAACCTGAACGTGGTAGGTGAAGGGTAAGGAGATACCAAGGATTATGCAGGAATCAGGCTAATGAGCAAATGTTGATAAACTGATCTCTTTTACAGTTGCATAGTAATTCCAGTTGAAGAATAAATTGAGAAGATGGAGGAAGTGTCTCATATGATCTATTTGGTCATGTCACATTTCAAAAAGTGCTGAAATTTGATAGATGTATATAAATATATCTTTAGTTTCAACATGCATATATGTATACATATATATGTAAGTATACAAATATCACTTAAAGGTTTCCCTAGATATACTATTAAAATGATACTTTCCATCTTTATGGTTTGAACCAATTAAAAATATTACCGCTATCTGCAGAATGGAAATATAAAACATTCTTATTCCAGGATTTAGAAGGTGGGATTGTGGCTACCAAAAGCCATATGTGAAACCTGTATTACTGCCCTCACTCACCCCAGGCCACTTAAGTCACACCTGCATAAGATGAATTGATATGTGAGGCAGATATTAGGCCAGCTACAATGCAAAACCAATCTTCATATATAAGATCCCAAGAGCGGGTCAGGGATTGACTTCGCAACTGCTTGCAAAAATTGTGCCCTGGGCCCTGCATTTCTTAAAGCAGAACAGTCACAAGATAGAAAGATTTTTAAAAGGCTATGAAAGGACAACCTTCTGAGTATTAAAAAAGAAAAGAGCTCATGATTTTTTAGAAATTTGAAAGTTCATCACTCATGAAAGCCACACCTCCCCAATTCCCTGAGTGAAAAACAGTGGAGAGAAGATTGAGGAAACTACTTCTTGTCTGTTCTTCACTCTTGGAGAGTAACGAGGAAATTTCCTTCTGAAACTACACACACAGATTTGGTTTATTTTCTATTTTCAGACATAGCGCAAAGCATTCTAAAATATATCTTTCTCTTCACTAACACTAGTGGTCATACTGGTTTAATTTAAGCAGCTACATTTATGAAACATTTTGAGGAACATTTTGATGTTGAGGTTACCTCAGACTTGGGAATATAAGGGATTTATACTATTGTTAAGCATAAGTTAGGATGTGCAAATTCCAATGGGGCAAGCCAAGGGAATCATGGTCCTCAGTGAAAACCACACTGTGTACTCCTCGGAGACAGTGGTTCTTAGTAATAGATTGGAATTGAAATTTGTGCACAGATATTTCAAAACACCGAAGCCCATGCTAAGACACTTAAGATGCTGCCCCAGGTGGTTTGGGTGGGAGAGCAGTTATTTTCATACACAGTCACATTATTCTAAGGATTCATGATTTAAATGTGTATAAAAGATTAGAACCTTTGGAAATAATCGGAATATCCTTTTCAGTTCTCTAAGAGAGATTCAGTTTCTCTTCTTTTATCTTTAAGATGAGCTTAATGTAGCTCTTCTTTGTGTTTCAAATGTCCACCCTGAGCTATTTGGCTAGATTACTGGGTTGAGTAGGTGAATGAATGGATGCATAATGGATGGTAGATGAGCAGAGAGGTGGATGAAGGCAGAGATGGATAAGTGGATGGATATCTGAGTAGGTAAATGGAGGCATGAATAGATAATAGGATAAGGGTGTGCAAGTGAAGGGATAATGATGAGTGGATGAGTTGACTGGGGACTGAACTGAATGAGCTGAGTAAATGAATGATACATAGGGGATACCTAAAGAAGAGGAACAGTAAACTTTATAACATCTCTATGCAATGTTTAATTTACCAGATTGCCCCCCAAAAATTTTTCCACGTTCTATAAAAATATGTTATTTATAAGAGCTTTATTCATTCATTCTTCAGGTGTGAGTTTCTCAGAATTAGATGGTAATCACTGACACAGGACTACACTGAACCCCCAGGAGGCTAAGTAGGTAAAACTAAGTGATAGCTGCAAGGCAGTGAAATACACATTTTGACCCTCATTTTGACAGCTACAATTCCAAGTCATGTAACCTCTCTACATGTGAGGATAGACCAGTGACATATGAGTACGGCAAACAGAAAATGTAAGCAGTTCTTTTATTGTCTATAGAGAAGCAACATAGCTAATGAATTGGGCTACAAAGATCTGTTTTGCTGAAACCAAAGTCACAGCTCTACCAGAAAATTATTCCAAAGGCCACTCAAAAAAATTGTACATCAATTTTTTTGCATTCATTACCTGATGTAAGCTTTAGAACAACCTATTTTATCACTATTTTACTAAGAAGGAAATCCCACAGAGGGAATTAGTCATTATTTTTGTCAGGTTGTTTGTATTGAATAGCTCTAAATTTTTAAGACTGTGACATCCTTCACATGAAAATTTGATTAATCAAGACATTGATTTGAAAGTTTCTTGTTTTCTTTTTGTGGTATGTATTCTGGTTTCATGAAATGTTTCTCACATGAAAAATCTAGTTTGTATTTCAGCANAAATCCCACAGAGGGAATTAGTCATTATTTTTGTCAGGTTGTTTGTATTGAATAGCTCTAAATTTTTAAGACTGTGACATCCTTCACATGAAAATTTGATTAATCAAGACATTGATTTGAAAGTTTCTTGTTTTCTTTTTGTGGTATGTATTCTGGTTTCATGAAATGTTTCTCACATGAAAAATCTAGTTTGTATTTCAGCATTTTTGTTCTTGGTCAAGAAGAGTGAAGGAGAAGTTTAATGTGTCATTATAATTTACTATCATATGGGATTCAATGAAGCCCTGAACAGCATAATAATTTGGGAGAAAGCTGTCCATTATCTTACATAACCTCAGATCAATAGTCTTAATTGCATGAAGGTTTTGGAATCAAGCATTGAGTTCAGTTCAGGTCAGTCACTCAGCTGTGTCCACTCACTTTGCGACCCCATAGACTGCAGCACACCAGGCCTCCCTGTCCATCACCAACTCCAAGTTTACTCAAANCTAACTGTTGTTTCTTGCCCTGCGTACAGATTTCTCAAGAAGCAGGTCAGGTGCTCTGGTATTCCCATCTCTTTAAGAATTTTCCACAGTTTGTTGTGATCCACACAGTCAAAGGGTTTGGCATAGTCAGTAAAGCAGATAAATCTGAGTACCTACCACCAAATTCTAGTAAGGCACATTTGGGCCACAGAGGTAAAGCCTCCTTAAGATTTTCTTGCCTCCTTTGCTGAATTGGTATAAAAATAATACTTAAAGAGCTTTACAAAGTTTAGCCAAATAATATTTAAGTATCAGCACAATTCTTAGCCTATAGTAAATATTCCATAACTTTTCACTGGTATTATTTTTCCCATTTTACATTCGAAAAAATTGAAGATTTGAGAAAATAAGGGTATTGGTGGTAATCTTAAATAGAAAAGGAAAGACAAGACACAAGTATTTTATGTTTCAGGACTCTTATTAATAGTAAGTCAGAATTGAAATACCCCACCTGAACCTATACCATTCTCTATTGTAACACATACCCTGTCTCATATGGGAAGTAATTGCTAGTTTATGCATGACATCTCCCATACAGTACCTATTCTTGGAGGGCATAGTCTGTATGTTACACATCTTCATATTCTTCATAATTTGCATATTGACCAGCACAGGATAGATAATTGATAAATATTTGTGGAACCACATTGAATTTATTTGAATACAAGTCATCATTTTGTTAACAATTTGGCAGTTGTACTGATAACTGAGATTGGGGAGAATATTAGGTCTGCTAATAAGATGACTAAATATTAAATAATGTGGTAGTAGCTTAATNTATTGACCAGCACAGGATAGATAATTGATAAATATTTGTGGAACCACATTGAATTTATTTGAATACAAGTCATCATTTTGTTAACAATTTGGCAGTTGTACTGATAACTGAGATTGGGGAGAATATTAGGTCTGCTAATAAGATGACTAAATATTAAATAATGTGGTAGTAGCTTAATTTAATGGAGAAGGCAATGGCAACCCACTCCAGTACTCTTGCCTGGAAAATTCCATGGATGGAGGAACCTGGTGGGCTGCAGTCCATGGGGTCGCTAAGAGTCGGACATGACAGAGCGACTTCGCTTTCACTTTTCACTTTCCTGCATTGGAGAAGGAAATGGCAACCCACTCCAGTGTTCTTGCCTGGAGAATCCTAGGGACTGGGGAGCCTGATGGGCTGCCATCTATGGGTCACACAGGGTTGGACATGACTGAAGCTGCTTAGCAGCAGCAGCTTAATTTAAAAATGAAGAAATCTCTTTTTAATCATAATATAAATTCGTATTATTATCATTATCTTTTTCTTTTGCTGAACACCAACATTATGCCTTGCTCACATTTAAAAGTGTTTCCAATCCTTACAAAGACTGTCTTAAGTCGTGTTATAGTGTAAAGATAATGTTTCCATTAGCACATTTTTTTGGAGAGACTAATATTACCAGGCACTTTTCCAGGTGCTTATATGGTTCATCAGTGAACGAAAGCTTCTTACTTGGTATACTTTATGTTCAAGTAGGTGTGACAGGCAATACCCAATAAATGGAAACAGTAATTTATATAGTATATTAGGAGGTTAAATGGTAAAGGAAAAAGAAAAAGTGAAGAGAAATAGAGGATGAGGAATTTCAAATGGGGGGTAAAGTTGTTTGCAATGTTAAAAGTCTAAAATTAGCTCTTTAAGCAGGTAACACTTGAGCCAAGAATTAAAAGAGGGGAAGAATTTGAAACAGATGAGAGTGGGCTTTGGAATCATAAAAATCTGAGTTTGAATTTTTTTCTTCTATGTATTATCTGTATAGTTTGCTGGATCTCCACAAACTTTTTTGAACAGCTAATAAAACCAGAAAAGAAGACTTATTTGTTCATCTTTTTACCTATTAAATATATGTGTAAAATGTTTAGAACTTGCTTGAATTGCATATACTGAGCACTATTTAATGTGTGTTTAAAAAGTAGAAGGTGCTAAAAAACATGAATCACGTTATATGCAGTTGCATGGTATATAGAATAGACATATAGATATTGCCATAGGTTGCAAGGCTCTTTGTTTTGTTCCAGGGTGCATAACACACTTCTAAGACTTTAGGTATTCCCTAGAAGTGACATAGCAGCAGCAGCAGAGTGTAACTTACCCTGGGTAACTGCCAAATCCTGTCTTCTGGTTCCACTTTCAAATTCAAGTGAAAAGGACAAAAGAGATCTGTTGGGAAAGAGGCCTTCGAAATACATTGAAAATCCCTAGTAAAATGCATTAAAATGAGTTTAAAGGGAAAAAGGTACACATCTTGAAGAGTAGGAAATTTGACAAGCTGGTTTGTAGACATGTCAGTACCTGCTGCTTTCAACAAAATTCACTTAGTGGAATAAACATTTTGAAAGGATGTTTGGAACAAGTATGCAGAGCAGCTGCCGTACTTTGGCAGTGACAAAATTAAACAATTGGCTTCATCCAGCCTTCAGATGGCAAGAAGATTCGCACAAATAGAGGGGACTATGACATTCAGGCAGATTCTCAAAGGGAAAAAAAATACCTATTCAAAATATTTACCACTGACTTAATCCTGACACCTACAAACTTCTGTGCTGGATTTAATTCACTGTCCCTTCAGCACTCTTGTCAGTAATGTTAATAAAACATCAATTCCTGTGCCTGTTAGAAGGTAGTGCAGCCATTGTCTGACATGGCCATTAACTGCCAAAATAAGAGATTTACATGATAGACTGAAAAGGCCCCTAGAGGAGCATTCTTTGGACTCTTAAAATGAGAATCAGAAATCCTCAAAATGTTCAACTAAATAGAGAGTTCTTGTAAACACTGAGGCTCTTCAGACACAAATCTTTTTTTTTTTTTTTTTTAATAATAAGTGCTTGGAGAAAGGTAAGAAACCTGTTATGTTAGTACAGTATGTGATATCAATGTCAAATTTACTCATTTGCACTTTTGTTCATCCAATATTTATTATGTATCTACCAGGTACCCAGCACAATTTTAACAGTTATCTGTTTAGCAAATTGGAAGCAGTTAGCAAAATGGAAGCAGTTCCTATTATGAATAAGAAAATAACTGGAAAATAACTTTTATCTCCTACATCTTGGCCTTTCTCCTGGAATTGTTTACCCCTCCCTACCCGCCCACCCCCACACACAGCTGTCATTCAGCAATAAATGACTAAAACTTATTGTAGCAAAATGGCTCTGCATGACCATCTGATGACCTTACATATTTCCCTAAAGGGCTAATCTAAGCGTCTTAGTGGAATGCCCTGTGATCCTCCATGGAACACAGAAGTGTAGGTTGTCTTGTTAGAAGCTGTTGAAACACTACTCTTCATCTCCCTCCATACCTCACAAGAGACTCCAAAAGGCACAACACCCTGTCTGCCTTCCTGAGGCCAGTGAGGCATAAGACTTTCCATATCAAACCTATCCCCCTCCTTTGGGTAAAGCTGAAAGCCATAAAACTGCGCTCTTGTAGTTTAGAGTTGTATCACAGTGGCCCCTGTGTTGTCTGTCACGTGGCAACTGTGGTTTGATGTCATCCACTGATGCTGATGATGTGGATTGCCAATGCCATGCTGATCTTCCTTATGCTTTGCATACGAATAATAAACTGTCCAAAGTGACTTGGGCTCGTGTGTCTTTCCTGGCTGAGTCTGTGGGAGAGTGGCAAACCACTTAGGAACTGCCACAATGCTGCTGCTTACAGACTGTTTGATTGCTTGCTACCTGCCAAGCAAGAAGCTCCCAGAACCCTGCTCCAGCACTGAGGGGAGAGTCGTATTTACTGGTTCATGTCTGTACCAGAGGAATCATTTTGTATTTTGAATATCACAACTAGTGAAAGTAATAGAAAGGAAAATATAATATTTCACAAGAGAATATTTTAAAAGATACTACAATTACGCTTAAATGTTCAGAAATGTATCTCTCTGATGAGTAATTAGCACCTCAACCAGAATCTAAGGGATGAGAAGGACTTGATCAGGGGAGAAAGGTCGTGGAGAATGTTCCATGATTCCAGGCACAAAGAACAGACATGTGATGACCCTGAGGTGTATAACAATACACTTCATTCAGTGAACGATAAAGAAGGCTAATGAGACATCAAGTCACCCATTGGGTCAAGCTATTTGTTTCTGACAGCCTAGTAAAATCGGTACAATTCTACTAGTAAAGTTTGAGTTCCTGGGATACCACATAGAAAACCAATATAATTTTGTCTCACTATGTGAAAGACACATTGATAGCTTTAGTGGTGAATGCGGAAATGCTTAAGTACCCTTTTAAGGTACTTATTACTGTCAGCTTCATAGAGTTAGAGGCGTTGATTGTGTTGTATTCGTAACTGAGCTTAGAGCACAGAAAGTAATATACGGTAAATGAAAATGTGAGAAAGGGAAGGAGAGAAGGAATAAAGGTGGAGAGGGAGGAGGGGTGGGAGGTCCTCTACTTAAAGGCATATAAAGCTTATAAAATTGTTCTTGTTCAGTCACTAAGTCATGTCCAACGCTTTGCTACTCCATGGACTGACACACACCAGGCATCCCTGTCCTTCACTGTCTCCTGGAGATTGCTCAAATTCATGTCCATTGAGTCAGGGATACAATCCATCCATCTCATCCTCTGTTGTCCCCTTCTCCTCCTGCCTTCAGTCTTTCCCAGCATCAGGGTTTTTTCCAGTGAGTCAGTTCTTCAAATCAAGCGGCCAAAGTATTGGAGCTTTAGCTTCAGCATCAGTAATTCCAATGAATATTCAGGGTTGATTTCCTTTAAGATTGACTGGTTTGATCCTCTTGCTGTCTAAGGGACTCTCAAGAATCTTCTCCAGGATCACAGTTCGAAAGCATCAATTCTTTGGCACTCAGCCTTCTTTATGGTCCAACTCTCACATCCTTACATCACTACTAGAAAAGTAGTCTTTTTTTGACTGCCACAACTACTGTGGCTTTCGCTATATGGACCTTTGTTGGTAAAGTGATGTCTCTGCTTTTTAATATGCTGTCTAGGTTTGTCATAGCTTTTCTTCCAAGCAGCAAGCTTCTTTTAATTTCATGACTACAGTCACCATCCACAGTAATTTTGGAGCCTCCCCTAAAATAAAATCTGCCACTGTTTCCAATTTTTCCCCATCTGTTTGCCATGAGGTGATGAGACCAGATGCTGTGATTTTAATTTTTTAAATGTTGAGTTTTAAGCCAACTTATTCACTCTCCTTTCTCACCTTCATCAAGATGCTCTTTAATTCACTTTCTGCCATAAGGCTTGTGTCATCTGCATATCTGAGGTTATTAATATTTCTCCAGAAAACCTTGATTCTAGGTTGAGCTTCTTCCAGCCCAGCATTTCTCATGATGTACCCTACATATAAGTTAAATAAGCAGAGTGATAATATAAACTCCTTTCCCAATTTGGAGCCAATCCGTTTTCCTTGTCTGGTTCTAGCTGTTGCTTCGTGACCTGCCTACAGGTTTCTCAGGAGGCAGGTCAGATGGTCTGGTATTTCCATCTCCTTAAGAATTTTCCACAGTTTGTTGTGATCCACACAGTCAAAGCTTTAGGGTAGTCAATGAAGCATGAGTAGATGTTTTTCTGGAATTCTCTTGCTTTTAATATGATCTAGCTGATGTTGACATTTGATCTTCGGTTCCTCTGCCTTTTCTAAATTCTGTTTGTACATCTGGAATTTCTTGGTTGATGTACAGTTGAAGCCCACCTTAAAGGATTTTGATCATTACCTCGCTAGCATGTAAAATGAGCGCAATTGTACTGTGGTTGGTAGTTTGAACATTATTTGGTATTGCCCTAATTGATTTGGCTTACAGTAAATATCTCTTAAAAGATTGAATAAGAGAGGAGAAAGATATAGTGAAGAAATTACATGTACGAAAACACATAATACAAAATAAAATGACCTCACTTTAAATGGGTATGATAGTATGCTGTTTTTTCACAGCATACCATTATTAAAAGTGGAGACAAATGTTTTAAAAAATAAAATGAATAAATTATCTTAAATAATTTATCTGACTATAATATAAATTCCAAATTAATTGCTTACATTTGTGATGTACTTCACACACAGAAAGAATTCCTATTTGTTGGCTTGCTATTCAATTTAGCTTTTGAATCATTAGTACAAAAGCAGCATACTACAGTATATTTGGCATCAGACACTTTGGCACCAAAACTTCCTTCTTGTCCCTTGCTTATTTTGTTTCCTCTTTTGTGAAATGTGGTTAATACTATTTAACCTCTTAAGGTTGATAAAATTTTTGAGGTAATGTATGGGAATCTATATGCATCTTCCACAATGTAGAAATTATAAAGATATATTTTTCATTAGATGATAACAAAGAAGAAGAAGAAAACAGACTAATATTAGATAAGAGAATACATGTGAGTACAAGAAATACCCATAAATACAGTAAACAAAAGTAAGTATTTTCTCCCTTACTCATGCTCATTTCTCAACTGTTTGAAGTATCCATTAATTTCTATGATTAATCAGCAAAAGCCAACTGTGTAGTTTTGAGGACTGTTTCTCATCCAGGATTTTAACAGATGCAAGTATATACTGAGTTTGTGATATCTGCCTAAGAAAGGCATGATTCAGATAACCATCATTTCTTCTCCGTCTTTCACATTGACAGTTACATAGGATAGTATGATCTGGACCCATCACTCCTAGGAGTTATCATTTCTTTCAAAAAGTTAGTATATACAAAGACAAAATAGATTCATAGTAACTTATAAAAGGTTTTACCTTCATGAAGTCAGTAATAAAAAATGACACGTTCTAGACCATATCTCAAAGCAGTGTAGTCAATCCCAGTTTGTATAGATCACAGAAACTCCTCAATGAAGCGTAAGAAAGGAAGCACCTGACATCCATCTTTCATGATGGCAAACATTTTTATTTTTAATAATAAATAATAAACTAGTTGTTCATACTCTTATTATATATCTCATTTATATAACTTGCATTATCTAGTGCTTTATCTGATATATATTTTACAAATACTTATCAGTTGTGACTTGAATTTTTATTCTCTGAATTGTCTGCTTGTATTGAAAAGCAAGACGTTTAAATTGTCTAATTCATCAAATTTTTATTCAGTCATGGTGAAAAAAATTTCCAGATACTTTTCCCCATGTTTTAGAGTTTCTAGGTAGGTAGTTTAGAGTTAGGACATGTTAGTTAAGGTTTAAAGTGCTAAATGGAGTTTCAGGAAAGTAGCTTGAAGCTCCTATCATGATTCTCAAGATTAAAGAAAAAAATATATAAAAAGATATTTGGGCATAAAAGATGATTTGCCTGTGGCAACTGTCCAATCTATAATGGTGAATACTGAATAGGTGGAAAAATTGCTCCTCCTCTCTGCCTCCAGTTATTTTTTTTTCAATTTTTCTTTGATATCAAATCTATATGCATAATACTGGTTCCATTTTATATTTAATAAGTTATTTTCTTAGTAATATGAATGACATAGTCAGTTATCTATGAGATTCATCTGGCATAAAATTGCTTCATTTCATCAGCATTATCCTCACACCTGCACTCAAANGGTGAATACTGAATAGGTGGAAAAATTGCTCCTCCTCTCTGCCTCCAGTTATTTTTTTTTCAATTTTTCTTTGATATCAAATCTATATGCATAATACTGGTTCCATTTTATATTTAATAAGTTATTTTCTTAGTAATATGAATGACATAGTCAGTTATCTATGAGATTCATCTGGCATAAAATTGCTTCATTTCATCAGCATTATCCTCACACCTGCACTCAAATTTATGAGAAGGCAAAATATAATACATGTGAACTTTGTTGATTCATATCAAAGATTCTTTGGAATATCTTTGCCCAAAAATAAAAGATAAAATTTGATGACTATCAAAAGCAATATGTTCATGGTTCAGTGAATCACAGAAAGGCTGAATGAATTCCAAAGATTTTTGAAATAATTTCTGAGTGAAATCTAAAACATGAGATTATAGAATTTGAAAGCAATTTGAGAAAAAAAAAATCATAGATTACTGACATTTAGCAAATATCTTTCTACTTACTGAAACCATTAATAAAATAGTACCATAAGATTTTACATAAAAAATGTTGAATTACACCNGTCTCTCCACCATTTTTATATAAGACAAGACATTTTAAAATTGTCTTCATGTGTCTAGTTCCAAAGAATATTACATCTGGGCCTCAACTAGCCTTAAATACCTAATAAACATTGTGAAAACAGTATATTCACACTCTAACATGTTTCTTATTTCATACTTCTAATGAAAGAAGTCTCAGATTACTATCCCAATAAAAGCAATAATAATCTCAAGATCTAAGAATCAATCTTCGTTTTCTAAACAATCAGTTATTTTATGGCGATATCCTATGGAACTTCCCCAATGGCTCAGAATGTAAGGAATTCACCTGCAATTGATTGATTCCTGGGTTGGGATGGATGATAGTTAGCCTCAGCTACTGAAATGTAAAAATATCTTTATGGTGTGAAAAATCTCTCAAATTCTTATATTAGAAGTTTCTTTTGCATCTGATCCTCACAAAATTTGACCCAGGAAAGTATGCATGATTGTATCATATTATAGATGACACAGGTAGGTGATCTGCACAGATGCCCAGGACAAAATAGTAAAAGAACAAGACCTCTTCTTGCCACAGCATATCTGGCACAGGGCAAGAGCACAATAAATTGTTACTGATTAAACAGGTAGATGAAGATCTAACTTCATAAATTAACATACATGCTACTCATTCTATGTACAAGGGCCAAAGTATGTAGAACAGAGAAATAAAACTGTTTGTCAAATGACCTTTTAGGATTCAGAGATAATTTCTTGGTGAAATAAAGGTAGGGGAAGGGGAAAGCCTTTGGATTCCCAGTCCTTCATGATTTTTCCAAAGACAGCTGCCATTGGTGCACAAAGATCTCTCTGAGGATTTCACATCATGTAAATAAATGAAGACAGACATGAATATTATCTTGTGAATTTTTAGGAGATATGAAATGAGGACACTGTTGTCTTTGCCATATGTATCTAGGCATCCCCACAAAAATGCATTTTTCTTGAGAAAACTACTCATATACAGATGTGGAAAAAAATGGCTTCTCAATCTCCTACCATCCCACAAACATATATAGAAATAATAATTTCTTACAAGTTTTACATATGCTACAGCATAAGCACTAGTATTTTAATATCCAAAATAATACATTTATATTACATAATATACAGGGTGAAATGAAAAATAGTTTGTTATTTTCTCTATAAAACTTATCCTCTGGAGATTTCCTTTATTTATATTTTAAAAAATATTTGTTTATTTAGAAACCAATGATACTGCAAAAATATATATATATTGGCCCAGCTGTATAGCACAAAGAACACTGATTAATATTCTGTAATAACATAAGTGGGAAAAAATTGATAATAGATACATGTATATGTATAACTGAATCACTTTGCTGTACACCCAAAACTAACACAACATTGTTAATCAACTATGCTCCAATATATAATACAAATTAAAATACATCAGCCCTCAAAGAAATTACATTGCAGTGTTGTGCAGAGTCACTCAGTCATGTCCAACTCTTTGCAACCCCATAGACTGTAGCACTCCAGGCTTCCCTTTCCCTCCCTGTCTCCAGTAGTTTCCTCGAATTCATGTTCATTGAGTCAGTATTGATGTCTGTCCATGTCATCCTCTGACTTCCTCTTCTCCTTTGGACTTTGATCTTTCCTAGCATCAAGTCTCTTCCAATGAGTTGGCCCTTTGAATCAGATGGCCAAAGTATTAGATCTTCAGCATCAGTCCTTCCAGTGAATACGCAGGATTGATTTCCTTTAGGATTGACTGGTTTGGTTTCCTTGCAGTCTAAGAGACTCTCAAGAGTCTTCTCCTGCACTATCAATTCTTCAGCATTCAGCCTTCCTTATGGTCTAGTCTCATCTGTACGTGACTACTGGAAAAACCAGAGCTTTGATTATATGGACCTTTGTCAGCAAAGTGATGTCTCTGCTTTTTTACTAGCATCTGTAGGTTTATCATAGCTTTCCTTCCAAGAGTAAGGGTCTTTAAATTTCATAGCTGCTATCACCATCCACAGTGAATTTTAAACCCAAGAAAATAAAATGTCATTGCTTCCACTGTTTCCCTTTCCATTTGTCATGAAGTGATGGGATTGGGATGCCATGATCTTAGTTTACTGAATGTTGAGTTGTAACCTAGCTTTTTCACTCTCCTCTTTCACCCTCATCAAGAGGCTCTTTAGTTCCTTTTCACTTTCTGCCATTAGAGGGATATTATCTGCATATCTGAGGTTGATGCTATTTCTCTCGGCAATCTTGATTCTAGATTGTGAGTCATCCAGCCCAGCGCTTCTCATGATGTACTCTGCATGTATGTGAAATAAGCAGGGTGACAATATACAGTCTTGTCCTACTCCTATCTCAGTTTTGAACCAGTCCATTGTTCCATGTCCAGTTCTAACTGTTGCTTCTTGACCTGCATGCAGGTTTCTCAGGAGGTAGGTAAGATGGTCTGGTATTCCCATCTCTTTAAGAATTTTCCACAGTTTGCTGTGATCCACAAAATCAAAGACTTTAGTGTAATCAATGAAGCAGAAGTAGATGTTTTATAGAATTCCCTTGCTTTCTCCTTGATCCAACCAGTGTTGGCAATTTGATCTCTGGTTCCTCTGCGTCTTTGAAACCCAGCTTGTACATATGGAAATTTTTAGTTCACATACTTCTGAAGCCAAGCTTGATAGATTTTGATCATTACCTTGCTAGAATGTGAAATAAGAGAAGTTGTATGGTATTTTAAACCCTTCTTGGGTTGCCCTTCTTTGAGATTAGAATGAAAATTCCTAAGGCCACTATGAAGTTTTCCAAATTTGCTGATGTATTGAGTACAGCACTTTAATAGCAACATCTTTTAGGCTTTTAAATAGCTCAGCTGGTATTCCATCATCTTAACTAACTTCGTTTGTAGTAATGCTTCCTAAGGTCCNGGTTGCCCTTCTTTGAGATTAGAATGAAAATTCCTAAGGCCACTATGAAGTTTTCCAAATTTGCTGATGTATTGAGTACAGCACTTTAATAGCAACATCTTTTAGGCTTTTAAATAGCTCAGCTGGTATTCCATCATCTTAACTAACTTCGTTTGTAGTAATGCTTCCTAAGGTCCACTTGACTTCGCATTTCAGGATGTCTGGCTCTAGGTGAGTGATCACACCATCATGGGTATCTCGATCATGAATACCTTTTTTGTTCAGTTCTTCTTTGTATTCTTGCCACCTCTTCTTAATCTCCTCTGCTCCTGTTAGGTCCTTGCTGTTTCTGTCCTTCTTCATGCCCATCCTTGCATGAAATGTTCCCTTGATATATCCAGTTTTCTTGAAGGGACCTCTAGTCTTTCCCATTCCCATTTTCCTCTGTTTTTCTTTTGTTTGTTTTTTTTTTTTTTTTTTTTGTATCATTGTTCACTTAAGAAGTCCTTCTTATCTCTCCTTGCTATTTTCTGGAACTCTGCATTCAGTTGAATATATCTTTCACTTTCTCCCTTGCCTTTCATTTTTCTTCTTTCCTCCGCTATTTGTATAGCCTCCTCAGACACCCACTTTGCCTTCTTGTATTACAGCCTCTTTTACAATGTTATGGATCTCCATGAGCAGTATAAGAAGGCAAAGAGATACAACACTGGAAGATGAGCCCCCAGGTCAAAGGTGTCCAATATATTACTGGGGAAGTTGTTGTTGTTCAGTCTCAAAGTCTTGTCCAACTCTTTGCAACTCCATGAACTGTAGCATGCCAGGCTTCGCTGTCCTTCATCATCTTCCAAAGTTTGCTGAAACTCATGTCCACTCAGTCAGTGATGCCATCCAACAATCTCATCCTCTGTTGCCCCATTCTCCTTCTGCCCTCAATCTTTCCTGGCATCAGGGTCTTTGCCAGTGAGTCAGCTCTTGCATCTGGTAGCCAAAGAATTGGAGCTTCAGCTCCGGCATCAGCTCTTCCAGTGAATTTTCAGCGTTGATTTCCTTTATGATGGACTGGGCTGTCCAAGGGACTCTCAAGAGTCTTCTCTAGCACCACAGTTCAAAAGTATCAATTCCTCTGCACTCAGCCTTGTTTATGGTCCAACTCTCAGATCTTTTCATGATTACTGGAAAAACCATAGTTTTGACTATATGAACCTTTGTCAGCAAAGTGATGTCTCTGCTTTTTAATATGCTGTCTAGGTTGGTCATAGCTTTTCTTCCAAGGAGCAAATGTCTTTTAATTTTGTAGCTGCAGTTACCATCCACAGTGATTCTTGAGCCCAAGAAAACAAAATCTGTCATTGTTTCCACTTTTTCCCAATCTGTTTGCCAGGAAGTGATAGGACTGGATGCCATGATCTTAGATTTTTGAATGCTGAGTTTTTTTTTTTTTATTAATTAATTAATTTTTTCATCTCAAGTGTACATAAGTTCCCAATCTTGAACCCCCCCCTTCCTGAATGCTGAGTTTTAAACCAGCTTTTTCACTCTTCTCATTCACCCTCATCAAGAAGCTCTTTAGTTCCTCTTTGGTTTTTTTTGCCATGAGAGTGGTATCATCTTCATATCTGAGGTTGCTGATATTTCTCCTGGCAATCTTGATTCCAGCTTATGAATCACCTAGCCCAGCATTTTGCATGATATACTCTTCATATTGTGGAAAAACAGAGGGCAATTACTGATAGCTCTAGAAAGAATGAAGAGGCTGGGCCAAAGCAGAAACGGTATTCAGTTGTGGATGTGTCTGGTGGTGAAAGTAAAGTCTGATGGTGTAAAGAACAATATTGCATAGGAACATGGAATGTTAGGTCCATGAATNCTAGGTTGGTCATAGCTTTTCTTCCAAGGAGCAAATGTCTTTTAATTTTGTAGCTGCAGTTACCATCCACGGTGATTCTTGAGCCCAAGAAAATAAAATCTGTCATTGTTTCCACTGTTTCCCAGTCTGTTTGCCAGGAAGTGATAGGACTGGATGCCATGATCTTAGATTTTTGAATGCTGAGTTTTAAACCAGCTTTTTCACTCTCCTCATTCACCCTCATCAAGAAGCTCTTTAGTTCCTCTTTGTTTTTTTTGCCATGAGAGTGGTATCATCTTCATATCTGAGGCTGCTGATATTTCTCCTGGCAATCTTGATTCCAGCTTGTGAGTCACCTAGCCCAGCATTTTGCATGATATACTCTTCATATTGGGGAAAAACAGAGGGCAATTACTGATAGCTCTAGAAAGAATGAAGAGGCTGGGCCAAAGCAGAAATGGTATTCAGTTGTGGATGTGTCTGGCGGTGAAAGTAAAGTCTGATGGTGTAAAGAACAATATTGCATAGGAACATGGAATGTTAGGTCCATGAATCAAGATAAATTGCATGAGATAAAGCAGGAAATGGCAAGACTGAACATCAACATTTTAGGAATCAGTGAACTAAAATCGACTGGAATGAGAACATTTAATTCAGATGACCATTTTGTCTACTACTGTGGGAAAGAGTTCCTTAGAAAAAGTGGAGTAGTAAACAGAAGAGTCCAAAATGCAGTACCTGGTTGCAATCTCTAAAATGACCAAATCAGTTCATCTCCAAGGTAAACCATTCAACACCACAGTAATCCAAGTCTATACCCAAACCACTGATACTGAAGAAGCTGAAGTTACCAGTTCTATGAAAACCTATGAGACCTTCTAGAGCTAACACCCCCCAAAAATGTCCTTTTCATCATAGGGGATTGGAATGCAAATGTAGGAAGTCAAGAGATACCTGGAGTAACAGGCCAAGTTTGGCCTTGGGGTACAAAATCAAGCAAGGCTGAGACTAACAGTTCTGTCAAGAGAACACACTGGTCATAGCAAACACCTTTTCCCAACACTGAAATAGAAATAGATAAAACAATAAACATATTAACAATAAGATAATTTGCACTGATGACAGGGCTGCAAAAGACCTTTAATTTAAGAACCTAGATGATAAAGACTTTGAGATAGAAGTGTGCTTTGATAGAGTAATCAGTGATTATGTTTCATAGAAGATAATATGTAAGCTGAAGCATACATTTTAAGTAGAAGTTTCCTATGTAGCTATTTGGAAAGAGAGTTCTGCAGGCAAAGATAACAGCAAGAGTAAAGATTCCTAGATGAAAATGAACTTGAAATGCTTGATGGACTATAAACAAAGGACATTGTGACAAGCAGGATATCCTTAAAGACTTTGCATTTTATTATCATGTGGCAGAGGAAATGGGAAATGTGGTTTGGTGTGGGAAGAAGATCAAGGGCAAAAATAAAGCTGAATCTCAGAGGGGATATGTTGTAAGATCTAGGGCAAAGTATAGTTTGTATAAGTCACATCATATTTCATTAGGTGACATCCTGTTCCAGTGAACTTCAAAGTGAACAGTGGCCTTACCTGCAATTTTAAAACAGACTAAAGCTAGCAATATAAATGACCGTGTAATGACATTGTGTAAAATCATTGTCTTGGCCTTGCTCATGGAGGGGCCAAGCCAAACCTGAGTAGTGTCAATTACAGGCTTTATTTAGTTAGAGGGACTAACTGGAAAGATGTGAGCTTTTTTTTTTTTTTTTTTTGGTAGAAGGATGAACAAACTAGGGAAGCATTGTTCACAGAAATTTGTGGTCTTTGACAGGAAAAATCTACAGTGTAATGAAGGAGTGAATCCAGAATCTAATATAGGAGGCCAATTCACAAGCTTGTGATCCAAAAAAGAAAGGAAATAAAAAAAAAAACTATGAGATTAAGAATAGGTTGAAACATAAGAGGAAAGATAGCTTACTACAATGGCTATGAAAGGTGATAAGTTGGAAGTTACATCTATGTATTGTTGATTCTGCTCTCCTAAGTGACCCTGAAAATGTCAAGAGGCCTGGATGAGCAGATGAGATGATTTCACCCACGATCAAATATATCGATCGCTCCACTGGGAATTCTGTCTTGCCTAAAGAATGTTTACTTAAAATGAAGTATTAGGTTGATGCCATTCATTGTTTACTTTTGGTGTCTGAGTTTAGCTGTTGCTCAGGAAGTTGTCTATTATGTCAACATATACATACATGTTTTGTGCCTGTCATAGATCTAACTTTTATATGTATATACTGTGTTGAGAGGTGCCATGATATGAATGCAGTGAATCAAATAGCTATCAAATAACTCCCTGCATTATCTGAGCATTGAAAAATCTACATTTCAGAGCTATGTTAACTTTGAGTCCTGGCCAAACCTGCCTGACGTAGTCACATTAGCTCTATTTCCATTATCTAACTATGTTATGAGAAACAGAAAACATAACCAAATTGTTCAGTGGAACCTGGAACATCTCACTCCAGAGAACAGCACCCACACTTATTCTGCAGTAATAGAAGGTTAGGGCCGTCCAAGATTATAACAAAGACTCAACAGGAAGGGTGATCTGAATCATTACTTCATTTCTTTTTATTGAGAGAGCTTCTTTCCCTGACAAAAGAGAAATAACATTTTCAACTAAGTATTTATTTAAAAAAAATGTTTGTGTGTCCTTTCTCATGTGTCAGGGATTATGTTAGGTACTAGCTATACAGTTCTGAACAAAACAGACCACTTATACATATATATATTAATAAACTAAAATTAGTGATAAATTATATAAAGAAAACAAACATAATCAGCCATAGCAGGCCTCTAGCTACTCAGGCAAGCAAATAAAAGGGACCATTTTGAGTATAAGCTTTTTATTCAACTTTACTGTCCCCTGTCCAGTTAGCAAAGCCCCTCCATCCTATTTCTTCAGACTTCTATTTTGCTCTTATCAGATTTTTATGAAATGTGACAGGGCAAGGTTAATGTGAGGGAAATACATGTATATCCTGTTTCTTATATATTTCCAGTTGCAGCTCTTACTGTTGCCTTTTTTTTTTAATCTCGTGATATGACCAAAAAGAAAGATTTCTTAAATTGCTATTCTAGCAATATACACTCTCATCTTAAAGAGAAATCTTATACCACATATTAGTAGGAAACAGAGAACATTGGGAAAAATCAAAGCCATAGTCACTCTCAAGAAATTGACCCCAGGGGCTGTAGAGGAGACAATAAGTAGGAGGGGATGCTATCTGTAGATACATTCCTGACATCATATACAAAAGACAGTAGTTTTGTTGGGAGTATACTACTGTGACAGGAGAAGACAACAGACTTTTCTGCTTCATTCATCCTTTGGATCCACTCATCCAAACATGGAACTACACAAAAAGGGTAAACGCCAATTGTGCCAGTTTGTCCAGGGATATGACTCCAGAAACTATTCTCTTTTCTTCTTCTCTCTTGCCCCAGAGGCCACATTTCATATCTTGAAGTGGATATCTATATGTTATTGAGTTACTATTGTCTATATCGGAGAAGGCAATGGCACCCAACTCCAGCACTCTTGCCTGGAAAATCCCATGGACGGAGGAGCCTAGTGGGCTACAGTCCATGGGGTCACTAAGAATCGGACATGACTGAGCGACTTCACTTTCACTTTTCACTTTTATGCATTGGAGAAGGAAATGGCAACCCACTCCAGTGTTCTTGCCTGGAGAATCCCAGGGATGGGGGAGCCTGGTGGGCTGCCGTCTATGGGGTCGCACAGAGTCGAACACGATTGAAGCGACTTAGCAGCAGTAAGGTCTATATGCTTGACCTGCAGTTACCCCTCTGTTACCATGAGATTTCCTCAGGGTTGTGAGTCTCTATTTTGGTACCTGGCGATGTCTTTGTCACTGGGACTCAACTTTACATCATTTTAAAACCTTATAAGCAATTTAAAATGCTTTTAGCAGTGGGATCTGGAGGTTGGATGGCAGTTGGAGATGGTCATCTCTATATAGTTCAGTCTACCTTGGAATGTAAACCTAAAGAAAAAGTAGTTCTGCAATAAATGCTGGAAAGAGTGTGGAGAGAAAGGAACCCTGCTACACTGTTAGTGAGAATGTAAATTGGTACAAACACTGTGGAGAACAGTATGGAGTTTCCTTAAAAACTAAACATCGAATTACCATATGATCTGGCAGTCCCACTCCTAGGCATATATCCTGAGAAAACCATAATTCAAAAAGATGCATGCACCCTAGTGTTCATTGCAGCACTGCTTAACAATAGCCAAGATGTGGAAGCATCCTAAATGTCCATTGCTAAAGGAATGGATAAAGAAGATGTGGTACGTATATACAGCAAAATACTACTAAGCCATAAAAAAAGTGAAATAATGCCATTTGCAGCAACATGGATGGACCTCGAGATTATCATGCTAAGTGAAGGAAATCAAATACAAGGAATACAAATATCATATGATACAACTTGTGGAATATAAAAATGGTACAAACAAACTTATTTAAAAAATAGAAATAGACCTCACAGGCTTAGAAAATTATGGTTACGTAAAGGGAAAGGTGGAGTAAATTAGGACTTTGAAATGAGCATATACACACTGCTGTTATATGAACGAGATAACTAATAAGGCCCTACTATATAGCACCGAGAATTCTACTCAATATACTGTAATAACCTATATGGGAAAAGAATTTGAAAATGAAGGGGTATATGTATAACTGAATTACTTTGTTGTACACCTAAAAGTAACACAACATTGTAAACCAAAATATATTCCAATATGAAATAAAAATTTAAAAAGAAGAAAACTGTCTAGAACCTGAAATTTTGTTACATTTATAGTAAAACAGAAATAATAATGCCAGTTTCACAGATGTTTCATTATCACTTACAATCACATCTGAATAACTCGTACTACTTAACAGGACCCAAGGAAATAAGAGTTTTAGCATTAATTGAGTGAAGATATAGGTTGATTTGAGAAAGAAAAGGAGAAACATCACAAGAGGAGTGACTTGTAATAAAGGAGGTTTATGATGAAAGAAAGATGGCAGATGCTAAAAGGATCCAATTTAGAGTGACTCTAAAGTATATTTCCTTGCCAGAAAGGTATCATAATTGAAATCATGTCAATTCAAGGGGAAAAAATGTAAGCTATGTCTCTGAATTCCAGTCATCAAAATATATCATGAAACACATTAGTTCCAAAAAAACAGACTGAGTGTGCATTACATGGTATGTTATCATGGAATTAAAGTTGGGCAATTATGTATTAAAACTAGTATGTGTTTGGCGAATGAGTATAGGCTAGGAGAAAAGGGAGAATCTAGTCAGGTGAATGATGACCAGAACCACATGTAAAAATTGTGATCTCTCTTGTTTTTATAGGAGTCACAGCTGAAAGCAATGAAAGAGACTGTACAACTCTGCCTCTCAACTGTTTTCCGCGATCAGCATCCTCCCCATTTGAATCCCTTCAGGCCATATCGAACTCAGATATCAGTCCCAACCATGATAACTGACAGGAGGACTGCATATGTAAGCACAACAGCCAAGGTACTTTCTTGACTTCAATCTGTATTATCATCAAAGTGAATCCAAGTAAGATAGCAAATTCATTGAAAAATCAGGATGTAAATGGGATAGAGTAACCCAGTTTGTAAAGTCTTCTTAGTCACTTGGAGAATGTTGGAAAACAAAATTTTCTTTATAAGAGAACAAGGTGTTTCTTAAGCAGAATTATTATTATCATCACTATTTTACAATATTACAAGAAAATATCTTGAATTATATTCCAGTTTTCACCAGGGGTTTATTATGGAAAATACTTTGTTCTAGGGTATAACCACCATCCTTACAAAAGTGGATCCATTTTTCAGAAATTAAGCCTGTAGTTCTCAACACTGTAACTGTACATTAGAATCACTTGGGATAGTTATTTAAAAAAAAAAAAAAAAAAAGTCTTAATACTTGGGGCTGACCTCAGACAAATTCTTCCTGGTGTGGCTTCAGTCATCATTAGTTTTTAAGAGCTCCCTAGGGGATTAGGAGCCCTTCCCTGTGGCTCGGCGGTAAAGAATCCACCTTCAATGCAGGAGACATGAGTTCCAACCCTGGGTTAGGACGATCCCCTGGAGAAGGAAATAGGAAACAGAAACCCACTCCAGTATGCTTGCCTGGAAAATCCCATGGACAGAGGAGCCTGGTGTAGGAGCCCTACAGTCCATAGGGTTTCAAAAGAGTTGGATGTGACTTAGCAACTTAACAAGAATTTAAGCAAATCCCTGCCATCACTCTACTTTATACAGGACAAAAGAGGGCATTTCAGTTCCGCTTTTGTTTGAATCATCAGAACCTTCAGTTTGCAAGCTCTACTTTTAAATAAATATTGACAATCTGAAATTGTTATTAAAGAAAGGAGTTTAGTTCCAGGCAGCATACTTGAATGTACAATTCTTTTATCACTTGCCTCAGGATCACTTGCTGTTGAAATAAAAGCTATAGAGAGGAGTCCAAATTCTAATGTAAATCCATGGTGGGCTAGAGGATGGTGGGCAAAAATCCCTGAGGACCACTGTTACAAACGATACAGTACATCTGGGGATGTGGCCAAGCCGTAGATGAGGGAAATGCTATTTTCATGATGGAGAGGAAAAATTAAGTAAAACAAAATAAATCTACTGTTTTGTCTTTCTCCTGTAATGGGTTGATTTCTCAGAAACAGATTATCTGTGTAACCTTCTTTTTCTGTTAAAATCATTTGAAATAAGTCTTTCCATTATATATTATCTTCTTTGTTTTTATTATGTAGTGAAGGATCTCAAAAAATTTAGGCCAATATTTTTCATCTTTACATCTCTGTGATCTTCCTTTCAAAACAGTGGAGTTTTTTGTTTGTTTGTTTAATTTAACCAAACTCAGAGAATAAAGTTGCACAATAATATATTTTTACGTTTAAAAAATTATTGAAGCAGATTATTGGTTAAGTGTATAGCTACCTTACACAGTCTCTGCCACCTATCAGAAAGCCACATACTCCCTCCACTTCAGGTTAGTTTAAGGGAGAAGTATAGATTCAACCATATTAAGTCCAGTGACTTTGAGCAAAGCAGCTTTGATTTTATGGGCACATGATACTTGTCTCCAACTTAAAGTATATTTATTAGGCTCNCTACCTTACACAGTCTCTGCCACCTATCAGAAAGCCACATACTCCCTCCACTTCAGGTTAGTTTAAGGGAGAAGTATAGATTCAACCATATTAAGTCCAGTGACTTTGAGCAAAGCAGCTTTGATTTTATGGGCACATGATACTTGTCTCCAACTTAAAGTATATTTATTAGGCTCATTATTAAAACGGGGCTCTTTATGACCCTGGATATATGGAAGAAATTACTGATTGTTACTTTAACTGACTTATTAATAAATATGTATCCTGTCATTGAAATAAATAATACATATGTATTATTATTTCTCTAGGTTTATCACAGGAAAACACAGGAAGCATTTAGATGCATGTAGTTTAGAGAATGCTTATTTTTTAAAAAATAACATATCTAATTATTTAAGATAAAGTTCAATAGCAAACTAGTACAGCCACTATGGAAAACAGTGTGGAGATTCCTTAAAAAAATTGCAAATAGAACTGCCATATGACCCAGCAATCCCACTGCTGGGCATACACACCGAGGAAACCAGAATTGAAAGAGACACATGTACCCCAATGTTCATAGCAGCACTGTTTATAATAGCCAGGATGTGGAAACAACCTNGTACAGCCACTATGGAGAACAGTGTGGAGATTCCTTAAAAAACTGGAAAGAGAGTTGCTTTATGACCCAGCAATCCCACTGCTGGGCATACACACTGAGGAAACCAGAATTGAAAGAGATACATGTACCGCAATGTTCATTGCAGCACTGTTTATAATAGCCAGGATGTGGAAACAACCTAGATGTCCATCAACAGATGAATGGATAAGAAAGCTGTCACAATGGAGTATTACTCAGCCATTAAAAAGAATACATTTGAGTCAGTTCTAGTTAGAGGGATGAAACTGGAACCAATTATACAGAGTGAAGTAACCCAGAAAGAAAAGCACCAATACAGTATACTAACTCATATATATGGAATAGAGAAAAGATGGTAATGAGAACCCTGTATGTGAGACAGCAAAAGAGACACAGATGTATAGAATGGACTTTTGGACTTTGAGGGAGAGGGAGAGAGTGGGAAGATTTGGGAGAATGGCACTGAAACATGGATACTATCATGTAAGAAACAAATCATCAGTCTATGTTCAATACAGGATACAAGATGCTTGGGACTGGTGCACGGGGATGATCCTGAGAGTTGATATGGGGTAAGAAGTGGGGGGGGGCCAGATTCAAGATTGGGAACTCATGTACACCTGAGATGGAAAAAAATTAAAAATTAAAAATTAAAAAAAAAAGATAAAGTTCAATAAATCTAAGTTGATATACCATAGAGCATTCTGTTTTACAAATCAGCATTAAAAGCCTCTCTGGCATTTCTCTTTTACTTATATTATTTATCTTTTCAAATATGGTGGCAATTGCATTTTATGTACGTGTGTGTGTGCTTTGTTCACTTAAGAAGCTCCTATCCTTTGGAACTCTACATTCAGATGTGTATATATTTCCTTTTCTCCTTTGTCTTTCATTTCTTAGTCACTCAGTCATGTCCAACTCTTTGTGACCCATTNTTAAGAAAGTAGGGAAAACCACAAGATCATTCAGGTATAACCTAAATCAAATCCCTTATGATAATGCATGTGACATATGGCTGTTATAATCTACATTTAAAAAAAATCTTTGCCTCTTCTTTGAAAAGTGTATTTGAATGGTTTTTCCTGAAATCTGTAGAACAAATCCAAGTAAGCAATTCTTAACCCACATCTGGAAAAAAAGCAAAATCGTCCCCAAAATGTCATTTCGTTTTTATTTTTTCCAGAAATTAGATAATGGAGACAGGTTTGTATTGCATCATGTATGTGGGTATATATGTGTATACATGAATCCAATAGACATATGCACTTCGCATACAAATTATATACTCACTGTGGATTTTAAAAGCTGCAGATTTTATTAATTGAGAAGTACAATATTAGAATTTGCTGATGAAAGATTAAAAAATAATTTACATGTTGGTGCTTTTTAAAAATTCTGGACCATGTCTGCTACATAGTCATTTAGACCCACAGCTTAAGTTTCTGCTGAGGAAACAATCAGGTTTTAAAACAGTGAATACTCCAGCGGTCTGCTGGAGATGGCTGATACATACCTATAAAAGCTGGTTACACAAATTTTCAGAGTTTATACTAGTTAGTTATTAAACACTATTAAATATTAATTATATACATTTACAATAAGTAAATTATACTAAAAGCAAATATCAGTATCAAAACTATATGGTGCTGATATTTCTAAAGCTNACAGTGAATACTCCAGCGGTCTGCTGGAGATGGCTGATACATACCTATAAAAGCTGGTTACACAAATTTTCAGAGTTTATACTAGTTAGTTATTAAACACTATTAAATATTAATTATATACATTTACAATAAGTAAATTATACTAAAAGCAAATATCAGTATCAAAACTATATGGTGCTGATATTTCTAAAGCTACTATGTAAATATATTTTTCTAAGACTTCCTAATTTTGAAATTTTGATCAACTAACCCCTTAGATTGTGCTCCCATAAATATAAAATGAAGACAATAACAGCACAACCTTATCAAATTGTTGTGAAGATTAAGAAAATTAACATAGAGCATTTAGTATATGTAATAGTTTCTCATACTGGAAAACAGTCAGTAAATGTTCAAAATTAGTACTATTAATATATGTGGAAATGAAGATAGCATAATGCTTGAAGATTTTTGGTAGGATATTAATTTAAACAAAAACTACCTAGTTTCACTGTGCAGACTTAACACATTCAAATAAGTACAGCTGCAATTTTTTAGCATAAAAGTATGGATGAGGGAGGAGGTGGGAACGACCGTGGCTGCCGAGGTGACGCGGGGCCCGGCCATCCTGCAGGTGGCCGGCCTCTAGAGTGGCCTGTGCGCAGTGCGCAGCCGCGCAGTGTTCCCTGTGCGCTGCAGCTCGGGCCTGCCCGCCAAGGGCGCCAACGGTAGCGGATCAGAAAGGTGCTCGAGGCCAACCGCTTCTACGACAGCTACTGCAAAAAGATGCAGCCGTTGTGCAGGTCTGACCCAGCTGCTTCTGAGTCCTGACTAGAGAAGCGCAGCGAGTTTAGCATGCAGCCAGTGGGGCACTCCAAGCAAGGGGGCTTTATCACATGCGTGGAACAGAAGACACTGGGGAAACAGCCAATGAGCCGAGGATTCACTGAGGAGGAGTCCATCAGTTCAGTCTTCAACACTGAGATGGTGAAAGACAAAACTGCCGAAGAAATAAAACAGATTTGGCAGCAGTATTTTGCAGCAAAAGATAACAGTCTACACAGTTATTCCTAAAGTTTGATTTGATTTGGAACCAGGCTTAGTCCTGTCCAACATTTCTGTGTGGCCTACCCAGAAGGGAAGGCTATGAGTGTTTTGCCTGGCAATGGACAAATACTGAACTCCACTTCACTGCACTTATAAATATTCAGATCCCAGGGGAAGCTGCGGCCAGTCAGCTGTTTTATATCACTACCCTGAACTTAAGGAAGAAAATGGTATAGTGCTAATGACAGCAGAAATGGATTCCACATTTCTAAATGATGCTGAGGCACAGTGCACGGCCAACCAAGTTCAGCTCTTCCATGCCACTGATCGAGAAGAGACCTACAGGTTAGGGGATATCTTGAACTTCAGACCCAGTGAGTTCAAACGTCTGTCACCACAGAGTTGGAGCAAAGCAGACTTGGAGCCGAAATGAAATGTTCTCAGAACCAGGATAAGACTTAGGGCTGTCAGGTTGGCTTATAGAATTTTCTACTCGGCCCTGGATGGTCCTGAGCCTCCCCACCCCTTGAACTCTCCGAGGCTCAGTATTGATAATAAGCCGTCTCTAAGGAGTTGCCCTCTGTGCTTATTGCAAGAAGTAACATAGATGTGAGCCCTGTTACTTGATATTCAGGAACAAAGATACCCAAACATTCTGATTACTATCTCCCAGAATACTTGAAGCATCCTTTTCAGGTGTTTGAGATCACATCCAGAGACAATCAAGGATCCACAAGATGGTTGACTTGATCTTATGCACTGTAGGAGTATATCTGTACTCTGGCCATTTTGACTGTGCAGCTACCAACAGTTAATTCCTCACCATTATAAACTGTGACAGGATAGTAAGCTTGAAGACCTGCTGTAGTTAGATGTGGTCTTTGCGTACTCTTCCCACTTGGCTGGCCAAAGGTATAACCCAGGTATCCTGTTAGATTCTGTAACAACCACATATTGTCATCAGGACTAAGAATCTATCTAGATGCTCCAAGAATTGCTGTTAGTGTAGCTGGTTTGGAGAAGCAGAAGAATTCAGTAATATTAAATGCACAGGTACAGTGCCTGCTGCCTGCATATTTTTAACCCATAGTTTGTGACACCTGGAGTTTTGCCCATTGGAAGCTGTGTATTTGGAGGGGCTGAATTGTTGCAGTATAAAGAAATCAACTATTTTGTAAAGAGAGGGTCAATCCAGATTTGCTTTTTATTTTTTAAACAACTCTAGGGGAAACCATGCCAGTATTATATTAATAGAAAAGGTAGGCAGAAGCAAATGTACCCTATTATGTGTGGGGGAAATGTAGCAATAAAATAAAATCTGGCTTATAAAAAGAAAGTATAGATGAATCCTCACAATACATTTAATGTCAGTGATCATAATAGTAAATGTCATAAAGAAAGAATATCGAAAGACAGCAGAAGGAAGAAGCAATTCAGAAAAGTAGTGTAGATAAAAAAAAAAACTGATGAAATTATGTTATGAAAGCTCATTATTTCATTTCCATCCCAGGGAGTCACCATCTTCTGTCTTTGTTTTTCTTTCCATGCAATTCAAAGTCAACTTTAGCTGCAGTTGACATTGGTAAAGGTCACAGTCGTGGCATCAACTTAATTGGACAAGGATGATTTGTTAATTTTTTTTCCAGTTTGGTAGAAATGCCAAAGTAATTTTAGGGCAACAGGCAACAGTGGCCCTATTCAGGAGCTTAAAGGTATCCAAGTGAAAATTGCATTCTGCTTGGTGCCTGGAGGTTTAAAGCAAAGTGGATTTGTTTTCTCTGTTTTTTTTTTTTTTTTTTTTTTTCTGCCGAAAATCTGTTGCAAAGTAATTTCTAAGAACTCTCAAAGAAGTTTACCTGGAATTACCATAGACCAAAGGGTCTCAATCTAGACTGCATTTTTTTTAATCATTTGGAGCTTTGCTCATACCTGATGCCAATATTTTCAATTCTATTGTACTCCAATAGAAGCGCAGGGTAGTTTTGGAGATTATTCAAAGCTCCCAGATTATTCATGTTTTCAGCCAAGGTTTAGAGGTATTAAAATCTTTACTGTAGGAATAGGAAAAGACTCTTCCAGGTAGCTCACTTGTAAAGAATCCACTTGCCAACGCAGGAGACACAGATTTGATCCCTAGAGGAGGAAATGGCAACCTACTCCAGTATTCTTGCCTGGAAAATCTCATGGACAGAGGAGCCTGGCAGGCTACAGTCCTTGGGATCTCAAAGAGTCAGGCATGATTTAAAAATTAAACAACACAATGCAGAAGTAAGCTTGTCCTTTCCCCTCACTTTCCTACTTCTGAAAGAGATTTCCAACTAGCCCAAAGGTTTTCAGTTTTAGAAAGATGTTTTTCTACCAGCTCTCTGTCCTTAGCTAACCATTTAGTTACCTGTAATACCAACCAGCTGTTCATGTTCTTTCCATGCTACAGGAATATGTTCTATATCTTTGTATGCCCAGGGTTATTGTGAGAATAAAAATGAAAAATGAGCCTAAAATATTTGCATAAAATATAACATTACATAAGAGAAATTTTGTTTGGGTTTCATTTTTGGTCTTAGGAGATCATAATTGCTTTTTTAATTACTTCCCAGTAGATGTGGCATATCTGTGGCAAGGAAATTAAGTTTAAGTTTAAATTATATAATGTTTTACATGTTACTCTATGAACATATATGCACATAAATATTTTAAACTAACACTATAAGTTATAAGATATATGTTTAATATCAGTTCAGTTGCTCAGTCATGTCCAGCTCTTTGCAACCCCATGAACCGGAGCATGCCAGGCCTCCCTGTCCATCACCAACTCCTGGAGTCCACCCAAACCCATGTCCATTGAGTCAGTGATGCCATCTAACCATCTTATCCTCTGTCATCCCCTTCTCCTCCTGCCCTCAATCTTTCCTAGCATCAGGGTCTTTTCCAATGAGTCAGCTCTTCGCATCAGGTGGCCAAAGCATTGTTTAATATGGTAAAGATAAAAATGGAAACAACAAAGGCCCCTTAATGCTTTTTTTATTACTGGTGTGCGTATTTGTACCTTGAAATAGTCTGAAACCAAATTCTCATTTATTCTTCATCCTTGGTACATGTATGCTGTAATAAAATATTACATAGAGAAATTGATTATTTGGATATCTCTATGAGCTTATTTTAAAGACATTTTAACTCCATGAGGATATAATTCATTTAATCCTTCTGAAATTAAAATAGGAACAAGAAATTTTGATAACAGTGTTAATATACATAAGTTTAGGAAAGCATACTGATATTCAGAGAAAATGCTACTGAATATCTTTTATGTAAAGAATGACCACCAGTTTGCATTCTCCTTTTTTTTCTTTTATAATTGAGACTTTATTGGTTGTACACATTTCTTAATGAATGAACTGAAATTTTAAAAGGCATGTAGTTATAATTTCTTTTAAACAGTTATTCCAGTGACTTTCCAGCCTGACATTTGGAAGCAAATTTTTCTTAAGAGTATATCAAGTACCAATATCTTCAAATTTTGATAAACTATTATGTAAGTCTCACTAATTAACAGTTTAATATCATATGCACTACAGATTCAAATTTTCAATCTTTCACAGCACAATAACAAAGTTACTAGGGAAATTAGATTACTGCCACCAAGGATGTTATAGAGAACATGTCATTCTGACAGGAGCCACATCAAAGAGTGATTTTCTGTAGGAAACCACTATACTAAGAAAACATGAGAATAGAAGTAATGTAAATGTCTTTACATTACATTATGCATTAGGCCTTACTGTGTCAAGGCATAGTCAATGCACAACTGTAACTAAAAATTGTCATTTAGTATGCTAAGCATTATAGGATATAAAAGCTACTGCCCAACCTGTGGATATTTAACACGCAAGACTATCAAAATCTCCCATATTTAACATGTTGCTCTTTTCTGCTTGTACCAAAACAAAACAAAACAAAACACCATCAATGGCAACCAGCAATGAGTTAACCTCTTAAAAATGAAGCATTTACACTAAAAAATAAATAAAATAAAATGTGATAAGGTGAGATTGCCTCCTTCTTAAAAATGTTTCTAGAGCTACTAAAAAGAAAAGGTTGTATTTGCAAAATATTCACTTGCATTATACTTAGAAGGGAGATGGGAACCAGTGATTAGATGTGCTAAGTACATTTGGGCTTGGTTGTTTAGTTGTATCCAAATCTTGGTGACCATATGGACTGTAGCCTGCCAGACTCCTCTTATCCATAGGATTCTCCAGGCAAGAATACTATAGTGGTTTGTCGTGCCCTCCTCCATGGGATCTTCCAGACCCAGGAATCAAACCCAGGTCTCCTGTGTCTCCAGAATTACAGGTGTATTCTTTACCCATTAAGCTTCCTGGGAAGCCCCATACGATATTAATCAAACTTGGCCTCTTTCTACCTACTTCCTCAGATACTGGACTCTCCTTTTTAGTTTCTCTGTTTTCCACAGCTAAATCTTCTTTGTTACCATGGTTAGTCACTTGAGGCTCTTTATCCTTTTCTTTGCACTTTCTTTTAGTGAAGATTCATCCTTTCTGGCCGCCGTTTTTACTTTATCTACACTTCTGTGGTGGAAGGTTAAATGGCACCATCATCACTCTCCTCTTGCGATGCTTGACCACAACTCCCCTTGGCAGATCAGACCTTCCTCTTGGCATCCTGGTGATGACAGCTCTTGCTGTGTGCCCGGGGCCTGGACGGCAGGGCTACTGCTACTCCTAGAACTGCCTGAGCAGCTGGGTTATTATATCACACAGCAGAGGTGGTGGGAGAACCACCGGATGACTTGTTCCATTTTCTTGTCCTGTATTTTTATTAGAATTTCTTGGATGCTCATCAGATAGTATTGACTTTCACTGTCTCTTCAAAGATAAAGTTATTTTAAAGATGTGTTGCTTCTCATCACCAGTTGGCTATTCATAAGTAAGACAGCCCTTAACCTCCCGTCCATTGATTATCAATACAAGATATTTTTTTCTTTAATACTATAAATTCTAATCTAACCTTTCGTCTCTTTAGATGCATTAAAATCTTAATCCTTAAAAAAAAGAAACCATAAGAGATATTTCCTTATAACGTTTGCAAAAGAAAAGGACATCTATATGGAATTTAATCAATTTGGTGGTTGTTTGCTCTTTAGTGGCTCAGTTGTATCCAACTCTTTGCAACCCCTTGGACTGTAGCCCAGCAGGCTTCTCTGTCCATGGAATTCTCCAGGCAAGAATACTGGAGTGGGTTGCCATTTGTTTCTTCTGAGGATCTTTCTGACTGAGGGATTGAAACCACCGCATTGGCAAGCAGATTCTTTACCACTGAGCCACCAGAGAAGCCCTTAGTGAGCTTCCTGTGATCATTTTATCGACAACATTTTCTTTTTTCTCTCTGGTGAAATTCATTCACTTGAATATCTTGCAGTAACTTGGAATCTACTAGAAGTTTTTTAACAAGGGAAACCTGATGAGATTCTAGTTTTAAGATAATTCCAGTAGTAACATAGAAAGATGAGGATAAGATAATAGAAACAAAATTATTGGGAGAATAATATTCTTGATAAGAGCAATGAGACAGTAGCAGCAGGAAAGGAACAGGGAATGAATTTGAGAAGTGCAAAGGACATAAAATTTTAAGGGAAATGTGAGAAAGTGAAGGTGGGAAGACTAGATGATTATGCTAAGGAAATTAGCTGAGAAGAGAGGAGACAAATCTTTGGGGGACTTAGTAGGATGGCAGGAGATTATGCACATTTTTAGTAAGATATAGAGTGAAGAATGCAAAAAGGTAATGAAGACAAAGTTTGAAATATATAATAAGGATTTAAAATTCAGAAGCAGCATTAAGAAATATGAATATGATCACAAGGTGAAGACGTGGACGTGGAGTAAAGACATACCAGCTTCTGAGAGGAGAGATAAGCTGGAAAAGATGAAGGTGTGGATCAATCTTTATGTAGATGGACAGGAGTTCAAAAAGAATAATCTACTNAAGTTTGAAATATATAATGATTTAAAATTCAGAAGCAGCATTAAGAAATATGAATATGATCACAAGGTGAAGACTTGGACGTGGAGTAAAGACATACCAGCTTCTGAGAGGAGAGATAAGCTGGAAAAGATGAAGGTGTGGATGAATCTTTATGTAGATGGACAGGAGTTCAAAAAGAATAATCTACCCCATGGCCTACAGTTTTCCTATGAAAATCTGATCCTTAGCAGGCCTATACTTCTTCCCAATAGTCCTTTTCAGGCATTAGCAAGTTCCATTAGGTGTGTGTCCTGAATTTGCAGGCTTCTCTCTTTAACATTGCTGTCCTGGAAACCTGTGTTGGCATCTGTGCCTAAACATCAGATACCCAGTGCCAAGAATCATGTGTGTGAGAGCACAGAATTTGGAATTCAACAGACCGATTGTAAATCCTGGATTTAGCCAGTTATTTGTAAAATGCTGGAAACTGAACCAAAGACTGTGGTTATTCTTTTTGTGAAATAGAGCTAGCAATATAGAACAATGAGCCTAATTAACTAAAAGGCTAAATTTATAGCATAAAACCTGGCATGCAGTGAATCTAGTGTTTAAGAGCATAGGTATTAAAGCCAAATTGTCTGGATGTGAATTTCTGCTCTGCCACTCCTCAGCTGTGTAACAGACACAACTTTTAAACCAATTCGCTCCTAGTAATATGGGAATAATAGTACCATTTTCTTCAAAAGGTTATTGTACGGAGAAGCTGTATATTGTTATTTTCAAGCTTATTTGGTCTCATAAGATATTATTTTGTGTCCTTCTCTACCGAAGTGTCCATCACACAGTTCTACATAGAGGTTGACAATAAGAANAAACCAATTCGCTCCTAGTAATATGGGAATAATAGTACCATTTTCTTCAAAAGGTTATTGTACGGAGAAGCTGTATATTGTTATTTTCAAGCTTATTTGGTCTCATAAGATATTATTTTGTGTCCTTCTCTACCGAAGTGTCCATCACACAGTTCTACATAGAGGTTGACAATAAGAAAATAATTTCAACGTTCAAAAGAATCCCCACAAAAGAATTTACAAAAGCAATAGGAAACATAAAATCTTGATATTCGCTGAAAGTTATTACACATTTTTGTGCCAGCACTGGCAAAAGACAAAATTATTTATCATTTTGATCCACCCTCAGTGCATTGTGAATTAGATTTAAATGTTTCCAGGAAAATTAGAAGTAGTATCCTTGCTTTTCATCACTATATAAAATGCATTGATATTCAGGATTTCAAGAAATCATAGACAGTGTTTTTGAGTTCCCTCGAGTGCTGGGGTTAGACTTTCCTTTGGCATATGTGGCCATCTTAGATCTCTTTGTGAAAGTAACAATATTTCTGGAGTGTCTGCAGCTGAGTAACTAGGAAGCTATTCACATCAATTAATACTCCAAGAGCAAACTTTTCCCTTTCGAAGGCTTATTGCATGAATTCCAACTATGGTTCCAGTTGTTCAGAAGTATTAATAATAGTGAGAATTTTAATTTGTATAGTTCTTTATGGCTATTGCCAAGGTATTTTATTAGATCATCACAATAAATAGAGCATATCTTACTATAACCATTTTACTTAAAAAAGGAACTTCAACTAAAATCCAGGTTTCTTATGCCAAGTGTAGTGCAACACACTGCCCGCTCAAAAATGTGTACTACTTAGAATCTTAAAGATATGCTAAGAAAAACAATAGATGTTTAAATATGCAGTGCTTCTTATGTTATCACAACACGAAATGTATAGAGCACACTGGGTGACTGACGTACTGCTGACGGCTTTACACAAGTTTTCTCAGTTAAAATCAAGAAAAACATTGTGAGTGGTGCTGACAATATTCTGATGTTGTAAGAGAGGAAGACTAAGGCTCATGGAGGCTAGTAACCCATCTTAGGTCTCAAAACTGGGTCATTGACAACTGAGATTTTTTCTGGTTTATTTTTAGTTAACTGAGGCAAAGTTAGTGCATAACATTATATTAGTTTCAGGTTTGCTCCTGCTCATGCTCAGTCATGTCCAGCTCTTTTCAACATCATGGACTGTAGCCCACCAGTCTCCTCTGTCCATGGAATTTTCCAGGCAAGAATACTGGAGTGGGTTGCCATTTCTTACTCCAGGATCGTCCCGACCCAGGGATGGAATTCACGTCGCCTGCATTGGCAGGCAGATTCTTTACCACTGGAGCTACCTGGGAAGCCCTGTATGTAGTGCATACACTACAAAATGATTAACACAAGTCCAGTTACCATTTGTTACCATGCAAATTAACTGCCAGTCTTCATACCCCATGCCCTCCCATTGGCAACCACCAATCTGTTTTCTGTAAGTGTGTTTGTTTTCTTTTTTTTTTTTTTAAAGATTTGCAGACTTCAAATATGAGAGAGATCATATGGTAGTTGGTATTAGTCTTTGTCTGGCTTAATTTCACTTAGTGTATTGTCCTCAAGGTCCATCCGTGTTGTTTTCAATGGCAAGATTTTATTATTTTGTGTTCAAATAAAATTGCACTGTATTATTGTTGTTCAGTTGCTAAGTCATCTCTGACTCTTTGCAACTCTATGGACTGCAGCTAGCCAGGCTTCCCTATCCTTCACTATTTCCCAGTATTGCTCAAATTCATGTCCATTGAATTAATAATGCTATCTTACCATCTCATCCTCTTCCACCCTTTTTCCTTTTGCCTTCAATCTTTTCCAGCATCAGGATCTTTTCCAAGGAGTCAGCTCTTCACATCAGGTGGCCAGAATTTTGGGGCTTTAGCATCAGTCCTTCCAATGAATATTCAGGGTTGATATTCTTTAGGATTGACTGGTTTGGTCTTGCAATCCAAGGAACTCTCAGGAGTCTTTTCCAGCATCATTATTTGAAAGCATTAATTCTTCAGCACTCAGTCAAAGTTAAGTAGTTACCACATCTTGGTTATTATAAATAAATAATACTGTGCATGCATTGGAGAAGGAAATGGCAACCCACTCCCGTATTCTTGCCTGGAGAATCCCAGGGATGGGGGAGCCTGGGAGGCTGCCGTCTATGGGGTCACACAGAGTCAGACACCAGTGAAGCGACTTAGCAGCAGCAGTGATGACTTTAGGGGTGTGTATATCTATATATCTCTACAAGTTAGTGTTTTTAAACTTTTTTTCGGAATAAGAGCCTAATACTTGTGAGCTGATATCTTATTATGGTTTTGATTTGCATTTCCCTTATAGTTATGATTAACAGCTTCTCTTTTGCCTGTTGATCATCTGTATGCCTTCTTTAGAAAAATGTCTGTTTAGACTCTTTGAACATTTTTTATTGTTGGGTTTTCTTGCTGTTGAGTTGTTTGAGTTCTTTATATAAAAGTTCATTCAAGTTTTTCTGTAACAGCTTTCAGGAAAAACCCAAACAAACTTTCTGGCCAACTCAGTGATTTTGGATACTGACCAATTATAGGATATATGATAAAGGATGTACACTCACAAGTACTCAATTAGTGTTAGCTTCTCATGGTAGGCAAGAGATTATCAACTGAGCTGATATTTCCATTATATTAAAAAATTAAAATCATTGATGCTTTTGGAAATTTGCCGATAATGCCACTAAATGTCACATCATGGCTGATGGTTTAATTCAGAACAGCAGGCTCCTGGAGGGTGGGGGCTGGGGCATATCTTCATTATTAGAGTTCCCCTAATGCTCATCACAATATATTGTGCACATGCGTGCTCAGTTGGGTCCAACTCTTCCTGACCCCATGGAATGTAGCCTACTAGGCTTCTTTGTCCATGGGATTTGCCAGGCAAGAATACTGGAGTAGGTTACCATTTCCCCTGCCAGAGGATCTTTACAAACCAGGAAACAAATCTGCGTCTACTGTGTCTCCTACCATGTAGGTGGACTCTTTACCACTTGAGCCATCAGGGAAGCCATGCTCATCACGATATACTGTGACTAACAGCAAATGTTAGATGGATTAACAAACGAATGAGTAAATTAATAAATGAGGAATTTGCAAAGAGAATGATCCCACATTAGCCAAATTATAACGTGTCCATGAGCAATCATATCTGCCTCTAAGGCTGTTCATAGCCATAAAATAATTCTATCATGGAGAATAAACATATTCATTTTCATGACAGCAGTGGCTATGAATTTTCATATTAGACATATGTGCTTTTCATGTTTCATCATTAGTCGTGAGTACATTGTGAATTTTAGTATCCATGATAGGAATAGCTTTACCTTAGTACTTTCTTCTACTTATGTTAATTATCCCATTTGAGGCTACAGTAGTGTCAACGGAAAAGTAAGCAGGAAGTTCTGGCCATTTAGTTTCCTAGTTTGTAAAATATTCTAATTTTAAAATAAAATATAAAAGCCATGAATGCCTATGACTATCCTTTTCATGGATGATGATACAACAGCTGTATTTAAGTTATCTGAGACATACCAAAAAAAGTTTTTTTTTTTTT